>JAODKC010000001.1:45292357-45309309 GCA_026777985.1 Mormyrops attenuatus | reverse complement strand
CCCCCCCCCCCCCCCCCCCCCCCCCCCCCCCCCCCCCCCCCCCCCCCCCCCCCCCCCCCCCCCCCCCCCCCAATTTTACGGTAATGGGTCAGATGCACAAGTGTACTCATTTGCACATTATATTGGCAGCAGTATTGTATCTTAATAAATTGAACTGTGAGTACCACGTGTATATAGGTAATCCATATAGCCCCAGATCTAAATTGAGAATGCATATGAAGTATGTGTTAGGCAGAAATAGGCCAGAAGAAAGTATGATTTTTTTTTCCCCCCATTAATTGGTTCAAAGGTACATCTTGAGCTGAGGAATGATCTATATTGAAGCAGTTAAGATATATATTTCCCAAAGGTTCTGGCTTGCTACAAAAAATTATATATGCATGTGCATGTGTGTACCTGCGTGAAAAAAAAAAAAAAAAAAATGTGAAGTGTAGAAAGTGAACTAGGTTACATTATTTGGGATACAGTTTAGGCTTTTGATAGTGGCATACCTTTAACTATATAAACTGCAAAAAAGGCCTAAAACGGTTACATAAAAATATAAAGCACTGGCTACCTGGGGACCTTAAAACCTTTAATGACCTCTCTTTATATTACATTTTGCTTTGCATAATGTCATTGAAGTTTTTTTTTGTTCCCTCCTTTTTTTATTTCAAGCAGCCTGGGAATAGTGACTGACCGCCACAGTATTTCCCTCTGAATGACTTATCAAATTTATTGTTTTGCTGCCTGGGACAGTAATGGGTGTTTAATTACTCAATAAAAGCGGCGAATAGATTCCATTCCTCCTGTGTGTTAGACAAATGGCATCGATCTTGTCCTCCGATGCAACATGAAACCAAGCAAAGCGGAATTGGACCTGCTGGAGTGAGCGAGCCGGTCCGAGGAGAGTTCCTATTCATTAATGATGCATTTTGTAAATCCATTTGGTTTAATTTCACTTTCAAATCTTTTTTTTAAGTTGGGGAGGGAGGTCTTAGATTTAGTTCCTGAAGGCTGACAAGCGGACATCAAGGTGGAGGGTGGCATCAACGGCGGACTTTTTCTGGAAAGTTCCGAGTTCATTGCCATACGCGGGGTATACCTCCTGACCCCTTAGTGCATGACAGACCTGCTAATTTGCAAAAGGAAAGGTTTATCAATAATGTAACGTCGTCATGAGACGTGGCTGCTGCAGTCCGTTATAAGGCAGCCATCCCACTCTTTCAGCATCTTAATATATGTTTTTATTGCTTACTATTCAAAAGACTTGTTCTCAATGTCTCAAAAACTATAATTGTAAGAAGCATACAATATCAATTATAAGCTCATTCTGCACTGTTGTGGTACCCTTGAAACACATAATATTTTCATTAAAAAGTAGCAGGTTTGCAAAAATGTAATTTTTTTTTCTTTCAACTTCTAAGTGGTGAGCTTCTGTTGAGGTTCAGTATTAGAGTAACGTGAGTCAGACATGTGCACGGAGTAAGTCGTGGTTTATCTGGAAGAACCTCCACCTTGGGAAGAGGCATTTTCATGAGTGATATGCGGGGGGTGGAACACAGTGCCCCCAGCAGAGTGTGCACGGCTGTCAGTCTGTCAGCACCAGTCCTAATGGCCTTCCCATGGGCTACCTGTGTGAGGGGGGGCCCAAGCTGTACCCAACGGACATCAGCTGCTGGCCACCCAGTGACAGTAACTTGCCACTGAACAGAAGTGTCACCGTCTGTATGCAAACTGGTGACATGACTGGACACCTGGATAACACCCAGTCTGCAAAAAAAGAAGGATTTCTTTGTACTCGCTCAGAAAAGGCAGGAAAGGCTGCAAAAATTGCAGTGATTAGCAAGCGAAATAAAACCTTTTATGTGTAACTCATGATGAAACCAGAAAGTGCTTAAGCCATGGTTAAAAAATCCAAAAGTTATTACTGAAATCCTGAAATTCTGATTCAACGATATACTTTTCCTGTTCATGTACAAGCATGTTGTTTTTATAACTGTGCTCTATAGACGTGTCATGTGTGGTATATTGGGTTAAGTGATTCCGGTAATCTCTTCCTCATATTTCATCTGTCCCATGTTCAAAAATGTGTTTGAGTGTTTCCAGAAGTGCCAGAAGCGTTAACATGACACTTCCTCCTTAAACGGCAGCTTGCGGCGGTAACATAAGTTTTTTTTTTTTTTTTTTTCTTTTTTCTTGACTTGCTGTCGCCAGTTAATCATTTTAAGTCGTAGCTGTCGTTGGGAAAGCAGATTTCCCTAGTGTTAAGTACTAGCGATCATGCTTCCTTTGAGGGGTTGGGGGGGCAAATCAGCATACATTTAGCAATATATGCTAGGGTATTTTGACGCTTCCATGATATAGACTTTTAATGGAATTACCATTGAAGCAGTAGCTGACTGATAATTGCTACCATAATAGTGTGCTATTTTGTTCTAACCAAAAAGGCCATCATCTGTTACCCATGCTTCCAGTGCATTTGTTGTTTGTTCTTCGCCTCCTAGTCCCATAACACAGTGCTTCCTACGACATCTATACTGTAAACAACATCAGGCCATTTTTATCTGCAGAGTGAAAGCGTTTTTCCTCCCCGAGTTGGACATTTCATTCCTCTCTCTCCCACCCCACAAACAGAAAGAGAATTCCCATTTTCCAGCAAGCCAGAACAGCATTGGTGTGGGCTCAGTGAAGATTTACCGTGTGTTTAAATGAACGTGACGCGATATTCAGTGCAGTTTCCTTACTGAAAGAACTGTAACTGGGATTTTCTAGACGTTTAGCAATGGAAACACCCCTTGGGCAGGCGCCAAGCCAAGCATTTTCTGTTTTGTATCCAGGTTGCAGTTCCAGTGTAGGATTCATGAGTTTAGTCACGCCTTTTTGTAAACAGAATTGATGGTGCTAATCATGGGTTTTGTGTTAATTAAATTCAATTGATAATCCAAATAATTTAAAAAAAGTAATGAACTTCATCGAACCACATTGATTTCGTGTAGCACATATTTGCTCAAGTCACCTTCCTTTGAATAGAATGATTAAACAATAATTAAACACAATTAAACCTTAATTGGAGTTGGGGGGGCTGCCCATTTGCCAGTTCATTTTGGTGCCAAATTTAAACGTCTATATTATGATGTTTTAGGAATGCACTGACAGTATCATTTAAATCACAGTTTCAATATGTTTTTTTAAAGTGGTTGTGAAGTTGAATTATAACCAGTTATTTGCATAGCTAGTTCTGCGGCACATAGCTAACAAAGCTTGTTATGGTGTACTTGTCTACTGATTAAAGTCTACAGTTATTGGTGGGCAGTGGTATTGACAGACATCATCAAACAGCAGTGTTTTTTTTTGTTGTTGTTAATATTCATTCTTTGCTACAGATCAATGCCTTCAGCCATATCCCCTTCTGCCTCCCTTTCATCTATGCCGTCACCTGAGGGCCTTCCGCTTCCATTTCTTAAACTTGTGATGCCACAGTTATGTCCCTGGGTCTGGCGGGATCCTTGAAGTCAATTTACGTGTGAGCAACGGACGACCTTGGACTGAGTCTATTGATGAGTGGGATTTGTTCCGTAATAGAATTGTATCTAATTAATTAGCTTTTAATTGGGCGAACAGAGAACACGCAAATGCAGCGCTCCGAGTTAATCGTTAATCGGCCGCATTGATAATTATCCGCCCGTCTACTTAATGAAAGGTGGCCGTTTATTTTTTTTAATGCGCAGTTTTTGTTTACAATTTGATCAGATTGGATTCTGTTACCGTGTGCGTGGATCACTCTTCGCCGTTGATATCACTTTACAGATACCGAGAAATGAAGGCTGAACCCCTGCTGTGATGCCGATACGTTTTTATTTATTTTTTTTTTTTTTTCCACGGGTGCATGAGCAGACACAATGAGTGGATTTATTTCCTCTGTCCTCCACTCTGTACGCTTCCTGGCGACAGGACCGACACATCTGCCCGCGTGAAAGTTGGCTCGAACCGGCCAATTCAGACCTTCAAGTAATCTTGCTGTGCGTGGACCTCTGTGGGGATTGGAGTGCTTTCCGGTCATTTCCCGATGTGTGAAGGAGTCCTCTGCAATGGTTCTGATCCTCTGCCCTCAATGCCTCATTTCCTCCACATCTCTGGCCACTCAGCAGGTCTCCTCCCGGGCCGCAGCCCACGCAGGCGCCACTGCACAGGCGCCACTGCGCACGCGTCAGCGCTCCCTACTACCATGTCCGCGGCCTTCTGCTTTTATTGCAAATAGTTTTCCTATCTCTGCTCATTAGGCTGGCCAGTGATCAGTGGTCTGCCATAACCTATTACATCAATCCGTACCTCTCGTGCCTGTCTGTGCTGCAGACTGTCGGTTCTGAAAAATGGTGCAAAACAACGTCGGGGTTCAGGGAGGGGGGTCTTGAAATGTAGAAGGAGCGAAGTCTGCCCCACTCAGCCCTATAGGTGCATGAAAAGAGAAACTTCAATACACTGGCAGATCAGAGGGAACTATAATCTCAATTTAATATCCAGCTTCTTAGATCTTCCCCAGGTCTGCCAACTTACTTTCACACCAATAAACTACGATTCTCCTTCCCCATGAATAAATGTAGACACTGCCACCTCTGTGCTTAAATAAGTGTAAAAGTGAAGTTCAAATGGGAGCCATTCATAATTATTAACCCTATTTGCGTGGAGTTAACGCAGTGCATGTGTTACGTACCTAGGTTAGGCTTATATATCAGGGTGGCCGTTGATTGGCTATTCTCCTGCCAGAGCTGCATTAACATTGACGAACGCTATAAGGTGAATAGCTTATATCTTATATAAGAGAAACAAACAGCTGTATTGCACGGAGACACGTAGCATGCGTTTATTTCTAAGCCCCAGTGGTGCTTTTGTTTTTCAACCCCCCCCCTCCTTTATTCAGCTGCACATTTGACTGCGCGGTGGCATTAGTGCTGAGTAACACCTTCTGTCTCTCTCCAGATCAATACTGGAATGACAGCTAAACCCCGGCAATGAAAAATCTTTAGCTTTGAAAAAAGATCCGTCTGTGTCAGGCTCCTGCCGTAGTGCTTAAGAGTGTCTTTCACGCTGCGTACCGTCCAAGTTCACAGATTCTCCTTTTTCTTACACATTTTTTTCTTGTTTTAAAGAGAGATGTTTTATAATGCTCGCATGGACCTTCGTTATGCTTGATCATGCCATGGCATTAGGTTATAGGAGAAAATAATCAGTTGAGAACTGGGTTGATGTAGCATCTTTTCGTTCCACTTCTGTTTTTTCATCTTTATTCAAGAAACCTATATAAAAGTCCCCATTTCTGGCTGTTTGTTTTAGTAGGAGCGAAAGCCTTGTGATATATTTAAAGCAGGTTACGCGGTCGCCCTATTACATTATCGGCGCGTTCTAAGGGCGCGGGATTTCCAGGAGTGTATGGCTTGACGCCCCCTGCCCCCCGCCCTGCCCGCCCACCGCGAGCTTTCACGCGGCTTTGCCAGATTACCGCTTGGCGCGTTAGCATCAGCGCGAGCGCGACGGATGTTTAATAATCGTAGCTAACTTGCCGCGGATTTGTCGCGCGGCGCTCTTCAATTGGGAGCCGGCGAGGGAGGCCCGCCAGTGGGCGAAGCAATTTCCCAGTCTTTCTACTTGTAGAAGTTCCCTTTATACTTTCTCCACCTTTTTTTTCCCTCTGCAACTTTATTACAGTAGAGCTCGGAGATTTTCGCCGTCTTTTTGGCCAGAGATTGCCTCGGCTGCCTACTTTCACCTTTTGTCCAGCAGATGTTAGAGAAGCGACCTTATTCCTGAATGGTAGTCGATAGCAAGCCAAAACTTCGGACGGAGAGCGTTATTCTCGAAGCTGTGGACAAATAATGTCCCTTTTATCTAATGGCCGTTTCATCCACTTGCTTTCTTTTTTTAATTAGTCTTCTAAGCAAATGCTCTTAATTACTGTTTGGTGAAGGTAATTAAAAACAATGGTTTGCATTAGTTTTGTACAAAGGCATCAATTTGTATCTGACTTTTGACTGAGAGGCAGACCTTCTGGAGTAGGATGCAGGAAAGGAAACTTAATAGTTCCGCAAACTCTCTGCTGCAGTTCTCCCCATTAATTGGACAGCAATAGCAGGCGCCTTTTTAATTCATCGTAAAAGTTTTAGTCACCTAAAATATATATATTCAGCTATTTGTAATAGTTATTTCATGACTCATGGTTTTGAAAAATTACATTTTTCATTTATTACTGCCACTATGTGTTGTGAAATCTGTGTATACTTGCACAGCTCTTAATCTATTCATAGAAATCCTAAAATGAAGATTTTTTTTAAGTTTTTTTTTTTTTTTTTTTTTTCCTTGTAGCGACCAAACTGCATACATGAATCAGGCAGGATCAATGATGGTCAAAGACAAAAAGTGAATATGCGTCGATTCAAGTCTCTACCTCTGAGTGACCCATTAATCCTGCCAGAAATGGCTGCAATTAAATACAGTTTTTGATTTGAAGATATTTTTTTTTATTTTGAAGCATTGGATTTAGCCAATGCGATTATCTGGGTGAGTAATGATTTTGAAGAAGAACTTTAACAAAATGGTCATTTTCGTCCATCGAAAGTGTTGTTATTGAGGTAAACTTGTTATAATTCCATGTGTTGAAGGAAGGAGACCAAGGGTGTTATTCAGCCTCAGGGAAATGGTATTAAATGGTATATTCCTATCCAAAGTGCTGCTAATGAAGGTAGTACACACCCAGTCTGGCGCCACAGAGGAGAACAGTCTTCAGAATCAGATGTTGACAGCAGGGCTATTTTTCCAGAGTATATTTTTTTTAGTTGGGTGTTAGTCAGGGAAAAATTTCTTCAGAGTTGACCTTAACTGTTTGTAAGTTTCTTGGGTATTAATGTAAAACTGATTTATGATGACTAAACACAAGATCCTGAAGTTCTGTTGTCCTGCATTCTTGCATTGAGTTCCTCTTAAGAGCTGACCTCTCTCTTGCGAGCAGCAAGTTTATGACCGCATGTCGCTAGTACATCGTGACAGACTCTTGGCGGTCAGTAATAGGTCTAGATTTTTATGGGTCTATATTTAATGATTTGAGCTTTTAACACATAAATGATCGTGCTGGCAATGCATTAACAGAGATTAAAATGCATTAACACGCCGTTTTGCTTTTTAGAATTTTGAGTGTCAGGTAATGTGTTTTGATGTGTTGACACCAGGTAAACAAGGTTGCCTGCGATCTTTTGTCGTCTGCTGCAGAACTGACTTTTGAAGTTAGGACTACTGCTCTCCCATGTGTACCTAAACTGTCAAAGAACACAGAACAATGGTAGTAGCTACCGGCGGTGGTTAGATCCTCAGAAATCTCTCTGGATCTATGCTACCCTGTCTCCAATATCTCGCTTTGCCCAGCCAGCCCTTGGTGGGGACGTTCTTAAAGGAATATCACGTGGGGAGTCTGTCTCTTTTTATTTTTTTTTTCCCATTCCCGCAAAGTAGATTTTGGTCAATGAGCCTTACATTCAGTGGGGTCGCATCATCTAGCTCTGCTCCCTTGAAGTGAGTAAGTGCTCCCCGGAGAGGAGGGATACCCGTCTGCTGAGTTTGCCGAGCCCTACAGAGCAGCCTCCTCAGAATCCCAATGCTCGGCACATTTAAGATGATAAAAGTCTGCCACAGGCAAGGTGCTAGCTTACACCCTATGCACCTGGATGCAGGTGGACTTCCACAGCACTTGTTTGAATGTGTGTTGCTTTTATGATACTTTTGTAATTGCTGTAAATTGGTCTACACCCTTTGAGGGAGCAGACAATAGGCTTTAATAGGGACCTTTCCCAGCATGTCGAGACAGATCGGCCCCTGCCTGCAGCTGTACCCCTCTGCCCCATCCCGCTCCTTGACACCGGGATCCGGAGCTGGACTTTAACCACACTTAAGGGCGAGTTTGGCTCATGTTTTCGCTGCTCTCTGGAGTCACAGTTTAATGATCGGCAGTTGGACGGTGCAATGGCGCTTCGCAGATGTTCTCCGCACCCCTCCCCCCCAGGACTAACTGTATTGAATGTGAAAAGGGCAACTCAAGGCAGCCCGCGTTCTCCAAGCACCCCGGGGGGGGGGTCCTGGCGTAGGGTGTGCATTCAGACATGGCTACTTCATGATCCCTGTAAATAAGGCGTGAAATGAATCATGAGTATGAAAATATAAATTAACTCATGCTATCTGTGTACTGTAAGGTACTGGTCCTATCCAAAGTCATCCTTTATTTTAGTAACGAGTATTGATCTGTATAAGGCGTTAAAACTATTTGTTCCACTAGGCTTTTTTTCTTCTCAAATCTGACTTGATAAACAGAAATGATGTATTCCTTGATCATTTTATGAGACCCGCTAATGGATTTTTTTCTTTTGGCCTAACGAAGTTAGGCTGTACAGTATGATGTTTCGCAACTAAGTACATTAACGAAGGGGGTGGGGTGGGCGATCGATAGAGAGCTACAGAGCGCGCGGCTCAGATATCCGTTCTGAGGTAGGCGACGGGCGAGTCGGCTCCAGTAACCTGAGAAGGGAGGTGGGTTGTTAACAATGGACACCCGCTGTTCTGCACGCTCCCTAACGCGGTTAGGGACTTTATTGAATGTTCATTATTCTTGTCAGATGAAATATTATGTTACATTGTGATTTTATTATGCTGTTTTTTCCAAGTTTTATTCACAGATGTCGGCATATTTTTTTGTTTTCTGTATTTTAAAGCCTTTTTCTGCATATGGTTAAGCAAATACAACAGTTTTTTTACAATTCCGTTGTTTGCACCAGCCCTAATAACAAGCAACAGTTTCTTTTTGTTTTGAAAAAGGAACCATAGTATGATATATATATATACACACACACACACACACACACACACATATACTTCTGGTCTTCTGTTTTTTTTTTTTTTTTTTATTCCGACTATGTTGCTACTTCCACATTCACTTCTTCTGTCCTTTGATAAGTAGCTTTATAAGCCACCATGGCTCTGAAAAGAAGCCTCCATCTCAGAGCCTCACTTCTTAAAAGCAATTCGCTTTGAACACTGACGAATGCTTTATAGAAAGAAAACCCTCACACTGAAAACACACACACACACACAAAGGAATTAATAAAATTGTATGGCATTTCTTGCAGGCTTTGAAAAATACCTAAAAATAGACGACAAAAATATGTTCCATCCACGTCCCAAAAAATTGGCCAGGACACTGATTAATGCTAGGTAGCAGTTTGAGTATAAGTATAAGCCAATATCTAATTAAATACCCGGTGTCTTAACAGGCTAATTGGCTAACTATTTGGATAATATTCTGTTAAATTTTAGTAACTATGCGTAGCTGCTGTGTGGTACTTGACTGGATTACAGAAGGAGGGTAATATTGAAATGTGTATTTATAACAGGCTCCATTTGAGTGTGATCATTTCCCATCCTGCTTCTCAGCAATTGCGGCAGAGGCGGGCCGCCTCGTGGCATCTTGGGATGAATTATTCAAAGACATCGACTGTACGGCGAATCCGCGAGTCCATGCCAGCGCCTTTCACATACAGGGAAAACGTCTAGATCAATGTTTTGATATAACGACGATCTTCAAACAGTCATCAAAGTGTATGATTATGAAGCAGGCATATTTCAGTTATAAACTGTTCTTTTTGGCTCTGGATTTCAAACTAAAGAACAAGTCTACTGATATAGGTTCAAAAAAGGCCTTTTTTGTTGATTCTGGGGTTATGGTTGCAATGTGCACCATTGAATGCCCGGATCTTTACTGGGCATAAAAACATTGCATGAAGCTTGTCAGCAACAGGAGCATTCTTTGAATACACAACAATTCACAGCTAAGCAGATTTAGACTTGTAGCTTTAAATCAGGGTGTAATTAAACAAGCCTTAAACTAAAGGAAAAACAGGCCTCAAGCCAAGAAAGGACGGGGGAATTAGCCACGTTATTACAGATAATTGATTCATCTAATGATTATGATTTATTCTGCCCTTTAGAGAGAGTGTCTAAGGTTTGTGTCTCCTTAATGTTTGATTGTCTACGGATTAAAGTCAATGATGAATCACTGGGCTAAATGCATGAGTCTCTTAAGTCGGTCACCATGTTTTGATGTGGAATGACATCTTTCCACTTGTTTGTGAAAGCAACACTGCATCAACATTTCCTGTTAGGTGAATGTATGGTGATGTGTACAGAGTATTTTTAACTATTTGCTGCTGGAAATTTAAAATAAAATTAAATGTATTCCATATTCTGCTGCAGCTTTTTTGTTTAGCTAGTAATAACAGTGGTAGCAGTAACTGAGAAGGTACAGGTGCCAAACTTTAATACTGTTTTGCAAGCAAAACAAAAAATAAAGTTGCGTGATTGAGGAACATTAATCTTTTAGCTCTCTGTTGATCCCACAAGTTGGAATATCTAAAGCAATCCTGGGCAGCTTCTGTTTGAAAGGTACCTTGTTGACCGTTCTCCTGCTCAGCCTCCCTTTTATAATTTTTAGTGAATCGTCAGTTTTTGTCAGCTACATTCTCTGCCGATTGTCAGCACTGGCAGAACTCTTAACCGGTGAACTTCCTTCCCCACTCACCAAATTCAAGTTTAACCATTTCTCGTATTCCCTGAGCGTGCGACTACAGCATTGGGCCTTGCGCCCAGAAGTCTATCCTACGAGTCCAGGGGTTTCTGCTATAGTGAACGGTGAGGGACGAGAGGCCTTGTGACTGATGGTAAACGGCTCATTGACATCTTGCATTTATCATAATGGCCTACAGGAGTCCAGGGATCTTCCCTGATCTCTGCTGGTGCATGTAGTTGTTGGAGATGAGGGCAGACATCCAAAGAATTTTAAGTTTTAGTTAGTTCTTGGATTGTTTTAAAGATATAATATTCATTTGTTTAGATTCATTTGTATATATCCCCATTCCCTGTTACATTGAAACTGCAGTGGTTTTAACATACAGCTTTTCCACACACAGTACAGATCTATGACCAGCTGATCACAACTGATCATACTTCATATGTTTCATTTCTTTGCATATTGCTCTTTTTAACTTTGGAAGTTTTGAAGTTTGAAAAAGACAATAAAAAGACAGGTCACTGGCATGCGGTCTCTTTGTGACCTGAACTGCGGTAATGACCTTTAAATAGTAATTTCGGATTATATACGAACGTCTTTGTTCCAGACATCTAATAGATGATACTTCCCGAAATGACACACTTGAAAATTATTATTGCAAGCAATATAAGATAATGGATAGTCATTACTCTTCCTGCTGTCTGTGTTCATGTATATTGCCAGCTCTTGAAATATGATGCATCTACTGTAGTTAGCCAGCACTTAATATCACAAAGAAGCATGTTTGTAATGATTTATAATTGCCATAGTAAAAGGTGTATTGTGGACATAATGTCTTGGACATTCACTCAATAATTATCTCATTTTATTTATACAGGTGGGTAGCTGCATTAGAGACAGGGGAGGCTTTTAGTGCAATAAGCAAGGAACAGGTGAAAAATAATGTTTATTTTGATAATTTAACATGGAAATGTGACCGCACAGTTGCCCGTCTGATGGAGGGGGGCGGGGGGGGACCAGGTGATCTAAATGATATGTGGACAATTCAGTGAGAGAGCAACAGGAATCCAGAGTGTTAGCATCACTCTCTGAAAGGATCATGGATCAGCAATGGGATCTATTTTAATTATGGGACAAACAAATAGGTAAAGTGTCACCGGCCAGCTGATATGGATTTGAAAGTCGGAGGCGTATCAATAACGCCTAACCCCAGGTTCCGGTTTCCACGGAGCTTCCTCTGTGCTCACTCGTGGGACCACTCATGTGGAAATGGGTCTTTTGAAAGAAGTGGGAGGGGGGGTTTAATCTAACCATCACAATAGGGTTTGCTTTTCAAAATGAATATTGTGTAAATGACTTATTGTCAGGGGGGAAATTGCATACCCTGGCAATTTATTTGTTCATTTTATTTACTGTAGTAGATACAAATGAGTTGTATGGGGGGGGGGGGGGGGTATTATGTTGCTGTGATACACTACACACTGTGTGTGTTTTTCCTCCTGTTTCCTCTAGGGGGTTGCTGTGCGAAGCATTGAGCTTTCAGCTGGAGAAAAGGGGAATATTGTATCAGTTAAGGATGTAGGGACTTCAAACGCATAATAGGTGTTTACAAGATTGAGATGATTATAGTTCTGTCACAGTAGGCCATGCGTGTACAGTGTCTGTTCAGAGAATAGCGGCATGAGTGTTACTGTGATTACAAAGACTAGTCTTGTCACAGGAAATTGACTGCCTGAATGATTGTCTTCCCATGTTGCAGATAACTGCAAGTGTGTGCATCTGCACATTTCTCCCTCTCTGCTGGGTTTACCTAGTGTGGATTAATGTCTGCACTTTCTTTTTCCTTATTCCCATTCCCCAATAGGTTATTTTTAACTGTACTTGAATGTAGCCTGTCATTCTTCAGATAAAAGAAAAGTTTGCTCTGCTGATGTCCTGTAAAAGGATAAGCTGCAATTCCCCTCTCCTGAGTGGTGTTAATTCATTTGTTTGTGTTGTGTTGCATTGTGTTGTTGTGTTGTGCTGTGATACCAACCAAATTTGGGCAACCTCAGCAGTTCAAGGAATCCATCCGTACCAAGACCAATTTTTTTTTTAAATATAATATATACCTTACTCCCAGAGATGGAGCCTGCAGATTTCCTTGCAGTGAACAGTGATCAAATGAGATCTGATGTTTTGGGGCCCCTATAAAGTGCTGGGGCCCCTGAATCTGCCAGGGTATCCATCCCCCTCCAGTGCTCCTGGGTATTATAATAGTTACTTGAAAAGTTAGTAATGGTGCTCAATGTGTATAGTGTTGCCCCCACAACCCTTTCATTAATAGCATTTTAATTATTATTATTTTTCCCTGGTGTTCACAGTGTCATCTTTGCAGTTGTGATGGCATTGGAAGTCACCAGACGCTCCTCATGACAGTCGAGGACTTGTATTTTGATTAAGTGCAAGTTGTGCTGTGCCTACATGCTGAACAATGCGTGAGCACCTCGCTTACAACTGTTACCCGATAAGCAGTCGGGGTTCCAAAGGCGCGCAGTCCTTAAATTTGACTGCACATACGTGTCTTTCTGACTCCCGATCACGGTAAGCTGTCCGACTGCGAACGGGTTTGAAGCGCCCCTGCTGAAGTGTGGGCAATCCTCTTGGAAGGAAGGAAAAGCGAGAGAGTGAGGGAGGGGGATGACCGAAGAAACACAGAGACAGTGATTTGGTGGGTTTCCGTTTAGAGGCATGTTAATCTTTTACTTTATTTATTTGGTGTTTGGATCGGTTCCAGACAATGCCAAACACATGCCATGTTACATCAAGGGAACCGGAGGGGGCGGGGGGGGCCTGCGGGGCACGCAGAAGTCACAGCTTAGCCGGCACTTAAAATTTATAGCGCCTCTGCCCGAGCCGCGCTGACATGCACTTAATATCTGAACACGTTTATCAGTTACCTTTTTCGAGTGTAACGCAGAACAGCATGTGTTTAGTCTGCACTAATGTGAATAAAATTCCCACCTCCCATGTTTTGGCGGCTTATTTTTGGAAAGTGCAAATTTGATTGAGCTTGAATTCAGTCAATTAAGCAAAACCCTGAAATGATGTAGATTGCAATTTGACACCCGTTAAAGGCTAATTAGTTAATTAATTCTGTTTAGAGTATTTAATTAAATGATTTTACACTCCAGGTAGGGTTCCGTTGTTGTTGTTGTTATTATTATTATTATTATTATTATTATTATTATTATTTTGGCTGTGGTTGTATCACTGTGTGAGATTTGTTGTGTGATTTAACGTGACAATTTGGGGACTGTCATGTATTGTCTTTGATTTCCTCCCAGTTGAATAACCATTCTCCGCTTCTGCTGGTTAGTCCTCCTCCGACTCCTCCTGTAGCCCCTGCCCTGGGCAGAGGATGCAAAATGTAGCTGGCAACGACAGTGACCCAAATGGTCACATTTGACTAAATTAGGGGTTAAGTGGCGCTGCCTGGTCTTTAAGATTCCTTTCAGTGACTGGTGCGTAGATTTCCAAATCTAATTTCATTTTTAACAGTTTCATATTGATAGGCCTATGTAAGAAGGGCTCAGTCGTCTACAGATTAGATTCAGTTTAATTCGTTGTTTAATCTATTTTTATATTTGAAATGGATTGCATTAATAATCATATCAAACAGCATTTATACGTTTTGCGTAGACAGTATGGTGTGTGTCTACTCTTGAATTTTTCCACCTTTATTTTCATAGTGACCCTACCTTCAGAAGACATTTCTGTTGTGCACGTAGCGCAAAATGAAAAGTCCTCATAATGTTGTTTACATGCGCCGATGAAAATCCCAGCGCTGTAATGATCAGTAATTATAAATATTTTTTCCCGACCCATCTTGCAGAGCTTCTGCCGCGCCGCGGCCGTGGCGGCTGTGGCGTCGCATGCTTCGACAGAGCCGCTTTTTTGCGCTGCTTAATTATGACATTACTAAATGCAGCAGTCTGCTCCTGCGCAGCCAAACACGCTTCCAGCGCATAATCGTGTTGAAGACTGACTTTAAAGGGCTCATTATAGTTTTTCCCCCTCCTTCTTTTTCTAAAGAGCGGGTTATTAAACACAGTTACCTAATAAGCATCTTCGGTGGTGCAATTTGGCGAAAACAGTAATGAGTCTGATTAGGCCACGTTTCAATTACGACAGCTCTAACACCCCCACTCCAAACACCACCCAAAAAACCCACCCCCTCAGCAGCTCCAAGAAAGAAGAAGGGGAAAAAATAGGTGCCTCGATGCTTGGGAATCCTGCTAGAAGGCATCGCGCACACGCTAAAAAAACCGCGCAGCCTCCTCTGTGCTTCCATTCAGCACCGCGGTAATGAGTAGAGAATTGTGCAAGCGGCGGTCCAATTTACGCACTGGGAAATTGGATGGACAGAGCGAAGGCCCAGTCGTGTTTGCTTAAAAACAGCAAAGGCTATCGAGATTAACAGTTCCCAAAAAGGTCAGCCTCTCTGTTTCTCAGGCTTCTTTGGTGATGACTGTGCTAACTGAAATTAAATAACATACAAATTTAATCCAGATTTTTTTTTGCCTTCTACTACTTAATCGTAATGTATAATTCTTGTTCTTGTTTATATGCCAGCGTTTCACTATGCTGAATGATTCAACTTTTAGCCACTATGAGGTTGCATTTTTTTCAATTGCAGTTCTTTTTAGCCAACGTAGCTTTTAAATACTCCAAATGTTCATAACCGCTTGTGTTCCTGTCTAAATTGCAATGTTATTGTCATTGTGAAGCAAATATTTTGTTCTCTTTAGTATAGGTCTGTTTTTTTTTTTTTTGTCTGTTACTTGTTTTGTTTCAGGTCAGTTCTTTTCTGTGGCTTAACCTGTGCTGACGTCTTCTTCTTGGACAAGTGTTTTAACAAATCGTCCTCGACCTAGAATCGGTCCATTGTAACATACAATGGAAATAAACAGTCTAATCAGCCACATCACTTCTTGTGGGATAAAATGAAACTTTCTGTCAGCTCCCTTTTCTCGCCACTGGCATATTTTCCTAAGAATATGTTGTATCCAGGTGCAGATCATTGAGGTCAATGAGTTGCACATTCATTTAAATCACATTAATAATCATTGCATAAATGCATAGCACATTATTCTTTATAAACTGCTTGGGGTAGCCGCCATCACATCCGTTTGCCGTGTTGACAGCATGGAGGCCGCGCGTTTTGAAAATAAAATGCAGCAGGCTACAAAGGCACCTGATTCAATAATGACAAGTGGAACAATGGTACTTAGTGCTTTAAATTGGTGTGTGTGTGTGTGTGTGTGTGTGTGTGTGTGTGTAGCTTGTATATTTCTGCAGGTTTTGGGAGCCATTTGGGGAGATGCTCATTTGGGGTGTCACTGCAGATTTTTGGGGGGGGTTTGCTGAGTTAGTTGTAGGTATTCTCAGTAGCCTGACAACTAATAATCAAAGTAATTTGAGCTGAAGTCCTAGAGCTAATCAGGAACTGTTTCACTAATGGAACATGTGCTAATTATTCCTGCTGAAATAAAGATACTATAAAGGTAATATTTTACATATATGTGTGTTATGAATGTATTGTTACTATTTGTTTGTTTTGTTTTTTTGGTTTTGGTACATTCTTGGCGTGAGAATGACCTGAGATATATTTTCTGTATGAAAACTTTATGTATTATCCGGTGGTGAGAATTTGATATGGTTTTTAATGTGATATGCATGAAGAGATGACATAGAAGTTTGCTGGCCAGTATTATTACCTTCCACAGAATGCTGCGCAATTTAGGACTTTGTCGACTCTGTTGAGTGCATACGTCTTTGCTCATGTGTGTCTGTGACTGTGTGTCTATGTGCCTTTATGTGTGCATGTATATGCACGCCGGTGTCTGCGTGTATCTGTTTGTCTGTGTGTTTAAGGCTGGCCTGTCTGGCACAGTTAGAGGTGACTGCATCTCTGAATGTGTTTCTCTTTCGCCACCTCCCCCAACCCCCCGCTTTCGTCCTGGCTTCTCTCTTTCCTTCTCTTTGTCTCTCACTCTCCCTCCCTCTCTCTTTCTCACTGCCGATGTGCCAGAGCTTCCTGCCTTTTTTTCTCCTCTCTCTCTTTCCCGCTCTCTCTCTTTCTCTCTCTCTCTCTCTTCCCCCCCCCCTCTCTCTCGCTCCCCCTGCTGAAAGCTGAACCTTGCTCCCTTGAGCGATACCAACACAACATGAAGAGTTAGTTTGTGGATTCTTTTACACAGCCAGTGGAGCATTTTAAACAGATGATAGATAGACAGCGCCGAGAAATTAACAAAAGGAAGAATGCGTTTTATTTTTCTTTTCAGCAACCGGCTCTGATCCTCCAATCATGCTTAGTATGTCTGTAATCCTG
>JAODKC010000001.1:45266671-45289074 GCA_026777985.1 Mormyrops attenuatus | reverse complement strand
CCAGGAGGCTGTGAGAGGGCCGTTGTAATTCAAACCGAGCCGTGGGCTTTGTGTGATGAAAGCGCCGGAGCGCTGCCCGGGAGATTGGTTCGCCGCACCCGGTGAAGCTGATTTGAAACCGTCTCGGACCCGCTTTAGATGAGAGTTGGATTATAGAGTGACCTGCAATGTCTGTGTCATATCGGTCTGTGCAGGGTGCATTATACTGCGCTAACTAGGTGCTGGGTCCCAAATCAGGGCTGTGCCTTCGATGTGATCTGTCAGCAAGCGGTCCCGTATTTGTTATATGGGGGGTTAGCCTGTGGGAAAGATATATTTTGAGGTTTCAATGACATCTAAAGCGAGTTAAGTCCTTGGGTCGTTTGACTGCTGTTTTTCTACCCCCTATTTTGCTAATGATTCTTTCTGGAATGTTACCCTTTTAGTTAGCTGTAATGCTAAGCACTACTTTTGTATATATTATATGCATGTTTTTGTGTTTTGAATTCAGGCGTAAAGATGCAGTGGACGCCGGAGCATGCGCAGTGGGCGGAGCAGCACTTTGACATCACCTCCACCACCCGCTCGCCGGCTCACAAGGCTGAGGCCTACCGGGGACACCTGCAGCGCACCTATCAGTATTCTTGGGCCAACGATGACATCTCAGCGCTGACCGCCTCCAACCTCTTGAAGAAGTATGCCGAGAAGTACTCGGGGATCTTGGAGGGCCCCAACGAGAGGGCTCTCCTGAGCTCCTATGCGGAGGGGGGCCCACCGCTCCTCAACGGCAGGAAATCGGAGGGTGAACCCTGGCAAGAGGGAGTCTACCCCATGAACTGCGTCCCAGACGTGATATCCGCAAGCAAGGCCGGGGTGACGGCTGCCCTGCCCCCAGCAGACGTCTCTGCCAGCATTGGCAGCTCGCCGGGGGTGGCCAGCAACCTGACGGAGCCCAGCTACTCCAGCAGCAGCTGTGGAAGTCACACAGTCGCGGGCCTTCACTCCGGACTCCCCTCTCAGGAATACGCCACGGGGTACAATGGCTCCTACCTGCATTCCAGTTATAGCGGGCAGTCTGCCTCAGCCCTGCCGTCGCCTCACCCATCACCTTTGCACAGCGCTGGGCTCCTGCAGCCACCACCGCCACCCCCACCTCCCCCCCCAGCTCTTGTGCCGGGCTACAACACTGGCTCACCAAACATCTCCAGCTACAATTACCCTCCGGCAGGGTATCCTCCACAGACTGCTGTTGCCCCGGGTTACGGCCCCGGAGGAGCGCCGCCTCCCTCTGCCTACTTGCCGTCAGGTATAGCTGCTCCTACGCCCTTGCCTCCCTCAACCCTCCCCGGCTACTCCTACCAGTCACACAGTCTTGCACCAATCGCACCAACACCACTGAACAGTAGTTCGGCTAATTCCTTGAAGCGGAAGGCTTTCTATATGACAGGGCAAGGAGAGATAGATAGTTATGGAAATTTCAGCTACAGCCAACAGCGATCAACTCAGAGCCCCATGTACCAGATGGGGGACAACAGCGTTTCAAGCACAGGCCGGGGGAATGGATTTGACAGAAGTGCTGAGGTGTCATCTTTGGCGTTTAAGCCGACAAAGCAACTGTTGCCCTCGGATCAGCAGAGAAAGTTCGGCAGTCAGTCCGGCAGGGCGCTAACCCCCCCATCCTACCCTTCAACGAAAGGCTCCCTGGGCAGCTCGCGGTCGGGTGAGCCATTCGGCAAGTTCGCGTCCCCCGTCATGGGCGAGCACGGCGACGAGCACCGGCAGCACCTCTCCCATCCGGTGCCGGGGTCGGCCGTCGGCACAGCTACCTCATCTACCCATCCCGCAGAGGAGCAGCTGAAGGGCAGTGACCCACACCTCGTGGAGCTGGTCACCACGGAGATTATTCAGCAGGGCCCCCCAGTAGACTGGAGCGACATAGCTGGACTGGAGTTGGCCAAAGCCACCATAAAAGAAGAGGTCTTGTGGCCTATGTTGAGGCCGGATGTGTTCAGTGGACTCACCGCATTACCTCGTACCATTCTTTTGTTTGGACCTCAGGGAACAGGCCGAATGCTACTGGGTCGGTGCATAGCCAGCCAGCTGGGGGCGGTGTTCCTCCAGCTCAGCGGTTCCGCCCTGGTGACCAAGTGGGTGGGCGAAGGAGACAAGATTATCCACGCCTCCTTCCTGGTGGCACGGTGCCGGCAGCCCGCCGTGGTATTCATCAGTGAGATCGACATGCTGCTGTCCGCCCAGCTCAGCGAGGAGAGCCCAGTGAGCAGGATCAAGGGCGAGCTCCTCATGCAGTTGGACGGCATCCTGGCCTCAGCCGAGGACCACGTGGTAGTCGTGTGCTCCACGAGTAAGCCCGAGGAGATTGACGAGTCTTTGCGGAGGTACTTCATGAAGCGGATCCTCATCCCGCTGCCCGACAGCACGGCAAGGCACCAGATAATCAGCCAGCTGCTTTCGCAGCACAACTACTGCCTCAACGACAAGGAGTTGGCTCTGCTCGTCCAGCGAACAGAGGGTTTCTCGGGGCTTGACGTGGCCCACCTGTGTCAGGAGGCAGTGGTGGGACCTCTGCATGCTGTGCCAGGTGCAGACCTTTCAGCCATCCTTCCCGGCCAGTTGCGGCCAGTCACCTACCAGGACTTCGAGAACGTTTTTTGTAAAATTCAGCCCAGTATATCACAGAAAGAACTTGACACATACATTAAGTGGAACAAAATGTTTGGCTGTAGTCAATGAAAAGAAACAACTGGAGATCGAGAGGGAGCGACCCAGTTGGCCTGTGAGCTCGTTAGAGGAAGAGTACCACTGGAAGGGTTCTCCTTTCAGTGTCGCAGCTTGAAGGTCGAGGGGGTATACAGACAACAGTGATCTTAGCACCTAAACTATCAGAAGGGACTTAAAATAAGTGTGCTTTAACTGAGAGCTGGCAATCTGCAAGTAACACACGCACGCACGTACACACGCAAGCACGCACGCTCACACAGAAATCTTATTTTGATGCTTGATACTGCTGAGGTCGGGCATCTCATTCAAAGGTGCAAGTGGGTTGACTTCAAGAGGATGGAAACCCAGTGTGTATATATCATTCTGCTCTTCTTGAGATTTAGTTGCTATCAAGTGCCTGAAGTGGTGCTTTTTGATTTGGTTGTTGTTATTGTTTGTTTGCCTCACAATCTACATTGGTGGCATGTGCTAATATAAAAAAGAGCTTTAACTCCAAACACTAAATTTAGAGATTCTCTGTTGTTTTTTAGGAGACGGTCTGATTGTTATTGTTATTATTTTGCCATTGTAAGAGCAACAGTATTCCTCAGTTGTTCATTCTGTGGTGTCATCTGGGAACAGGATGAAATACTCACATGTAGGGTGATGGAGATCTGGGCCCTAAGTTATCGACTCATTTCTTTTGAAGTTCTGACTGCGAAAACTCAGGAAAGCGATTGTGATTTGTACAGTACCTCAAAAGATTGTGTCGAAAGCACTATGTACTGCTGAAAGTATTAGGCTAGGCATCTTATTTACGTTACCAGGGGGGAGGGGGTGGGGGGCGGGGCGGAGAAAAATTTGTGGGCTTACCTCAACACGTTTTAAAAACTGGCAAGAAGATGAATGACTATGAATGTACCAGAAGCGTTCTGGAGTGATGGTGCAAAGTTTAGCTTTTGCAAGTATTAAAGGTGAAGATTTTATCAATATAGTTTTATTTGTCATGTGGCAAGGATCGAAGTGTAAATTTTGAAGTTTAAATTATGTATTAGTACTTAATACAACTCTTCCGAACAGCCTTCAGCCACTGTACAAAGAACAATTGTACACTTTAAAGAGAAGCACACAAATTGTGAAGATGAGGTAAAGCGACCCATCCGCACACAACGAAACAACAACGATAATTGTCTAATGGCCAATCACATAGCTAGCTTTCTGTGTTCCTTTTTTTATTGAGGACCTCGATGACACAAGAGGCAAATCAACAACCTAATCAGGCTGCTCTTGCACCAGAAGCCAAGTATTCAAGGGTTACAAGGGATAAAGAGCTGCCAGAAAGGATTTAATAGCCGTTTTAAAACAAACGATATCCCATTCTGCTGCTGCAGTTGGTCATATGTACAGCGATGCCTAAGGTTTCTCTATACCCTGCTTTCAGTTCTACCTCAGTTTAATTACACTCCGAAAGCAGAACGCATGAGGGTGGTTTTCCAGCGTGCCGTCTTGCAGAGTCCATTTCGGGAATAAAAAAATGGAAAAAAACACCAGTAATGCCAGTTTAAAAAAAAAAAAAAAGAAAAAAGTTACGGGCTGCACACAGTCCTTATCCACCACTCCTAGTCACCAACTTTCAAAATATTGCTCTGTTTAACTGCTTGCGAGCCCCGTTTTGTATCATTTTAAACTTTCTTGCAGCTCTTTTCATGATAGACGTCCAACTGGAAGGGCAGAGGACAGTCACAGTGTCTCGTAACTGCATGCAAAAATGAAGCCTTGCGTTTGAATGTATACTTGTTTTAATTTTCATTTATTTACTAGTTTTTTTAATATTTGTTTTTGAGGCAGTATAAAAACTGTTGTTAAGCACTAATCTAGTGGTAGAGTAGTACCACTAAATTATGACTGTATGTTTGTAGAGCAGTATATAATGGGTTCACCGGGCAGGAGGAAGCGGGGGGGTCAAGTTTACACGTTTCCCCCGCCGTTCTGAAGGTTGTATCTTTCCCCGTAGCTTGTCGCTTCCTCATTGGCGTTGAGTTGTGACGTCTTGACTTGACCCAGGGTGGTTAGAGCAAAGGACACAACAACTGGCACAGAGACACGAATAGATTGAAAGGTTCTGGTCCTTTGTGGGACGTATACCAGTCTGGGTCCTGCAGTGATATTCTGGCTGAGGTCATTGTAACGCAGCAGGCAGTTCAACAAAGCCAGCTCTGCTGTGACATTACCATTTTTGTCCACTTTCTCAATTAATGAACACTCTTATTTTGCATTTACTCTCTTTTTCCTTTTTTGCAAAGCTTTCCTAGCACAGCACTTGAGCTTCATATTGATCTTCTGATATGTTGCAATGGTTTTTTTAAACACTGATATCGTTAAATATTGCAGCATCTTGTTGCCATTGAGTTGAGCGTCTTCATCCTGTGAAAGTTCTTGGTATTCTAGCGGAGTTCAAACCCTGCCCCCAAAACTGCTATGAAATCCTCAAATGGTTCTTCACTCACACATTTGCGTAAATAATTAGGGACAATGACACCAAAGAAACCAGTGAAATCATGCCAATATGCAATGATTTAAAATAAAAAAGGAAATTAAAGCGCAGCTGTGTTATTGTTATGAATATTATTGCAGCTACTTTCATCATTACCGTTATCTTGGTTTTCTGTAGTCATCAATCGCTGGCTTATGTGATACTAAATCGCTCATTGTTATAAATGGAGGAAACAAATCAAAATGTACTTTTTGAAAGAGGCGAATCAAGGGTTTGAATTTGTTTTCAGTTGGCCAGGAATGTTTTATAATGGCTTTTCTTGATTTTGCTAACCAAGTTTTGTTGTGTTTTTTTTCGGGGGGGGGGGGGTGTCATTCATGCCGTGTTAAAAATCTGTAGATGTTTACCGGTTCCATTACTTCAGTAAATTGTCACGAAATGGGAGAAAAACCAGAGTGAAGATCTCTATGGAGCATCACGGTAGTTTACAAAGAGGCTGTTTACTGTCCCCCCCCCTTCCCCTCCATTAACCCTTATTTCACATTGTCCTC
Organism: Mormyrops attenuatus; assembly: GCA_026777985.1. Lineage (NCBI taxonomy): Eukaryota > Metazoa > Chordata > Actinopteri > Osteoglossiformes > Mormyridae > Mormyrops > Mormyrops attenuatus. The sequence goes on along the minus strand of JAODKC010000001.1, from coordinate 45,283,332 downwards.
AAAACCCTGAGCAGCACATAAGTGATAAAACTTTACATCCACCAAAAGCTCACAGAGGAGGGGAAAATTATTACCTTATTCTAAAATGTAGCCTAAATTTAAAAACAGTTCCTGTTCCTATATTTATCTCTTCATACTTCTGCTGTTCGAGGAGGGCTGGTACTCCAGCATGAGGGGGGGGCACTCCACTCTGAGATAGACGCATTTTGGGGAGAGACATGGAAATGCAGCTTAGCTACTGGTAAATATCTAGGGGGGCTGGGGGACAACAACAACAATCTGAGGGATTCAAAACCCTCGCCTGTACAGCAAGGTTATGAGCACATTCATATAATGTTAACACAACCAAATCACTTGAATTTTAATTTCCAAGCCAATGTTTGTGTCCCTTTTTTATTTCTGTTCCTTTTTTTTGTACAAAAACTGCAAAGGAAGCTCTTTTGTGTTTTTTTCTGTGTTATCTATCTTATTCATTTTATATTCAAGCATTGTTATAACCATTTCTACCTCATTGCTACATATTGTACATGTAGTATTTATTTTCTGTCCCTGAATGTCATGCATTTGTAAAAAAGGAAAAAAGATTAAAAAAAAACACAAAGAAAATATTGGGGGAAAAACACTAAAAAAGATTTGTCCTTGAACTCGAACAGTCTACCTCAAAAAGACTGTCCTTACACTGAACAGTATTAACACCAGAACTGATAAGACACATCACTGAGTTTGGAAGATAGAGCACACTAACCCCGGATATTGACTGACTTCTAAGTAAACTCATGATGTTAAATTTCTTCGAGGAAAATTGTGGACTGTATAGGTCTTCTCCACGGTCTCTCTTAATGCAAAATCAATTTTAAGAACATAATGCGTCGCTTTAATCTTTTGTGAATTGTAGTAGTGCGCGTGTGAATGTGTATGTGTGTGCACATGTACAATTCAGTGTGTATGTGTGGGATTTTATATATAAGCGATATATATAAAACACACTTGCACAAACTTACTTAGTGTACATTTGTTATTGATATATACATGTTCAAATGCACCACATACATGTTTATATGTGTGTATATATTGCCATACTTACGGTCGACTTAAATGTATTTTCATGTATTCTGAGGTACAAAGTACAGCGAAGAATCCATTAAAGATGTTTTCTTGAAACTTCCCTCTTCTCCTTTTATGTCTGCTAAAAATGTATCGTTAGGCAGGTCTGTGAGTACCTTGATGCAATAGTTGCGTGCGCGTCTCATCGCTGCAGACCGTCACGTTTAGGGCTTCTGACAGCTTAATTCATGAGCTTCCCGCGTAACAGACAAATTCATGGCTTCATCGGAGGTGACACAAATGAACGCTTTCTTTCCAAACTCTTACACAATCCTACCTATACAGATACTGAATCCCCCCGTAGTTGTTAGTGTCCAATTACAGAATATTTTTGTTGTGCATTATTCTGCATTTGCAGAAACCAAATGTGTTATTACTGCACCAATTACAATGTACGATTGCATTTCTCTCCATCGACAAAAATGACAAGCTTCTAGCAATGAAAGCTTAAATTATCGGCAGCATAATGAATTCATATAATTTGTGGGCATTATTAATGTAAATGAGGCATTTATTGCTTTGGATTGTATGTGTAGGAAGCTGCTATACAATTAACTTTGAGGTAATACAAGTTGCAATACATTTTGTCCTTAAAGACTTACCAGTTATAATTTGGTTATAATCTGTTTTCCTTTGAGCGCACACAGTAATGCTGCACACAGATTCTCAAAGTATATGGGGAGTCTGGTCTTGCCATCAGCATCAGTGACAGACACTCAAATAACCAGAAATTTGGGGGGGCATTCAGATAGCCAAATTAAATTTGAATTTTAATTGACTATTCTGTTCGATGATTGGTCATATATGTGTATTTCTACATGCCATGTGACAGGCAAGCCAGGACCAAGCACGACGACGTCTGCAGAGCAAAACAAAAATGTTTATCGTCGCATTTTTGTTTTAAAGAACGTTTTACACCAACAAATGAAAATAATGCATTACGTCCGGAGTTAGGTCACAGGTGAGAAAAAAATCATTCACACACACATAACCATGAATTGCAGTGATGTGGAGTACAATTTTAGCAGTTCATAATGACAGATGGAAAAAAATGCATATCTCCTTTGACATTAGAGGTGGATGGGTAGTGGATTTTTTAGTGTTATCTACAAGAGCAACAAGCCAAACCCATATATACTGCTTAAAACGTTGGCAAATAGCATTGAAACTGTTTTCTGCTAATTAGAAAACTTTAAATCTTCCCGTTGGTTAAATATGTTAGACAAGGAAACACCTAGTACTGCTTGTGTACATACATTGCAATAGTTGCCTAGTATGCGGCCCAGTGCTGAGACCTCACAGTTATGCTGATGTTAAATTGGCGAGACTCGCCTACCGGAAAGGAAACGGTTTGTACTGTGAGTGCTTGGCCTCTGTATGAATTCGTGCTGAAATTCGAACTTTCGCTGTATATTGCTTGGTAGCTGTTGGCATAAATTAGCTGTTGGCATGGAGTTATTGTATGATAAAGTTTGTTTAAAGTCATATGTTGGGTGTTTCCGTGTGACCAGCCCTGAGATGTGCTATGTACTCCTACAGAGAGCAGATGTTGGTTTCCCTGTGAACTGAATGTGGGATCAAGGCTATGTCACGGCTGATATACCTTACCGACACATCCCCGTGTCCTGTTCTAGTCTAATTAGAGTTTACCCGCTGACGTAATGTGGCCATCAGGTTTCTGTGATGGGGGTGAAGCACATACTTGTGTGGTTGGGCTGTTTGGCAGAAAAGTTGTCACACCTTGCAAGTACAAAATAGAAGATTGTTGACCACAGATTTTTTAAATTGGGGGACTGGATGTATCGGCATTAACATTTTTATAGCATCCAATTCTACGGGAAACTCATGTTCTTAGAGATAGGAAGGTGGTTTGGAATGTGAACAAACAATCAATTACTTAATGGCAAGCCTGTACCATAACGTATTGATCAGTTACTCATCGTCCCCATTTTCTACACCCTTGCTGGGCTATTGGCCAGATATATCTCATTTAACAAATAGACGTGTCTTGTTATTTGTATGATTATGTAAATATCACTATTCCAACAGTTTACTATCTTTTTAATCTTGAAAGCTTTCTGTATACTCTTTTAGTTCTAAAAACAGTGTCGTTCATTTTGTATTTTAAAATATAGTTTCTCGCATTCTTTGTTCAAATGAAACAAACACATTTATTGCAGACATTCCGGATGTATCCCTTGCTTCGTGCTCAGTTTCGCAGTTCCAATCCCAGGAATATTTTTTGATTCCAGGCTTTTTTTTAGATGTTTCACTAAAATAAAATGTTTGTCACACACAAGCGGGAAAAAAATAATGCAGATAAGAGAGCCTGAAGTTATGTCAAACAAATTACATTCGGGTTATTAGTGGCTATTTTGTAAATATCAAAGATCCACTTGTTCCCAGACCCCTCCGCTACATTTGCATTCTGATGAAATTGGAGTGGATGTGCGTGAACTCGGGGGTTATCGGCGACGCTGCAGCGCTGGGCCGCGCCGAATCAGGCGGCGCCACATCCGCGCGGCTCGAGAGGATGAGGCGCGCACCTCTCTCGATTCACTTCCTTCGCAACAATTAAAATATGCAAAGTGATAATTTTCCTTAAGTAGCCTTAAATGTGCGATCTATTTAAATGTGAGGGAAATTGCCTAAAGCTTGCAGCAAGAGAGAGAGAGGGGGGAAAAAAGAATAAATTATGCAAATGACAGAAAGGACTCTACCACTTGAAAGCGTAATTTTTCTGTAATAAGCATACTGTTTCATTTAATTTTTTTTCCCTCTTATTAAAAGTGACAGTTCTTTTGCACTGTCTGATGGCTATATCTGACACAAGCCTGGGGAACGACTGCTAGACTAAATGCTAAACCATTTTGGTAGCTTTTAGATGATGGTTACATTCACAAAGTAATTATGCGCTGGAGAGTCCAGAAATAAGGTTTAATTACACAGTAATCGCCTCTGATGGACACTGGGAAGTGTGAGCACTGCCAGACTGCAATCCATCAATGACAAACCCCTGGCCACTTTTAATTCTTCCTCATTTGCATCATAACCTCCGAACCAAGTTGCACAAATGCTGTTAAATGTTAATAGGACCTGTCTCTCTACTCAAAATGAATGCTTAAGCCATTTTGCGTGCACTCTCTCTCTCTCTCTCATTCTCTTGTACTCTTTCCCTCTCTCTCCATCTCCTCTCCTCAGACCCCCATAACTAGCGACTCTCCTGGAGCAGGCATTAGGCAGAGAACACAGTGCATGGTCACTGTTGTGCTAATTGGGTGCAACACTTACAGTTTTATCTCTCGGGCGCTAATAATGTTGCAGTGCTGACAAACCGGCGCATAAGCAATGCATGCTGGGCAGGGGGTAGGGGTGGGGTGCGGTAGGGTGGGGTGGCGATGGGGGCAGGGGAAACGGGCCTGCCTGGGTTTGGAAGCGCCATCCGGGTTTGGCAGTGTCTGATTGGGCCCTCCAGTCATATTTAATCTGCATCCTGGGGGACCCGGGACAAAATTACATCTTCATTAATTGAAAAGTGTGGCTGGTGCGCTCTGCGTCCACGGGACCCATTTATTAACGGTCCGTTCTAAAGCTACATGAGCCTGATTATAACCAGGGAGTCTCATTATCAGGCGGGTCCAACCATATATTAAAATAACACCCTTGATTATACCTGTGTCTCTGCTGTGTACAGAGAGAGAGGGAGAAAGAAAGAGAGAGAGAGAGAGAGAACCATAACCAGCTTCATAAAAGTGTGAAGAAAAATGTTCAGAGTTTACCTCTTTCCTTACAACCCCAGCCTTCTAACCATGAGCTTACAGGCTTTCAAAAAAAATCATTATAAATTTTATCCATCTGCTCATTCCTATTCACTTTGTGCATAAGTAGAATAAACACGTATAGATTTAATTCAATGGCTCTTTATTCAAGACACTTATTCCTTATTTACATTCTTATTTGAAAGGGATTAAAATACCAAGGAGCCAAGTGCATTCTCAAAACATTCATGTATTTCATGTGTGCCTTTGTGGGAGCTGTGTAAAGCAGCCTGTCTCTGATTATCCTGTTTTTCTAAAGACACAAAAATAACCTCATTCTACAGGCAGATTTTATTCACTTTATACCAAATTATTTAAAAATTCCTCAGAATATTTTTGGGAAAAAAAAACCTGTGATGTGTAATTGACCTCACATTCAGAAAATATAATTTGCCATATTTCATATTTCAAATTGTGTTAATTACCAGATCTGTTATCTAGCATATAAACAGACTGTAACAACCATTATTTATACTCTGTTATATCCTAGGATAAAACTGTAAACATCTCAGTCCTATAATGTGCACCTCAAAACTCAATATTCCTTGTTTCTTAGAAATTACTTGTGTAATTTCAGTCCAGTATGTAAAACAAAAAATGACTGCATTTGCAGCAATGTAAATACTGTAAGCTAAACCCTGCAATTAAGGTCTGTTTCTCTTTATTGAGCAGTCTGTGTTCTGTTGGTTCTGCTCATTGTGAAGTACGAGGACTCCCACAGTGACCTCTTCACCTTGCATAGCTCAGCATGGATGAACCTAATGTCTGACAGACTTCGCCATCCACATCGCGGGTTTTCATCTCCAACCAGCATGGCTGAATTTGGTGGACCACACCCTCCGATCATTGGGTGTGAAGACATTGAAGAAGGTAAAAAACAGTAAAAACAAGAAAGGAATGTAAACAATCTAAAGACAGTGAAATTGTTATTTCGTAGAAGTAGGTGTGAGAAAGTGTCTTTCACTTAACTTTTTAAATATTAAACTTATCCAGATACCCAGGGACGTTTTAAGTATAACAACACAGTTAACGTTAAAGATACTTATTATGTAAAGTGATGCTTTTGTTGCAATTCTGGTTTGTTAGGACACATATCTTTCTATGCAAATTATGAAATACATTATGATAATATATGCAAAGTAGATGGCATCTTTAATGCATGACATTGTGATATTAATAACCTATTAAATGCTTTTTTTTCAGCAGGATGTTTATCATGCATATAAACCCAGTATTTAGAGATCAACCTAAAAGCAAAAAAAAAAAAAAAAACAAGACTAATCACTGCATGTAACTACAATAACAGACAGGCCAGTTTCGTGGAAGGTTTCTGAGATCTTAGACAGGAACTGCCAGATATTACAGTTTTTGGCAATACCTGCATTCTCTGAAAGTCAAGCAGAGGTGGCGTAACACAGCTACATCCAAAACAAGCCGTCAGAAATAAAAAAAAAATAATCATTGGCTTCACGCTGTTAATTTTTTCCCCCCAGAAGCCTGGATTTGTTTTTGTAACAAAATAACTGATAAATGTACTTATAAATGTACGATCAGCCTATAAACACATTCAGCGTACTGCAGTTTTTAAGCCACAGGTAAGTCACAGGCCTCTGTTAATAACATACAAGAATAAGTCTACAACAGCCCAGTAACCTCTCAGGTTTATCATAAGTTAAAGTTGACTTAATGACTTACACTGTCAAAACGACTTTGACTGACTTTACTTATTATTAATTCCTATCATTCCCGAACATGGAAACTTGCTTGAATTTTAAAATAAAGTTTTTCCTTGCCAGTTTTACATGATTTCCAGTGCGTTTTTTTTCTTGTTTATTTTTTTTTACGTCAAAAAATGTTTTATTATAGATATTCTTCTTGCACAAAGTAAACCCCCAAAACACAGGCCTGCATTTTACTACAGTCAAGTGTAGTTTTTGATCCAAGGTGTGCTCTGCGCCGCTCAGATTTCTGCGTTTAATCCAGCCCCCCTCCCCCTTCATCACTTAAAAAGCTGCAGACACTAAGGGAATAAAAGTGTTTGGGAAGGATTTTAAGGCTTTAATACAGAAGTTCTGACCGCTTTACATTGTCAGCTTTGCCACTGTGTCTGAAATCCTGTTGAGGAACCAAGCTGTCACACTAGTCTTGACTGTGACAGATAAACACTACAGTCACCATTGTTTCCCTCCTCTGCATTGTATGCACATGTAATTAATGGACATTTAGCTGACAGAATCCTGGTTTCTTTTCTGCATTTAAGGCCTAGTGATTGGCACAAAGGTAGCTCGAAATAGACTGACACTACTTTTTATTTGTAAGTAAATTCATGTTTATTCATATTTCTCTGATGCAGGAATTAAAACAGTACAGTTACAAATATTGTCGAATTGTATGAGTTCTGGAACACAAAAACTCCATAGCCAGTTGGGTTGTTAGCCGTACCAGTATATCAATAATTTTGTGGGGGGAAAAAAATGTATGTTTTTGAGCCTTTTTTTTTCTTTTAGGATCCATCAAAATTCACAATGAGCACCGCTCATTTCCCAATTTCGACTGGCTCTGAGTGAGGTACCATGGTGGGGTTGCTCAGGTAAGGCCATACCACCCCCTGTCTCTGCTCACCCAGTGTCCAGATTGGCCAATTAGTGCTGGTGCTCCTTGTCGTCCATGGCCCTTGTACAGTTACAGTTCAATTCTCTCCAAAAGAATGTGCCATTGTCCCCCCCACCCCCATTACCACCACCACCCCCTCCTCCCTTTGACTGGTGAACAGTTGGGTTACTGGGTTCTCAATAATAAAACTGGGCTCCACAATAACTTTTTAAATGTTTTTTCATCACTGCCTGGAACACATTACTTATTTCTACAAATGGGTATTTATAACTAGCTCTACAGTATTTATTAAACCCCATCTGTTCTTCTTTTACATCCTACCAGCCTGATCCGGAATGCCCACATTGCGATCTGAATCAGAATCACGGTCAGTTTTATTTGCCCCGTGCAGCCCCAGTACGAGGAATTTGTTATGGTGTGACCAATCAAATTAAAGTAAAATAAAGTAAATCATAACATAACATAAGATTAACATCGAGCGCTAACCAGCTTGCAACATAAAATACATACAGTATGAGTCAGCAAAACAAAAAAATTGGATTTTGAGATTTAATTTCACTTCATACTTTTTAGTATTTTGTCCATACTTTCCCTGAACTGTGTGTAACATTGCCTTGAACAGACTTTCGTTTTAAATATGTGATAACCTTCATGAATTTTTAAAACTTTTTTTTTCTCCCCCCACCATTATCTGTTGTTGTTTTGTCATACTGAAACACCGTTGACGCACACTTCTAGTAAAGCTGTCAATAGTCACCAAATAAATTAATTGTCAAAAAAGGTAATAATCTGGTGAGTAATCCCACAACGGGGAAAGATGTGTAGCTGTGAATCAAATACTTATCCTGTGTTTAATGTCCGTTTTTTTTGCTCTAGTAAAAAGTTTACTATTCAAATGCATTACCTTAAATAACATGATTGCTTCTGAACCTTATTTATCAATGAAAATGACGCCTCAATTCCTCAGCCTTTGTTTTGACCCCCAGGCTAGGCTGAGCAAGTGTCCAAGAGGAAAGGAGGGTCCCCGGGCTCTAAAATCCTCCCCCAGCCCCCAACCGCTCACGGAGAGCGACTGACACCCTGCTGGTGGCAGCTGAGTGACAGGAATCTCTCCGTCGGTGTCCAACAGACACTCCCATGTAGACTGTCGAAATTCGTCAGTTTCGCTGGAGTCGACATGCATGCAGTGGCTACTAAATGAATCCTGATCTTGGCAGGTGGTCACACCAGTGACCCCCGTTTTTTCTTACAAATAAAACAATCCCCCCGGCCCATCATTAAAAATGGTACCTTCCAGGTCATTGTGATTGCTTAGCTGCCGGTTTTTAGCCAGCACCAGGTTTGGCGGCAAGACACCATGGTGTCACCTAGTTACCCGTCAGTGCTGTGTAGAAGGGTGTTGAAGAGGCGTTTAATGATGTGGCAATCATTAACAATACCTGTGCTGCTGGTCCACTTGTGGTAAATATTCTCATTAATTCCAGGAAAGGGAAGTCTAAAAATCCATTATTCGGAATTAAAATCTTAATCAGTTTTTTTCCTCTTCTTCAACCGAGTAATGACATTATATGCTTGTTCTAATTTTTCAGCAATTGCCCGTTTTAAATGTAAAATTCCAAAGTTACATTTTAATTACAATGCTAAATTAAGACATAACACTGGGGTGGTACAAAGTCTGGCAGTTTGATTTCTCATTAATATCTTAATTACTATTTGGAATCCCTAATTGACTGTAATACTTAAAGCTTGTATTGGAGGTCATTTTAAATATAGTAACCACCAGTGAAAAGGAGGTGTATCGTAAGGGTTCTGTTTTATTTTTATTTGTTATTGCTGTATTGCTGTATTGCTGTAGCCAGGAGCTCCAGGACTGTCTCTACCCATCAAAGCTCACAAAGTCAGGTGTAGTGCTAGCGGTGAGTTAATAGGGTGGCATTATATAGGAGCACATCAACAACATCCTCACCCTACACGACATAGACCACCTGGGCCTCATTTGATCAGCTCTTCAGTGAACAAATTCTGCCATTTTTTCTTCCTGTCGTGCTCATTCTTTTATTTACACCACATTCCCTCCGTACCAACATTATCTATAGCTATATATCTTGGGAATCTTTTGACTGGGGCATGTTATCCAGACACAAGTAAAATGCAAATTGATTTCATATCTAAAGTGACATTTTTAAGGGCATTACACATTACATCCTCTATCTCCCAGGCCCGAGATATGAAAATCGCCAGTAAATGTCAGACCGCAGGCGGGCTCAATTTCCTGGGACTTGTGTTTATTGTGGCGATCAGTGGGCGAAACTAACCGGGTTTGTGACAGATGAAGTTAAACTCTACAGATCTCGGGCTAACCCTGGATCCTTTTATCTGTTGAGGAGCGGCTCTCGTGAAGGATGTCGCCGCACGCGCTCACCGGTGTTGACAGGATTAGCGGCCCGAAAACACAGTAGGTACGTGTCCGTCAGACAAAGGAAATCCAGGGGGAGTCTGATTCCAAGAGCTACCTTGTATTACTGTTGTCAAACGCCTGGAAATACCCAAATTGGCAATTACAGCACTATTTTTGACTATTTACTATGTATTCACTACATATTTACCATTTGCTTGCTTATTTTAATTTATATATTTAAGAATTTGATTATTTATTCTGTATCTTCCATATATATGTTCAAATTGATTAATTTAAAATTATGTTTAAATATAAAGTGTTAATAATGCAGATATCCAGCTGGTTTGGCTCTTACAGCTGTCCTTCCTTATTGATACCTGGAAAGACAGGTAACCTAAAGGTCTCTGATATGAACACTCGTCTGCTGTTTTGTGATGAGATTTTTAGTTTTATTTTATTTTTTTTCTGAAAAATGGGCCAGGCTTTACCTCTCCGGCCCCACCACAGCATCGGCCGGCCATTTGTTTCAAAACCCGAGGGCTAACATTGATGTCACCATACTGTCATTTCAGAAAGGTGACCCACAGTGCAGCTGAAATACTGCTCAGAAGGAGAGACGTGAGTGCTAACCATTGAATTTTGTTCTGGGTCCCGTGTGAGTCACCCGTAATGATGTAAATTATATGAGAAAAAATACCTCGCTCACGATCATGCGTCCTCCCCGTACTGGGTGATTTGTGGGTTATTTGTCACAGACTTTTTAAGAGAGGGGTTCACCCGGAGGTTGATGCTTAAAGTGGTGAATCATAGGGTAGAAAGAGGCTGACTTCTGTGAGATTTTTGCATATCACACAGCACGGCTTTACGTCAGCATGCATTACCTGCGACAGCAGCGCATGTCTGGGGGCTCAAGATGTCAAGTTTCTGCACTCGACACGTGGAAAAAAAGCCAAAATAACTTTGTGATTGTAACAGAGGTGGAAAGTTCAGGTCCACAAAGTATTAATCCAGACCAAGGTTTTGTTTCAACCAACCAGATCAGTATAAAGAGACACAGTCACAAAGTAGTAAACTGGTAGGTTGAAACAAAGTCTTGGTCTGGATTTGTACTTTCCGGACCTGAACTTTCCACCTCTGTCAATGCATTATTCGAAAGTGCATCAATGCACTTCAAGCTTCGCGCTTAACAAAAATAGATTCTGTGGATGAAATATATTTGCATGCCTGTCCATCCATCCATTAATCTATCTGTCCATCCATTCATCCATCCATAATCTTCCAAAACCACTTAACTGATGTAGGGTTGCTGGAGCCTATCCCATGCAGCACAGGGCAAGAAGCAATGTTCACCCTAGAGGGGCTGTACGTGGACCGTAATTATCAGAATTTCTGATATTCAATAAATATTTATACTTATCAAAACCTTATTATGAGTTAACACTGAGCCCAGATCTCAATTCAAATTCAATGGACCTGATTTAGCAATTGTGGCCGAGAGCCCCTAGTGGTGGAACGCTGCCAATTTTGAAAAGGGGAGGAAAGCTTCAATCACCCCAGGATTATATGGCTCTGATAACCGGCCTCACCAACCTATCAGGAGCTGCGGAATTTCTGATTACCAGCCACAGCTGCTGCATCGCCCCACCAATCAGTACTCAACTTTCTTGGACGGTGACCTCTGATTGTCTCTATCAAAAGAGAACAGAGCTGTTACCGGGGGTGGGGTGATTCGAGGGACACATGCCCATTCCATCGCCAGCTCCCTGGAAGGTGGGCAGTCCTTGCAGAATGGAGTGAAAGATATTTTGCTGGCTACGACTAAAACTGTGGAGAAAATTGCTTAAATAAGGTTAATTCATAAATAAAACACAGCGTGGCTCACGAAAATCTGCACCATATTTTTATTAGCATTTTGTATGAAACGATGAAACGATTTATTTTTTCATCATAATTAATTTATATTATTGTTATGTTTTATAATTAATCTAAACAACTGAACATCTTAGAAAAATCCCTGCGATCCTGAATCTGTGAAAATATGCCTTTTTGGAGAACCAATCACGCAAACCAATATCCAATCAGAAGAATATCTCATTAGATTAAGCCATACATAATGTAATCAATGGCTGAGATGTAGCATCCGTGGTTTCACCAGGCTTCTTAGCAGCGAGCCTGACAGCGGTCTGCCGAGAGGTGCCAAAGGCCCAGGGCATTTCCATGCAGGTAATTAAACGGGAGCGGAAATATTAATTCCACCGATGCTGCCACGCTGGCTTTGGAAACAATGAGACCCGGGGAGACTGGGAACGCGGCGGCTCTGGGCTCAGAGAATTTGATAGCAGAGGAAAAGAGAGCAGAGCGAGAGAGAGAAAGGGAAGCAAGCAGATGGCTAAAGATGAAGGTCAAATCAGATAGAGAAGTTTGTCAAAATGTGATGACATAAGCAATCTGTAAACTGTTATTGAACCTAGCTGGGGTGCTGAGAAACATTTTGAAATTACAAAAACACTAGAGCTGCCAGGACACTGCTAGGAATGATTGCCCCAAGTGTTCTCTCTTTTTTCATTTGTTCTCTGCACTGCTCTCCCCATTTCCTGCTCCCTATCACACACGGAGGGGAATGCCAGATGTGCGAGTGACGGATATCTGGCATTAATGATATTAAACGTGCCTTTCTGTACGCTCAATAATAACTCTATCATGATGGATACGGCTGGCCTGGCACCCCATCCGCCAAGCGCGCGGAATCGTCCGTCATCAGCTCTATTGAGTCGTCAGTTTCCGCTGGTGAAGGGGACCATTTACGGTAACTAATCATCCGTCCAGTTGGGGGATATCTTCGGATGCTGATGGGACAACATGTTTGAATACCGGTGGAACAACAATGACAATATTGCCCTCCCGCCAAGATTGAGGGCCCCCATTATGCTCTCTGTCTGCTGTAATATCCCAGCTTTCTTTCTACATAAGACATGGCTGTAAATAAATCACCACCCTCCCCCAACCATACGGTGGCGGTTATTGATTACGGTCACTTCCGTGCCTGTGTCTAGTGAATTCTCTACAGGATAAAACACCGCTTTATATTTTGTCCTGTCAAAATATTAAAGTGCTCTGTCAGACGGACCCTGATTCACACCAGCGAGAGTTATTCTTCTGAACAATGCCAGACAGAATTCCCTCCCATCTCAAACGTATCTCAACAAATTCCAGGTGAAACAGATTTGTATGGATTTGATTGTTTTTGTCTTTGCTATGGTGCTTATTGCATTACCATTAAACAAAGTATTCGGGTGTTAGAAGCAAGTAATCAAGACTTTTTTAATGAGTTTGATACTTTCTGGTAAGTGTAGTATCTGGAAAGTTTTTGAGTGGACCAACCAAATGAAGTCATTTATTCTGAGCAGACTGTGCACAGTGCCACAGTCAACATTTTTTTACCTTAACAATCAGGAACAATTGTTCGTTTGGCATATATAAATTAATCGGAGCTCATGCTATGTCTCCAGGTTGAGGACGTCCACGTGTAAATCTGTACATTTGACAGGTATAGCGCACCCACTTTACAGTGAAACTGAGGTCATCGTTTTGCTGGTCCCACTAACGTAACGCAGTCTTTGACGACTTGTTGGCGCAATGCTTCTTCCCCCAAGAGAAGCAGAGGACAAGACCTGAAATTAACCCCTCTTTTATTCAACCAAAGAGAAGAAAAAGCAGGCCCGAACCATGAAGCCGCTCGCTGCCTTCATCGTCAGAGTTCAGAGCCGCAGCCTCGGGACTCCCCAACTCTCGTTAAACCTGAGAGAATCTCCCCGCTCTCTCCGGCAGCGCGGAGTAAAGGGAGGGCGGGCGGGCGGCTTGTCAGACTCTCAACTTGTGCTGCATATACTGGGGACCAGAGAAGACAAAGCCGTATATTGAACCTTTAGCTGAATCTGAAAAACATCTATTCAAATATTAGTCTGTGTGATTTTCATTTTAATCATGCTCACACATCAAACTTGATATCCTTAGGAAAGTTTACAGGGTCAAGACCTCTGGGCTACAGTCGTTGTTAGGGTCCCACCTACAGCATAAAATGCTGCTGTAACAACCAGAAAAAAAAAATTGGGCCCCCCTACAACTTAAGGCCCTGGGCTAGAGCCCGGCTTAGGCTGTGCACAAACCTGGCCTTGCTTATATGAATGCTAAGTGTAAATTGCGGCTAACTGATTTAGCATGTCAAAATTGCCCATAGTGTGTCATTATGTGAATATGTGCGTGTGTTAGTTTGTGCCCTGTGATGGATCCACTATTTGCTTCTACTCTCTGCTTCCTGGGACAGATCCTAGGCCCTCTACTTCATAAGTGAGATGGAAGATGGATGGATGAATAGTAAATTATACAATAAATTATACATAAATTATATATCCACATTGGAACTTTTTACCGTAAAAACTTGCATATGTTTAATGAATAGATGGGAAGGCATTTTGGAGTGGTATATTTGGGATTGGTACCTATAAGCCTGTATTGCCATATGCTATATTTCTTGGGGCCTGGGCCAGGCTCCAGCCCCCTCCCCTCCCCAACCTGAGCAGGATAAGAGCATGGAGGATGACTGGATGGAAGCATTTCTTGGGTGTTACACCACTGTCATCACAGGGCATCAGGAGATAAAAGTCTGTAAATCCTTTAATCTATAAATGTGGATGCCGGTGTTCTCATTTGCGATGACAATGTGATGTTAGGAAGTGGGCTGTTTCGAAACTAAAACGGGGTGGGGAATTCAAGCTGGTGGGTAGAATCTATTGATTGAAGATTCTTGCGGCACATAGCTGATAAATATTCATCACTGAATATGATTTGGAAACTGTAATCGAAATGTGGAAGATGTTGCTTCCACGCTCCAGTATTGATGTATGGATATTCTTTTTTATTTCGTTGACTGCCAGCCCAAACTTGCACCCATGTATGTATCTTTTTTCTCAGTTGAAAGCATACGTGTCGGAGGTTTCAATACGCAAGCAACAGTTAAACTGCGCAAAAATCCTTGTTAGAGGACATCTCACGACTAGCAATCAGGACTAATAAGATGCGTCTGCTCTTGAAAGAGTTAGAGAAAGCCCTCGATCCGTTCGTAGCGCATTCAAAGGCACCCCCACCCTACCACAAGTTCATTATCATTCTCGGGTTATTCGGAGCCAAGTGAATCTGGAACCCAGATGAATTAGTGAGAATTAAGAAGCCTCCGTAGAATGAACCCTACCTAAATCAGCGCTAAGATGAAAGGTATGCAGCGACGTCTTGCATCCCTCACCTCTCTGAGCCTACGCCCCCCCGGGGGTGGGGGGGGACCCCATAGGGAAGACGTGAGGGCTTACTATGGCCTGCCGTCTCCTGACCGCAGGTTCGCCCCTGTGGGAAAAATTCCGTGGGACCCGATTCTCACCATCTACACCCCCCGCCAACAACTCACTCGCAATTAATTACCACACGGGGCCACTGCTGGCAGCCGCGGCCACAGATGATCCTTCTCTAAGCAGGGCCCCCTCTCATCTCTGCCACTTTCCGGCCATCAAAGGGTCCTCAGCCACTGCTCCCCTTTCAATGCGAGCGGACGGCAGCGGTGCCGTGACATTTATCTGTAGCATTTGGATGTCGATTGACGGCTAGCTGTGGTCCCCGCCCATCCCCACCTGCCTGTCCCTGCCTAACAGGCTCTCAATAGATTAAATTCAGGAAAGCATGTCTGTAATTGAAGGACAAATTTCTAAAACTCACATAGCCCATTTTTATTTTATTTTTTTTGAGATGAGACCGCCAGTGACCTAAAGTCAAGCTTCCTCATCATATGTTACAGTATCGAGAACCAAAACCCACTCAGTCCTCATGTAATCCAACGAAGAACTTTAGCTAAATTCCCGAAATTCCACAGGAAAATTCTCAAAAATGTATCCCATGGACTGGGTGAGTTTTGGAAACTTGCTTCTTAATTACAATCCTAAACTGTTAAAGAATTTCATACAGGAAGGCTTGTCACCTGTGTGTAATCATCAGTGGGACAGGCTGATTCATTTTCAGGATGAGGAGAACACAGAACAATGTTGGAGGAACAAACATCTCGCATTACTCTGTGTCCTATATTTACCCAGTCCCGCCTTTGACCTCATAAGGACGTCAGTGTATCGATGAGTATTGTCAGTATCAGAGGCATGTGGTGTGCTTGCTCTGTGCCTTATTGACAAAAACACTGACTGTCATGGAACAAATATGGAATTAAATCGCTATGCAATCATAACCCTTTTTGCATATCTGTATCATAATGTTCTAACAATTTTCTCTTCATTTTATAACAATTTTTTTATTTGCCATAGGAACTAAATTATATTTTACCTTATCAACTGCCTGTCCAGTGCAGTCATGGATTAATATTTATTTAAATATATAAAAACATTATCTATTAACGCACTATGCAATAAATTGAAAAATTACTTGAAAATTATTTGAATAATTTGAAAAATGCTCAATACATATCAGGGAAATATATATATATATATATATTTACCAGTGAGATTTTGACCTTTTACATGAGAAAGAGAGTATTTAAAGAAATTACACATTTTTTTTTATTTTGTGGGAACCATTTTTCAGGTCCCCACAAAGATCTATGAATGCAATCAAAAAACTAAAAATGCCAAAAGTCTTGTATTTTGTTTGGTTACTTATGGTTAAGGTTAGGGCTGGGT
>JAODKC010000001.1:45241147-45258554 GCA_026777985.1 Mormyrops attenuatus | reverse complement strand
CCCCCGCCCCCCCCCTGGCCGTCCCCCCCGCCCCCCCCCGGCCCCCCGCGCGCCCGCGGGGGGGCGGCGCCCCCCCCCCCCCTTGAGTCTTTACTAGTGGTGGGCGGTAAACTTACACGTAATATAAAAAGCTATTCATGACTTAAGCCAATAAATACACATTTATTTAGGGGGGGGCAAAAAAATATTTTAGGGGGGATAAAAAAGGTCTAACGGCACCCCTGGTTATAAAAATGATAAAAATGTACACCGTACCTGTTCATCTTCCACCCCTGTCATTTGATTGAACTCAAAAATAATAACGTCATATAATTTTAAACGACCCCCTAGGTTAGGCATGACAAATAAATAAAAAATTATATATTTATATATGTAGACAGAGATGCATCCTGATCTAGAATAAAGTTTAGTCACGTTAAAGTTGAAAAAACGGAGTCACACTGTGAGCTGGCGCGCTCGCCGCGTGACGTTCACGGACCGGATGCGCGGGATTTTACCGGGTTTCTGCAGTGAAGCTGATCGCTGACTGCCTTTGTGACACGGTTCTTCAGTCCTCAGTTAAAACAGAACAACGCTTTGTTTCATTCGCTCGCTTTAACACGCACTTCAGAAAGTCATATCTGAGAGAATGAATCAGAAAACAAAAAAAATAAATAAATAATAAAAATGAATCCAAGAAACAAAGGCTATGCTTACAGTCCTTGAACTTGAAATAGCTGGGTGGATAAAAAGAAAGAATCCAAGGAAGGGGACCAAAGAAAAGGAGAATAAAAGTGGAATATTTAAAATAAAAAAATCACTCTCCGTTGTTCAAAGTGTGAATTTCGGGCAAAGGAAGAAGGGGGTAAAAAAATAAATTAAATAAAACATATATATATAAAGAATCACCCTCCATTCCCGACGAGAGATTGTATTCATCCCACGAGGTTCCTCATAGTACAACCAACGTGCCAAATTTTGACATCCCTGAAGTGAAATAATTACTTTTAAAGACTAAAGCAGAACAGGGAGAGGTAGGGAGGGAGGGATGGGTGGAAGAGGAAGAGATGAAAGATACAAAGGCGTGCAGTAAAGCGCACATTAAAATGTGGAAAGGGGGGAAGACTATGGAGACTGTCCACATAAATAGTCATAATATGAGAAGTTTCTGCCTTGTATTGAAGTAGAAAAATACTCTGTGAGAGGCCAGGAGGCCAGACTAAATAATCCTTGACTTAACGTCCAATTCTGAATCCCATATTAGCGGCAGAGATTTTAATGTAAATATGTCATTACACTGTCATTACAGTGATCAGGCAGCCTGGCTTACAGGTCATCTCAGCCCCTGTTAATTTTGCAGGCAAAAGATTTTTTTTCTCCCTCTCTTGAAATGTTAATAACTTTCTATTAGTTAATGTGGCGTGACTAAAATTCAGATTAGATATAATTCATTTTAATATCTGTGACTGGCCAGCCTGATCATTTAGCAATGGTTTCCAGCTGAATACAAGATGCTAAATTGGACTCATTTGCATGGGATGATTGAAGCACGCCTTGTCTCACAATTTACCCATCATCAAATCAATTTGATGATCCTTTTTTGCTCCTCGAGGTGTGAGCACAAGGAATTGAATAATGCCAGCCATCACGTTTAATAGACGTCAGAATGGCTGTTGGACCAGGAAGTCTGATGTGGTACTTCCTGTGCAGTCTTGACCACCCCTGCTGGACCATTAAAAGAATTAAGCTGAACAGTTTATGTTGTATTATGCATAACCTAAAATTTTTATGAATACATACTCTGATTGGCTTATTCCTCTTTATTTTTAAAAGTACCCTAAAAGTTATATACACATATGATATAATTCCTATTTTTCTATAAATAGGAAATGCATTAATGCTTAAACATACTACATACAGTATACTTTATTAAAATACCATATGTAATAGAGTATAGGTTCCTATATTTAATACTCAGATGAAAAATCCCCGTTATTGAAAAACGCTTCAGAGCAAATATTTAAGTTCATAATAAATGTCATCAATAAAATCAGAATCCTTGGTGACAGTAACATAGCTAGCATTTGATGTCATTAATGAATAAAATAAGTAAATGTGTTATTTACAGTACATCTTTCATAAAATACATACATATCAAACACATTATCCTTGGTAAATAGACCCTTATATAGAGCACACAAAAGTGATATTTGGTCTCTTTTAAAAGCAAAGATAAAAGACTGGATTTTATATGCAACATATACCCCACTCATGAACGTGTGTAGCCACCACACCACTATTGTAACATTTTATACAAAAGCATCAGATCAAGAGTGTGGTGGAATTTTAGTCACATGGCCAAATAAAAACAAAGCATTTCAAAAGCATTTAGACATATGTGTCATAATGGGCACATGTGCCCCTCGTTCTGGCTCTCTCATTCAGTAGCTGGAAACCATTCTGTTAGGCACTGTCGTTTAGGATGGGCATTTTTTAAGCCCACCCCGAACCAGCGGCGCGCTAGCACAATGGGAGAAGGCCGACTGATTGGAAACATCTGGTCGAGCAGAGGGGGCACTCCTGCCTCAGACGGAGCAAGCTGAGATGTGAGAGTGCCCTCAGAGTGACAGCTTTGACCTCTGGCGGCGCGTGCGTGTGCCCGCGTGGCAGGCAGGACGCCGAGACGGGCCACTCTCTCCGGGTGCTCCAGCTCGAGGAAATCGCCTATTGCCATGATGCCGAGTATGTTTCACACAAGGCTGAAATCCAGCTTCTGCAGTTTCTGCAGCATACCGACGAGGCTGACAAGTGACTCTCGTGCCATCTACGGTCCAGTGGAATCACACGCCTCCTTGCACTTGCTGCAGATTTAATATTCCTCTTTCTGGTCTTTTCTAAGTATCCATCAATGCAAATTCTGGGGGATTACGAAGAACTCCCCCAAAAACACTCATAAGGTTCCTGCCATAACATATCCTGTGCGATTGCTTTTGTTAATTTTAGTTAGTCTGCAGTTGGTCTAAATGTAGGGGAATTTAATTAAATTCTTAATTTAGATCTATAAGTAATAACATGTTGAAGATATCATGTTTAACACATCTTCGTCATAGATCATAAGATCTGATTAGATCATGTTTATTTACTTAACTAAATATACACATCAGAGCAAATGAAATGCTAAATTGCTAAGTATCTGGATATATCCACCAAAAGAGTCCGTGTCCTTCCAAAGAGCTGTGAAAATATAAAATAAAATGCCTTAAAATTGCCATGCATAGCCTCTAAGAACTTCATATCATTTAAATTTAAGATGCTTTTGGTACAGCCTAAAAGAAGCCTTACTGAAAGTAAGTTTACACGTGTCTTCTGACGACCGAACTGCAATGATCCGAGAAGAAAGAGTTCACGGCCAAACCGTTCACTGAATTTGCGAATAAGTTGCATGAAATCCATATTAATGTCTATATCCCTTCTATAAACCATACCTGCAGCTAGAGGCGTATTCAGAATCTCAGATGCCATCACTGCACTTAACAACTACATCAATTCAGAACATATTTGGTCATTTTTTATTATTCCCTTTGCCTGTAGCAACTCAAGGAGTCTGACACTTTAATCACATTTGCCCTCATTGTGATGTAGAACGTCATCCGGGCTCTAATTGTCTGAGATACGACTGACGTCTCTGATTATCTCCTGCCTCACACTGAGTCAGTACATTTACACGCACACTAAGAAAATCGAATTATTGCCTTAGTCCGACTAAAACCTAACTTTTGAAGTACATGTAAACATGTGAGTCTGACTGAAATCGAATTTCTCTTACTCGGATTAAGACACCCAGGTAATGCGATTGGGAGTCGATGTAAACGTCCAATCAGACTCAAACTGATCTAGGTGCTCTGCACATGCCTCCACAGTCCCTCCCGGTACCTCCTAGCTGGAACACAAAAGAAGCTTGAAGTAGCAGAGGACGTACAGCTGTCCAATTCACTGTTCAACTAAAGGGCGCTTGTCCACCACACCAGATACCGTACTTTTGGTACTTCAAGAAGGTACCACAAGTACGGTATTTCAAGGTGTTTGTTTTCCACTGGCATAAAAACTGATTCCGGCACAGAATGACATCACAACCCCAGGCAACGTGCGATATTAATACCAACACGGCATGTTATGCACATCCATCCAATTATTACATCACTAATAGGTAATAGGTGAACCAGAAAAGGCGCAATACTAACAAGTTGAAGAGAGCCATATAGATTAAGATCAGGATTTTTCTTTCCTTCAATTTGGTACTGATATTATACTGCAGGGAGTTTAAGTCTCGCTAAAACATGTTTACTCTGTCATAGGAAAAAAAGCAAGTTTTGCCGTTTTAATTATTATTCCTTTTCAAGGTTATCTAGTATATGCTTAAAAATCAGTTTAAACTTTACCTCCGCTGCTTTGCATGAGCACTGCACGCGTTCTCCGAGATAATCATAATCATTTTCATTTTTGCTGTTTAAATCTACTCCTTTTTCTTTTCATAAATACCCCAATATTAATTACAACAAAAATCACATTGCAATATCTGAAAAATTTCCAATACCGTGCTGCCATCGTATATTTGTCAAAATACTCTGTTTCTTGTTAAGTGATCCTGATCTTGTTGTTTATGTTCTTCCGTCCAGATCGCAATTAAAGCTCGTGTCACTTATTTGTCCACACACCCATTTTCACTATTATTGTTCTTCTTTTTTTCGTCTGTGACGTAATAGGTGAAACAGAAAAAGCGCAATACTAACAAGCTGAAGAGAGCCATATAACTACCCATTGTAGCGGAGTCGAACATACTTCGATCAAAAAATCGATTCATGCCGATTCATCGTTCATGTATACTGGGACAAGTGCAGCAGTCTGATTAAATTGCGTAGTCCATAGCTTGACTTAGCAGTGCGTATAAAATTACTGACTGATCGTAGCTTTGGATTTAACTCCATTTCTTTAAGGGGCAGCTTCTCCAAAGTTTTGAGTTGGGAAAGTTCGGCAAAGCAGAGGTCACGCTGCTTCCAGGGCGGCACAGCTAATCCTCGCCGATGACACCGTGGGGCCACACCGCCAAGTGGGATGTCCGCTCGCTGTGTCCTACTCTCACTCAAACACACAGAATGTGATATTGAAGCAGCATAAGTAATGTATCTGTTTATTCAGAGAAAATCCGACGTTTGTGGCACCCTTCTAGGGGTGATCAACACAGATGCGTCCTCAGACGACTCTTTTTTTAACTTTAGTCCAGAAATCATTATGTTATTTTTGTTTCGTTGCTTGACAGCACAATGTCACCCTCTGTATAGCGCCAAAGGCCACAGCTACCACACCTAGGTTAGGCATAAACAAAATTCATTCTAAATCTTGATATAAGAATGAATATGATGATTAAAAATGTATAGCTTTCTAACATTCCTCATAACATCGGCCGATATTGGCATGTCTCTGTATACGCGACCTTGCTTTTTTGTCTTCCCAAAGGTGTATTTTCATTTTCATTTTGCTTGCTCTGTCATCTGTGGCATCTGCCAGGTCCCCAAAAAGTAAAGTTTTTTCCGGCGTCGAAACTTCAGTTTCTCAGTCATCCACAGCTCCTTACCTCAGCTTCGTCAAACGAACTGCGAGGTTACTGCATTAATCCTTACCGCCGCAACACTGTCAATATTTATGGGAATGAGCAATCCCTACTGAAGGGCAGACACAAACCGCTGTATAATTATTCATATTCTGTATTAAAAGAGGAGAATCGCCTGGAAGTTTTTTATAGTAGCTCCTCTAAAAACCAAAAGTTTCCCCATATCCTTGGCTTTTCCCTTTTTTTTTTTTGCTGCGGCTGTGTACGTGATTTTAGGTAAGAGCGTCCGGACAATACAGTGAAGTTAAGCGTTCATTAAACAGAGGGGAATTAAGTTCATTTGGATCAGCCCCTTCTTTTGTGACACATAAAACTGCTTCTCGTTCAAAGATATCTTTTAACTAAGTCCCGTGTAAGGCACTGAAAGCAATTTCACGAGTGGCCACCGAAGACGTTTGTCCGATGATCTACATTGAGATTCCCAGTGCATAAGCCTCTTATCATACAAGCTATGAAACTCACATCATTCCGCTCCACCGCTGAATTTTGCAGATATAATATTACAATAAATGTGACATATAAAAGCTTTGGCTTTCCTGTTAATTATAAAATCCTTTAAAATTAAAGTCTGAGAACTTAATAAGTACGTATTTAGATTGTGAATATATCCAGCCCATTTAAGCAGTGAAAAAAAATTAAAAAAAACGTCTTGGCAAAGACTTCCCACTTGTGTCTAACTAGTGATCAAAAATTTTAAGTCAATTTATTTTAAGTCTAATCAACTTGAATTGGAGGTAGGTTCCTTTACCTTTTACATTACTTGTTAATTTTAAGCGACTGCAAACACATGTTAAGGATTTGTCTTCTAATCAAATCGCTCCTTCAGCCTTATTTTCTCCTATAAAACAATCTGTGTGAGTATGACTCCCTGGCAGATTTTATTACAGGTTGTTGAAAGCTATGTTTGTTCTCCGAAGCACAGCATGGTCAGTGCATGTTATTGGACAGGACATGTGAAATGTATACATGTGTAGGTGCTTTCCATTATCAGGTGATTCGATTTTCATTCACAGCAGAGGACCTGGGCCATAGGACCCCCCCGCCCCCGGTACGTGTGCACCCAATGTTTAATTTGGATTCACCCAGTCCTCCTCCCACCCTCCAGTACACAGACCTTTGTATTTAAATGATTAAGTCCCCGCCCCCCATATCGAACTCTCTCCTATGCTGTTGCACTATACACAAGATAAAATACACCATTCCGTGAAATGCACCATTCCAGGTAAATACAGAATTTTAACCATTTATTCAAAATATATATGAATTTTAACCATCAATAGGCATGTATAACAGCCTCCTCATTTGCATGCATAATTTTTCCAGTTATGTTCAATTCAGTCCAATGAGATTCGTTTTGTATATAGCGCCTTTCCTAGCACGTCCAACACAGAGCTCCTCTCGGGAGTGACTACACGTCGTCACAACGTGTAAACAAAAATCCGAACTGAATTTGTCGCCCTTTGTTTCTTCACTGTCCATGGATATGTCTCTGTATGAAAATGTCGCCATAAGTCAGTTTTTTTTTTATTTCTCCCCAATCACCCCCCCCCCCCCAGCGCCGCACTCTCTCCATCTACCTTTCAGACACTCGGCCATATGCAAATTCTCCGGCGTTTTTCAGCTGAATGCTAATGAGGAAGTCAGTTGTCTCTCTCCAGCACGGGTGGCGTTCGTAATTAAGATTTATCCCATCACCTGTTTGCCCACATTCCTGACTGAGGGGCGCACACGGGGACGGCTTTCCCCCAGCGAGAGGCAAACACCCCTCCTCGGAAGCCCCCCGCCCCCGAACGTGCTGTAATCTGCGTGCCGCCCCTGTCGCCGCCCCCTGGAGTAATAAATGGTGGAGCTATCAAATCAATTGTGCCTCCGTTAAGACCTTAATATCAGCAATTACTTCCAAGTCCAATTAAACAAAAAACAGCCTTTTACCTTTTTTTTGCCAGGCTTGGTTCAGAGTCAAAATTCAATTGACCAGTCTGCCCTGATGAGAAGCTCTGCTATTGAAAGAGAAAAGCAGGGGGCAGACTGTTGATTAAAAATCACGGGGGTTAACCAATTTGGATGATTCTATGGGAATAATTAATAGAAGGAACACTTATTCTTTTTTATTGACTTCTGACCTTTGAGCAGTGGTGTTTGGGTGTTTTCGCTTTTTAATTGGGATTGACTGTACTTCATATACATACACTTATATAATATATAATAAAATATGAAATATTATACATGGCATAATTACTATATATGATAATAAATACTGGTTTACATCGTATAAGGTAGCTAGTTTGAAAAAGCACTAATCAGTATCGTGTGATTTATCAGTATCTTTAGGTTATTGATTTTCATTAAATATACAGCTGTAGCTTATAGGCAATGCCCTTCTGCCCACTTTAAGGCTAGTTAAACATTGTAATTCAGGCATCCATACAACCCAGGGGGGAAAAGCGGTACCCCAAGAGCAGCACCTGTGATTTGCATGTGATGCAGTGTTAATGGGTTACAAGACTAATGACTGATAAACAGAAGTATTGCCTTTTTTCTTGCATTTTGTAAAGCAGGGGGAGGTGTGAAACCTGATCGAGAAAGATACATTGTCTATAAGAGCATGATTGTAATAACTGGTGAATTGTTCACAGAGATATTAATTGCGCATGGGAGAGCCACATGGGGTCCCACCCCCCGGCAAATGATTGCCACTTCCCCAGCCTCCTCTGCCCTGTGTATTTAAAGAGGAGGGATTCCTGAGGAGGATAATCTAGGCCTCTGGTTGCCCCCCCCCCCACCTCAGAGAGGGACAGAGGACCACGCACGTGACAGTGACGGAGAGTGTGCACACGCCAGCAGATCCATGGAGGCGTTCTCTGGGGGCAGTAGGCTGGAATGGGGGGGGGGCGGGGTTCCCTGTTCAGCCTTGGGGGGGCATGCTGTTTCCTGAGTGTTGAATAGAGTGGGACAAACAACACCCTATTCCAGTGCTGTATCACAGGCTGATGCTGATGCAGTATATCCTTCAGCCACTTAAATGCATCCCTTGACTGATAAGCTAAATTAGGTCATTCCTCGTCTGACTCTTTCTCACCTTTCTTTATTTCCTAAACTGCTGAATTAGCCGTCTGTTTTTCTTAGGGCCTGTCAGGATATTTTTAATAGCTAAAATAGTAACTAAAACTTCATCTATCCATCCGTCTTCCATAACCACTTATCCAATATGGGGTCACAGTGTGCCTGGAGTCTATCCCAGGAAGCACTGAGAATGAGATGGCAAACAACTGGGATGGGATGCCAGTCCATCACAGGGCACAGACACTCTGGGCAATTCACCAAAGCTGTATATTTTTGGATTGCAGTAGGAAACCCACGCAAACACGGGGTGAACACGCAAACTCCACACGCCGCGAGCCGGGGATAGGAATCACACCCACAACCCTGGAGGTACAAGGCGACAGCGTTACCTGCTAAGCCCCTGCACAATATATTTGCTTCTCCTCGCTTATCTGTGACAAGGACATGGAGGCCTTCATTGCTTGCAAAAAAAAAAAAGGGACTGAGAGTTTCTCTTAATCCGACGGCCGCGAAGCGAGTTAAGCCCGGTGCCGACGCCCGGATACGAGCAGCAGCCGCCTGCCGGCAAGAGCTGCCTGCGTATTTATGTATTCAAGCTGCCCTCTGCTGTCTACAGCCTCAATGACAGGAGGAAGTCGACAAAACCGCGAGTGGTCAGGGCAGAGCCGAGCCGACGCGGGAGCAGGGCGGCCCCCAGCTCACACGAGGGAGGGAGTCACGCACCATACCACAAACGGTATCCGGTCCACTCCTGCACAAAGAGATGAGGGATGCGGGCATCTCACTTGCCGTTGCTAGTGGCATTGCGGTTAGTGTCAGGTTAGCCTGAGGTCTGCTGACGCGTCAACTTGCTGGTTTAGCCCAGGATGCAGAATGTGCAGGGAGAAGCTAGTGATTTTATACATGGATGCTAAATCTCAGTAGACACAGGGAATGTGGCGTGGGGGTGGGGGGTGGGGGGGCACCTCTCATCTGTAAAATTCCAACTCTGCTGGACACGCCTGCCTACCCCTTAGGTCGCCTGAAAACATTGGCTTCCAGGATGAGTTTTCTAGCTTCATCAGTAGAACTATGCATGCAATATGGACTCATCAATTATGTCCAATACACTCACAGCATAATGACATAATTACATATATACCACACAGCAATGTAAAACAATGGACACAAAGCATTAGGAAACGCGGTACTTTACAAAAACGCACTTATATGGCGCACAATAAAATGTATATTTTTAATTCCATGCATTACTTAAGTGTATGCGTGTATGTGTATGTGTGTGTGTCTGTGTGTGTGTGTGTGTGTGTGTATAGACACCCCCCACACAGACACACACATTATAGCATATATAATTTGCTTTCAGTATCATTCATTTGCAAATAATAATTTCACAACTAATTGTTACATTCTGAATTATTTAGTTTCTTTTGCCGCTAGAAAAATAAAAGTTCACAAAAGATTATAAAAAGCTTTACGAAACGAAAGTTTTTCTTTGGCTAAAGCTGAGAACTATTGTCGATGTCCGGCACCTTTAAGATGATCTCGACTTCGGGATAAAGGCACTATTACTTATGTTGCTGATTGTACACCTGTGGATAAGGCTTTCATTGCTGTTGTAGACAGTTTAGCTCCAGGCGACCGATGTCCGCAGAATATAAATTTATACTCGAAGCACTCTTTGTCGCGGACATAGAGTTACTGCCGTTTTCATTATTAGTACTGTTTGCAATCATTTCTCGTCCCGAATTAAACCTCCATTAATTGAAGTCATTGATGTTAAGGACAGAGCAAATCAATATAATTAAATTCATTAATAGAATATAATTGTGAGTATACTACATTGTATAAATAATATTTTCACTTGGGCGTTAGACAGGCTGAACGCTTAATTTAGCATACAGAAACCTTCACATCTGTTGACAGGGGTTAATTTTTTTCCATCACACCCTATATCTGACCTTAAAAGAAAATGCAAATTTATTGTTTTTTTCTACTCGACAATTACATTACTATTGTACTGTTTTGAACTGTGCGGGTAGAATAACAATAAGGCCGAGGAGGAAAATTGCTAGATATGCTAAAAAGGGCCGGCGCGTCTCCCGCCAGCATTAACATATCATCTGAATTCAGTTACCTGCCACAATCGGAGGATCAATGTGGTTGATGTGTCAGCCACATGTATGTGTTTGCAGGAGAGATCGGCTGCTCTCCGTGTCAAGTGGATCTGAATGCCGCCCCCCACCGCTGGCCTGGTTTTGAATACAAAGCAGGAACACAATAATGCAACGGTTCATTCTGCCTTTTTAACAAAGCGATTGTGGAGTTTAACCTGAGAAATTATCTCTTCCTTTTCTCTTTGTGCAGGATGCAGTCGCACGCCGTTGAAAGGGGAGAAAAGCAAAGAAAAAAACACACACACAATTTAGCCTTATACCTGCCTAGCCCCAGAAGCCGATAATCCAAAGTACTCTTAGAGTGCTGATAAGACAACCCTTTAAACGTAATTAGGAAGTGGGGTGGCGAAAATTGTGAGAGTATTCAAATGCTTAATATGCCAAAATAGCCCATCGATGTAAATCATCACAGCGTTTTGCCTGCAATTAGCTTTCACATAATAATACTGTAACTAATTTCTGTTTAAAGTTTGACATTATAAACTTAATTGGCTTTCATTTGAAGCTCCTGTATGACACATCTATCAAACGACGGTACCATCGGTACAAATGCACGCAGCATTACAATGAAACCAAACAGTCCCTTCCTCAAATAAATGCTGTTGACCAACATTATTATTATTATTATTATTATTACCTAGGCGCTTAATTACTTTTTTGTTTTTTAATTTAATTGCCTCAATAAAAAATAATCTATAATGCATTTTTAATTACACTTTCCAGATGATCTATGTAAAGAGATTTTACAATGAAGGCACAATAATTAGCCTGTCACAGTCCGGTCCGAGGCTATTGTCTCGTTGTCCTTTTCATTGCTATTCTTGGCATGACCAGAATCCTAAAGCATTTATATATTAGCTCCCATAACAGTTAAAATGGTATTGCGCTGTGCGCCGTCCGGGCAGAGTTGGGCTTCCTAATTTGTGTCAGCTATTCCGGGGGTTGCGTGGCAGGCTCCCCCGGGACCCCCCCAAGACAGCCCACTCCACAAGTTATAATAGTCTCTAGAGCATAAATAGTTGTAGACAATGACCGGTCCCCCCTCCTCCCAGGATTGATAATTAGCTTACACGGCACACTTGCACCTGAACTAAACCTGTTTTACTTATTTATTTATATACACATTGTTTTGCGTATTTGCACTAAGTGGAACGAGTGTGCAATGGGGGAGAATGAAATAAAAATTTAATATCAAGTGTTGGAAGTGATTCGTCCTCTTTACTAAATCCTGTTTTTTGATTTGTCTAGGTGTCTGAATAAGAGGAATTCAATGCAATGAATGTGTACGTATACGTTACGGTATTATAAATACCATAAATATGTCAATAGCAATACTCAGTTAACATTAATTAACTTCACAATCATAATGGGTCTGCGTTACACACTTTACACTGAAGTACAAACAGTACTAACAGACAGAAGGACAGACAGACAGACAGACAGACAGACAGATAGATAGATAGATAGATAGATAGATAGATAGATAGATAAAACATAACAACAGTACTTCATTTTTCAGCCATACACAAATTTATTTTTCTTGTACAAATTATCTAAATTATAATGGCTGAATAATGCAATATGTGCTTTCTCATTAGTCAAGAATGGAAAAAAATCTGCATAGATCATTTATTATTAAAATTAGGAAACAAAATGGAACTCAATGTATCTCAGAAGATAGGATAACTCCGATTACCTCATAATCGCCTGGAAGGTAACTGGCCCAATTTGCTGGAGTTTAAATGCAGGAAGTTGCTAACCAATCAGCGGATGGCCAGTGAACAGGACAGCTCATTATACAGGGAGTCCCGCAATAAGGTATAATTGCATCTCAATCGCTACAACAAAGATTTTTTTTATTAAAGAAAACACTTCAGCTGGCTTAATTGTTCCATGCGATAATAAGCATCAATAATTTACAATCTTGTGCAATTATCATTAAATTCAAGAACAATAAGTATATTGAAAATAACGATGGCTCAAAGACCCATTCTTTATGGGGGAAACAGTGAAAATATATACAGCATATATATATATATATATATTCTTCACTATTTGCTAGTCAACATTATGACATGTGCTATTACCTGTGCTGATTTACTTTCCTGTTAACTTCTGGGGCATTTTCACTGTAAACAGCCCTTTACTGCTAGCATAATAAAATATTTAGAACTATGCAAATGCTTAAGTGTCTTTCCAGGATGTGCTCCAGCCACTTGCAATTTACTGCCTGGGATCAGCTCCAGACCCCCCCCCCCCCCATGACCCTGACCAGGAAAAGTGGTTAGATGACAGACGGATGGATGGATGGATGGATGGATGGATGGATGGATAAACTGCATGCCCAGCAAGCTCCTCCCAGAAATATGGAAATAAGGCATAAGTTGAGGATCAGTTTAAAATGTTAAATCTCTAAATAGAGGAAGGTCAGCATGTTTGCCAGCTGCAGTGTATATAAGCCAGTCTTCAGTCATGTTTATATTACAAATTAGGTGACTAATTTCCATGTGTTTATTAAATTTTATTGCACTGTTTGAAGAGCAATTTTTCACTGAAAAGGTGAGGGGGGGTCAGGCAGTTTTAGGTTTATAAAAAACAGGTCACCATCCCTAAATATCTTGAATTTAGAGTACTAAAGTTAAGTCAGAAAATCATGTTTATAGTACCAATAAAGTGTCTGTCCTTCTAAATCTTGGAGGTTTTCTGACCTTTCACAAAAGCAGTGAGGGGTAAGAAACCACCTATAACACATCCAGTTCTGTAGATCAAAATCTTGAAGGATCAGAGTCAAGACTAAGACTTTGGTGGGGTCGAGACTGAGTCAAGACCGAGACTTTGGGGGGCTGAGAGCGAGCCAAGACTGAGACTTTGGGGGGGTTGAGACCAAGACTTTGGTGGGGTCGAAACCGAGTCAAGGCCGAGACCTTGGGGGGGTCGAGACTGAGTCAAGACCAAGACTTTGGGGGGCTGAGAGTGAGCCAAGACTGAGACTTTGGGGGGGTCGAAACCGAGTCAAGGCCGAGACTTTGGGGGGGTCGAAACTGAGTCAAGACCAAGACTTTGGGGAGGGTCGAGACCAAGATTTTTTGGAGGGGGGTCGAGACCAAGACTTTGGGGAGGGTCGTGACCGAGATTTTTTGGAGGGGGGTCCAGACCAAGACTTTGGGAGGGTCTAGACCAAGTGGAGGCCGAGACCAGAAAAAAATCAAAATCATAGCCTTAGTTATACTTATTTAATATAATCATCAGCCCTGCTAATGTTTAAAAGTAAAATTTGAATTATTTAAGCATGACAGTCCTTTGATCTCAAACATTAGTATCTCGTCACAAATATCCAACACCATGCCACAACTGATCAAATTTCAGGATGAAAGATGTGTGTCTGTGTGAGTTCTAGTACTAATAAGTCAAGGTGAGTTTTCACTGGTTATGATGGCTGTTTATTTGAGATGTAGAACAGCATAACCAGCATCCACTGTTTTAGAATGGAAAATAAAGAAAGAGAAATGATTTATGGTATGTATACTAGCAGGACGTTATATGTGCAAAGCTGATAATGTACTGTAAGGATAAGGGGAATCAATGAAGAAAACGTCATAAAACAGTTTTTAACATAACGTTACACCTGCATAACTCGCAGGAAGTTCAGAGTAGAACTATCACGCTCATTCCGATACTAACAATGTCCATTAGACTGAGCAGTTTACAGCTTGCTGTACAGTAGAGCATGCTTGCAAGTGAGAAAACCACTTTTGTGACTAATGTAGCCAAAGCAAATAAAGATGAATACCGACGTCTTGTCTGTTCTGAAGGGATTTCCAATGTGGTGTTTCACTCCGGGAAAGTCTTTTCAAAGATAAATAAAATAACTGCGGCATATAGTCAATACAATGGATGTAAATAACAGATGAATTGCATTTTCTTAACAGTATTTTATTTATTAAAGTGTATAATTTTGAGTGGAGTAGGAGAAATTATAAAGTTTATCGCCAGTGGCAAAAAGTCTTGCATCTTGTTTTAAAATTATGAGTCCTTGCCAAGACACTCCAGTCCAATACCAATTCAAAACTGTGTAGAAATGCTTTCAATTCCAATACCAGACCGAGGGTGCATTTCCCAAAAACATAGCTACTAACTACAGTAGCAACTTACATAGTTGGAAGCATGCAACTTAATAAGTCCAACTATATACCCTGCTAACGGGAAACGCACCCCTACTAAGTGAAAATGTGGTCTGGAGACCAAGACCTGGACTCGAATACTACAACACTGGACAAAGGATATATTTTATTGAGGCTTTATTAATGGTACCGTAGAGTGGGGGGAGGGGGGCTTTCAGACATTTCTGTGTCCCTTGTATTTTACCTTCAGCCATTAACACACGGGTGACAATTCAGATTCTTACTAGACCACATTTCTAAAGATCACTTAAAAACAGCCTTGATTTTTTTTCCAATAAGCATCCATTATCCTTTAAAAGAAGAATGGAAACACAAATTAGTATTGTAAAATATGGTGGAAATAACACATTTTTTAAAGTAATCTCTGGATTTTTTCCCTGTAACAGCTTCATTGGCAAGCATCCCCTGGAGAAATGTTTATCTCTAGACTGTCCCCTGTTATTTAAATTGTGTCTCCAAATTTAAAGACCTTGACTAAATAACCAGGGGAAAAGTGGGGATGTGTAGACAAGCTCAGCAAATATTAGGTTTTGTTAAAAGGTTACAAAAATGATGATTAATGATATTTGGCTTCAAATATCACCTTGTGCCATTATTCCACAGCTTTGCAAAGACAGATACTTGAAGCTATCGCTAATGACTGCTAATGTGTATATGCTTGGTATAATTTCATAGTACTTTATTCCAGTATCTGTAGTTTAATGAATTGCTGTTTAGAAAAGAAACTATTTCCATTTACTTATTTAATAACATTACTGACCAAATTAACCTTGTGTAGGTCTTAATTACATTCAGTTCCATTTGGTTGACCATGCAATTTATATAGCACTGCATATTACAAATGAACAACCTTTAAATGCAATTTTTAAAAGTTGTAAAAGTGGCACTCCTGGGACAGTTGTTCATTATTTCAGACATAAAATTCCGCGCGCACTGATGCTTATTGAGCAAGACGTTGGGAACTGCGCTCCGCATTCATTACATCCTCATCAGGAAATATACCCCGACTCCCCTCTGTCATTATGAAAACCAAGCCAATAAGGTAGTAAACACGCTCCTGATCTGGGAGCAGAGAGGAGTGTAAAAGAAGATTAAAAATATAATGACAGCTGGCACGTTGATTATCGATGATATCGACGATGAGACATGTATTTGCTTCACAGCCTGTGTTGTCCACCGGTCAAGGGTATAGGTAGCTAAGTCAGAAGCTATGGAGCTGGTGCATAGACAGCATTAGACATACCTCTGGTGGAGGGAGAGGCAGCTGTTAAACTGTCAAATAGCTACCACTTGGAGTCACCAGTTTTCACATACCCTCAGTATACCTATAGATAAATTGCACTGTATATATCATGGTAAACTATACGAATGCTGTATATGGGCCTAGTAATTAAGTAAGTAAGAAAATCAGTCGCTTAGTGTGTTGCTCAGGTTTCGCTGCGTAGTCCATTTTCTTCCCACAGCCCAAATACACAAAATTAGGCTAATTAGCATCTCTAAATTGGCCATAGCGTTTGTGTAACTTTAGAACGACCTGGCTCTACCCCAGTCTTGTCCCCTATGTTGCCTGGGATAGTCTTCAAGTTCTCCCATGAGCCTGACAAAGATAAACAGCTGGAACATGGATAGAAGTAAATGAAAGGCAAAGGCTGACTTTTAAGCAAACCTATGTCTGTAGCCTTCCCAACTGAAGTACAAAATGTGTTTTCTGATCATCAGCAAATAGAAACTAAACTCTTTTTGTCTGATCCATCGAAAGCACAGTTTTAGAACACAGAAGTAATAAATCAGTTAACCTTTATTCTAACCTTTATTCACTCTAAACATTCCATTGGTAGGATGTACAAACATATCAGAACTGGTTGTGGTTTGCTACCAAAATGGAGTACAGACTAATCTTAATAAGATACTTAATAGAAGTAGTTGTATGTGCAGTATAGACAAAACTAAAGAACCAAATAGTGTGGTTTGCTTTTCCATTTCATTACAAAAAAGTTCATAAGCACAGACCACATAAAACCCGAAGAATCATTCTGCCACTTTGAGTAATTTGTTTCTACCATGCAGTACAGGTTCATGATTTGTCTGGGCCCAATCTCATGAAGGCAGGGCAGCAGCCTGAATAGGATGCCATTTTTACTGCTGGTACGATACATGACATCTGCTGTGTAGCTATGAGAAGGTGTAATGTCACACAGCCGTTCAGAATGGCCTCTTTAAGTGGAGGTGATATATCTCTCTCCCCCGGAGTGTGGGATGGTGAATACGTGACGAAGGGAGGAGGCCTCGCGGCCGTCTAGCTGGGGGGGGCTGGGGGGGGGCAGTGACACGCATCACGTCAC
>JAODKC010000001.1:45218879-45241047 GCA_026777985.1 Mormyrops attenuatus | reverse complement strand
GGTTGTGTTTTTGTTCTGTGTTGCGGTGGGGGCGGGGGCGGGGGGGGGGGGGGGGGGGGGGGGGGGGGGGCCCCCAGTGACACGCATCACGTCACTGTCCTTCTACATGATGCCTGAGGCTAATCGCCAATGCCTGCCACTCTCACCTGGCTTGTCTGTGATCCTGACGTTATCATGTGACTGACGCAGTATCTGAGAATTCTGCCTCCCCCCTTTTACACCCCCCCCCCCGTAAGTCACTCGTCATCTAGGGCTCTGATACCACCACGAGTCTCACTGCGGGCTGGTGTGCCGCTCGGTGGGTTAGCCCTCTGTGTCTGTGGTCAGAAGGTCGTCGGTTCAAGCCCCAGCTTCAGCAGAATAGTGGCATCTCAGTTGTGCTCTTGAGCAAGGCCCTTAACCCTCCAATGATGCTGGATAAATGGCCTGACCCTGTGCTTGGACCCAAAGCTTCACTCTCAGCTGTGTGTGTGTTTCAAAAGAGAGCAAGACGGGATATGTGAAAAGCAGCATTCCAGTGTAGTTGTACTTATAAATAAAGCATCATTCAATATGGAGAGTGTACCTTTAATAGTCTAATTAAAAAAAATTTAAAACCTCAGCATCTCAGTTTATTCGTAAGACTGTGAAAAGCTACTGCTGGGAAGACAAATGCAGCACCTGCATGGTGAGAGCCGTGCTCAGTGCTAACAGACCTCTTTTTTTCTAACCAACAGTACCAAACAGAATGATGAACTGCCTTCTGGGACATAACAGACTCACACTGTCTTCATCAAGAGGGCTTGATGGGTACGGCAGATAGAACCCGTACTTTCTTTTTTGCATATTTAAAAATCTATCCATCCATCTTCCATAACTGCTTTCCCAGTACAGGATCCCAGTGGGCCTGGAGTCTATCCCAGGAAGAACAGGGCACAAGGCAGAGGCCACCCTAGATGGGAAGGAAGTTCATATTTCAGCAAGTAAAATGTAATTATTCATTGTTTTGGATAGTTTTTGTCACATATTTGGATGGACAGAGATTGAGGGATGTTTGTGATACAGGCAAATAGCCAGATCTTCTCAGAAATGATTTAACGTCCTCAATGGAGAGAGGTTCTTACGTCAAGACCTCCTTGGCGAACCGCCACGTTGACTTCAGAGGCTCGTACCGCTGCCAGATGGACCCCCAGTGCCGCACAAACGTGCCCCCTCTTGGTGCCACTAAGGAGGGCTCCGCGGGGAGCAGTGAGCCACTCAGGCGATGCAGGCCGGGTGCCCCGTACCACGCCAGCGAGACGCCCCCGACGTACCGCAAGCGTGACGCACAATTAATTCAGTCCCCAGCGCCTCTTTGGATTCCGTCCACTCTGCCTGGGGCATGGGTTGGGGGCGGGGGGGGCTGGGGGGCGGGATCCGTGCCCTGCATCAGCAGCCCACAGCTGGGGAGGGAGCATTTTAGATATAATCCCTCTTTCCCCTAGGAGGAGGAGAGAAAAGAGCCCCATCATAACCACGCTGACCGCAACGCAGGCAGCAATACTTCTGGCCCCGTGTCCAGAAGCAGATGAACGGTCTGGTTTTCCATCCGTCTATTCATTTCCAAAAACACAGTGTATCCAATTCGTCTTCCCGTAGTCCAGCCCCTGTCCTGGGAAACATGGGGCACAAGTTCACTGCACACACAGGCCCTACACCACCAAGGGCAAGTCGGAGTCACCATTTCATTTCTGCAAAGCAAGGGAAGAAAAGCAAAGAATGCAGCACGCACACACGGGGCCGAATTCGAACCCGCACTCCAGGGGGCCAGGTGGCTGCACTAATCTATACGGGCTGAGCCACCGGACTAACCTCATGCTTCCAAATAATGCCAAGATCTACACGTGCCTTTGCATCCCTTTCATTTACGGTGCATAATTAATGAGCTTTAATTCAGCAGACACTTGAATTCTTAAGCCGTTATTAGTATGGGATCATTGCGATATGTTGTGCATTCTAAAGCTGATTAGATGGCTGGAATTAAAGTGGCATTAAATTGCCTGGAATATATAAATATAAAACTTTTCGTAACAGACCGGCACAATTGCTCAGTGGGTAGCACTGTTGTGGTGCACCTGCATGGTTAAGGGTTTGAATCTATCTGTGCTTCTATGTGTGGGGTTTGCTTGTTCTCCTCATGCTTTTCCCCTACGTTCCAAAGACATGGAGTTCAGCTAACTGCTGTTTTTAAACTGTACGGAGGAGTATGTGCTCTGTGATGGGCTAGTATCTTGTAGCATCATAGTGAGCCTATACTGCCTGGAATAGGCATCGGTTAGATGTTGGGTGGGTAACACCAGTGGCTGAAGTGGGGAAAAACTGGCACTGGTATTCTCCTTGTTGTTCAGTACCAGTTACGAATACTCCCCTAGTTGTTCAGTCCAGGTACGAATACTCCCCTTGTTGTTCAGTACCAGTTACTGGTACTCCCCTTGTTATTCAGTACCAAATACTGGTATTCCGCTTTTTATTCAATACCAGGTGCCAGTACTCCCCTTGTTTTTCAGCACCAGGTACCGGTACTGCCAGTACTCCTCTTGTTATTCAGTACCAGCAGATACTGAGAGGCTCCGGTACCATGTACTCATGAGTACCAGCCCCCTTCAAGCACTGAATGACACCAGTGCTAGAGCTCCGTTCTGTTATTTCTCACATTGAGTTCCAACTTCACACGTAAACACCTTCATTTTGTTCTGAAACATAAATCACTCACGCCTCTCCTTTATACAGCCAATAGAACTGCACCAGGGACCCAAGGTGATGAGAAGTAGCCAATGAGAGAAGGCAATAATACTGACAACAAAAGTGATGCTTTCTCCCCAAAACATAACATTTCTGAATTAAAAACCTGGTGCCATTTCAACATGCTTCTGTTTACTGGTTTCTGGTGATATTTGGTACAAGTTACCCAAGTGCTTCATTCATTCCCTCTTTGCTTGCTTGTAGGCTCAAATCTATTCTTTGCGCATCCATAGCAAAGGGACAGAGATCTGGGCAAAATCACAGAATGCCTCCCTGACACAGAGACGTTACGGATCAGTTCCAGAACAATTGAGTTGCTGAGAGGTAACTCCCGCAGTAAATCGATCAACTTGTGATCATGACAAGTTCAGGATAGTGTATTCCCTTTGATTACCACAAAAAGGCACTTTTTCCACACCGATTTATCACTTTCCACCGCTCATATAAAACACTTTCTGTAATTATGTTACTCTATGACAATGTGGACCATAAAAACAGTGGTTTCAATAATATTCTTCATTGGTTTTTCTTGTCTAATTATGGACATATGATGGTTTATATAGTATATGTCACATTTTACATTTACTCTGTTCCTAATGAAGCATACATATCAGAACCATCTTGAGCTGTCTTAAGGGGCAAAGCAGCAAATGTCCCATCAGGGGTCCAAAACTTTTTTTTTTGGTACCATCCAATGTCAAATCTAACTGGCCTTCCATTGTTGTTTATATATAGTCATTTGTGTAGAAGGAATATGACGAATGCAGGAAAGACAGTGCCTCAATTTGGGGCTGCATGCCTGAGAATGTTTAAAGAAATTTAGCGCAAATCGATAAAAGTCCAGCGGCCCGATGTCGGTAACGGTTTCAGTCTCTTAATGTATTTCCACCTGCAACCACAATCATGGCTGCGAAATTTATATGATGATGAGCCGGTGTGGCCACAGTGCAGAAGCGCACAGGAGACTATCCGGGGTGATTTCAGACATTGTCCGTAATGAAGCTGACGGCCCACAGCCCTGATCCGACTCCGACTGGGGAAATTAGAGCCGCGAACGGGTCAGGGACAGAGATGTAAAAAGGGCAGAGTGGCGAATGGAACAGGGAAGAGGGGGGTGGGCGGTTTGTAGTTAACTGCACTGTTTATCTGATATCATGTAAACAGACAGTGTTGGGTCTCACGTCCACAGACACAAAAAATCAATATGTTGTGAGTGGTTTTGCAGGTGTATGTACTGTATCTGGGCTTCTTTGGCTGCGGCAGGGCAACGCTCTCCCTACACTTCTTTTTGTTCTCAGTTAGGATCCTGTCTCTGGCATGCTTGAGAATAAACAAATTCTGGAACATTCTGTTTTTCAGCCTTCGACATCGCTCTAATACTTGCAGGTTCGCGTTCACGCAAAGTGCGTCAGACTGACAAATTAACGTACACACAAAAAAACAACAAATGCACAGTGGTCTACAGACCGTTCGCGAAGAAGACCAGCCGTGAAAACAAGCCATCGACATCACGGAACACAGTCCAGACGAGGCCTGAATTGGACAACACAGAGTAGCTTAGCATGTTTCGGTAAAAAACAAAAAAAAAAGCCAGCCAGAAGCTACTTCCTCCTACAAAGACATAGATGTTCTGATGGCCACTGACCGATCCTTGAAATAGTGATTGATAGGAACTGGCCTTCACTCAGTCGGCATGAGCATCTCCTCTCACTGAGCACAGCAGGTGCCGTGTGGCCTTGGCGGAATCCACAATAAAGTGAACATTGCAGAACATAAACAAACACTACAAGCTGTAGGAGCGGATGTTCGACATCCCCCACCCCCCCCGCCACCCCTCCACCACATTGTGTTTTTGGACCCATTGGGGTCCTTTGTACTGTTTGACAAAGGGGTTCATGAGACAAGCCAAGTTGGCTTGTGTGTGGAATTCTGAAAACCCGTTCGGTCTTTATCGGTGAGGTTCCTCAAATGTGGCTTGGCTTTTTCGGCTGTGGAATAATGGACCAACATGGGATGTAAGGCTGCTGGTGCTGGTCAGCGAGGGAGCCTCAACCACAAATGGCCATGTGCTGCTGACCCTCATCCATGCAGTTAAGGATCCCCAGAGGTCACCGTGCACTGATTGGCATTCGGGTGCATGTTCTAAAAAGGACATCACAGGGTAGGCCTTGTGAAAATGACTCTTGTGCAGGTAAGCAAGGACATTTAGTACCACTGGTAAACACCACAGCGTCCTTAACGATGTCAAAACAACACTTTAAATAGCATCCCTGCTGCTTAAAATACATGTATAATGCAGGTTACATGAATGCCATCTTTATCTAGCAAACATTCCCATGAGCTTTGAAAAGAAATACTCAGAACCATTTACATTCTTAATTTTCACATCCATTAAAGAGATGAATGCTTTGATTCTATTTTAGTGTTTATCAGTCTACTCAGGGGATTCATTAAATTGAACATTCCCTTCAAAACATAATCTATTGCTTAATTAAACTTCTCAAATATGAAATTTGAACCAACGTATCAGGAGAGAACTTATTGCTTTGTTGTTCCCTCCATTTACGAAACATTTTAATGAATATGTTGTTAAGATATATTACCATTTGCATGTAATTAAAGCCTTTTCTCGAGCACTTAAGGATTTGATTCGGCTGTCGTGGATCATAAGTCAACTTTTTTTCTTTTAATGCTCCGCGAATCTCTCAAGAATAAAAAATCCGGAGCCACTGACTGCTGAGTAAATTTCACAGCTTGTAGCACCGCGGCCCGTCATTGTAACGTGTGAAATTTTAATCAGTGATGTTGTGAGGAGGCAGCAATCAACTGACAGCCATAATTAATGTCTTCTGTCATGGAGATTATGACGGCAAATTTGGGAAATGTGCAAGTGTTTTCGGGAGCAGGGGGAAACGCATTAGCTAAATTATATAGTAGGGATGCCATGCACTAGCGCCATCGCGCTTTTCTGTCAGTATATATCTGCGTATACATGCATTTTCTTTGCATTTATACACCTCAGCCAGATGTTTCGGTACAATTAAGCAGAGTTTTCCGAAGACGCAGCCCATCGTTTTCTTTGTGCGTTAACAAGCGTGTGTTTACAATTAACTGCCCCACGTTAGCCAACCATTTTCCCTGAGATTTTTCCTGAGAAAAGTCACATATGTGAAACGGCATATGTGTTAGATGTGCAACGTAACGTTGTACTTGTTTTCTTTTATTTTTAGCGTCACCATTTTTTGCGATAGTAATTTACTATGATTAAGGACCCAGGATGCTGTTGTGTGTGAACAGTTGGCGAGTTTGGGGGGGGGGGGGTGATTTATCTTTCAGTTTATCTCAGCTAATTAGCATGCAGGCGGTGTTCATCATGAGCCTCGGTTTCCCTTACAGTAGCACGAAACACTTCTACTCTTTACCACCCAAATTTTCCTCACAACAAAGCCAGGTCTATTTTTAGCAATGCATCTAAACCTTGGATGGGAGCTTCTTTGTCTGACATGCGGTTAGATCAAAGTACCTGTGGGTTTTCCCGTGTTACATGACGGCAAGGAAACGTAGTAAAGGCCATCTCCTGGTTTTTCTTGGACAAGCTGTTATTTAGGCAGGACACAGAGGGATCTGACAGACACCACACAGGGTTTCTATAGAAGAACACTCAAGACCCACTGTCGTGCAACACAAACCTGTGGACAGTCTGCGTTCAATGTATTTCATTGGCACCTTTATAAAAATCCCATGGGTCTGCGAACTGACAGAAACACATCCATATGCTGTAGGCCATCAGTATAAGCTCTCCATTGTAGTGTCACCGACGTGAAATCACTACACTCACCCGTTCAGGAAGTCTGTGAAAAAACCCCAAGTCAAATAGATTTACAGCAGCTGTGAAGGGAAAGAGATCCAGTTGATGCATGGAAACCTATTTAAGTGTGTATAGAATGATGTATTCAATTACATCAAAAGCATGCATTTTCAGCATATTCCACATGCTACAGGAAAAAAAATCTGTTTAAAAAGGCCTTGACAGATGACCGTTTTGATACACTGTTTTCTGATGAGCTCCCCCACCATCACCATCCACATGAGTTTTGTTAGCAGCACAGAGCAGCAACCTCTGGGTTCAAATGTGGCACCCTGCCCATTAGATGCCGGGACCCCTTCTCCCCCTGCCCCTGTCACAGGTGTTTGTTCCACAATCAAGGTAATGGATTAGAATACATCCCACAGTACAGGTTATAGCAGGATGTTCTCTCTCCCTTTGTGAAGAGAACCTGATCTGTGCTGATTTTGGTCTGTCAGTTACCCTGTGGGCCCGCACACACCCAGCCGCACCACCTTACATGCACAACTACACACACCCAGCCACACATCCCTACATGTGCTCGCCTGCACACACCCTGTGACCACATGTGCACGCCTGCACACACCCTGTGACCCCGCATGTGCACCCCTGCACACACACTGTGACCCCACATGTGCACCCCTGTGCACACCCTGTGATCACATGTGCATGCACGCACACACTCAGCCGCACCTCCCTACATGTGCACATTTGCACACACCCACACATGCAAGGACATTCAGTACCACTGGTAAGTTCAGTATCACCCTGCCTGTGCACACCCACACACACCCAGTCCCTGTGCACAGCATGCACAGGCCCGCACACCTCAGCCACACCCCTCCCCATGTGCAGGCCCGCACACCCCAGCCACACTGCTCCCCGTGCGCAGGCCCGCGCATGCCACGCCATACCGCTCCCCATGCGCAGACCCGCGCACGCCCAGCCATACCGCTCCCCGTGCGCAGGCCCGCGCACGCCCAGCCATACCGCTCCCCCTGCACAGGCCTGCACATGCCCAGCCACACCGCTCCCCGTGCACAGGCCCGCACACCCCGCCCACACCCCTCCCCGTGCACAGGCCCGCACACACCCAGCCACACTGCTCCCCATTCGCAGGCCTGCATATGCCCAGCCACTCTGCTTGCCCAGAGGGCAATGAAATGGTGGCCAGTTAACCAGGGGCTCGGGGGGGGGGGGTCTGCTCCAGCATGTCTGTTATAATTTACTAGGGGCGGTGGCACACAGAGATTCCTCTGGCGGTGGCGGACATGACATGCGTTAGATAAAAGGCCCTTCAGAAGGAGGGAGACTGATCGGCCATCGCAGTTTACGGCGGCCGATCACATTGGTCTCCGCGTGTCGGTGCGATCGTCCAGAGAAATTAAGGCAAGCTAGCCCCCACCATAGCGAAAGATTCATCACTGCCTGGGTTAAACAGGAATAAAAATACATTAGTGTCAAGTTAAACCGATAAAGAGCCGGTGCTGGAACCGCGAGTCAGCGTCGCCAGAAGTCTCCCGGCCGAATCGATTCATGTTACGTAAATCATGTTTTCTGTCCGTAGGAGTGAATCACCGGGGGGGGGGGGTGGGGATTGGTTAACAAACACCATAACGGTGTTACAGGCTGCCGCGCGAGGTGCAGGCTCTCCTGGCCC
This sequence comes from Mormyrops attenuatus, assembly GCA_026777985.1. Lineage (NCBI taxonomy): Eukaryota > Metazoa > Chordata > Actinopteri > Osteoglossiformes > Mormyridae > Mormyrops > Mormyrops attenuatus. Next base: position 45,232,780 of record JAODKC010000001.1, on the reverse strand, counting down.
CCTCCTCCCGTCTTGCCAATCCTCCGCACCCTCGCGTCTCGGCTAATTGCCGGCAGTCTCCGGCGATGGCACTGGCGAGCGAGGACGTGTCTGGCTCCAGGTTTAACGAGGGCCTGGACTGATGCGGCCGAAGACAATCAGCTCCGGATTCAGCCGGTGGGAGCCCCGTGTGAGTTATGGACCTGCAATAATTAGGACGGAGGGCTCCGGCGTTACCAGAGTCTGGCACATTAAGCCGGCACAATTTGTTCCGGTAAACTTTTACAAAAGCGAACAGATCTTCCTTTCCTGCATGCTAAACGTCACAGCATATTAACTAAACTCTGCCAGGGGCTCTGCAATACAGACTCAGTCAAGCCCCCAATTAAAATCTGAAGTGTTTCTGTTGTTGCTGCTATAAAATAACAAGATTCCCCCCCCACACACACACTTTCAGCTGAGGGTACAGCGGTGTACTCTGGACAACAACATGTCATTAAGATGGCCAGACAAGAGTCTTCATCGGTGGAAAAAAAAGCATGTACTTCTGGGCTTTTTAACAGGTTTGGTGTATAACATTTCAAATTGCATCCCTTAATGATAGAACATTCAAAAGATTCTGCCAAGGAGAGGAGAGTAAAGCACACAGGTTCATCTGTCACTTGTCAGAACGCTGTCGACGATTTCAAGACAATGCGAGTAAGTTTCATCATCGTTCTCTCCCTCCTTTGAGGCGTCCCGGCAGCAGGCGCGAGTGCGTGGTAACGCGACGCCGTGGGACGTGGGGCCGGATCGATGTGGCACGGGCAAGGCGGCTGATCCGTAAATCCCAACCTCCGGCTTTCTGCGGCGGCATCGCGATCTCGGGTCGGCGGGGAAGTCAAAGGGAGTAATGTGTGGAAAAAAAAACTGGGTTTAATAATGCAACGTGGCTGCACAATTTCTGGGTAACTGCTGTGCCCAAGAGTGAATTAATGTTCCGTTTCTTATCTTGGCAGCACGGAGGCTCCGTAGGCAGAAAAATGACGATTCGCACCCACAGGGCCGGGGCTTTGATTCCCACTCCCCTTTGTGTTTGCATGTTCTCCCCGTGTCTGCATGGTTTCCCTCCAGTAGCTCAAAAACATGCAGTTAGGTGAATGGGTGTCTTCACAACTACCCTCGGATCGTGTGTGTGCCCTGCGATGGAGTGTCACCCCAAAACTCTGCCTCTGCTGTCAAATTCCAGTGTCACCATGACCCTATAAGGGATAAGCATTTGCAGAAGAATAGATGAATTTCAATCTAGATTCAATCACACACTACTTGCTTTCAAAAACTCATAAACCCCTAACCTGTAAACAAGGACAACCCCCCAGAAACACAAAAATGACATCAAGGTGACGAAAGCCAGCATGGCTGTCCCTGCTATTTTAAACACGTCTATAAGATCTTTCCTCCATCCCAAGCTGGCGCATATCATCCCCGTGAGGTCATCACTATTCATCAGTTTGCGGCAAAAACAAGCCGTGTCACGGTTCAATTGAAACAAGGCCCGATTCCACTTTTCCACAGCGATATTAATTAGAAGAGGATACAAACACACAACACGCTGGAAAAGGTCAGTGTTGCAAGACTAGTGGGACAGCTTTGTAGTTAATTGCCTTAAATAAATGAGAAAACCTCATTTCACTGGTGGCAGCGGCAGTGGGCACGGGAATGGCGCCATTGCCCGTTATTAGCGTGTAGGAAGTGGCGGAAGTTCACGGGTAGAGCAGGATAGCATTCATCAGGCGGCTCGGGGAGGGATGGGCTGAGCGTAAAGAAGAGAAGGGGAGTGAGATAATGTGAGGAAGAGGACCAGGTGGAGGGGGGGGGGCATCCTCTGGAGGCCCCCTGGACTGGCTTTCATCCCGCTGCTGGGCAGAGCTGCGCACACGAGATCTTATTCACCCAACAGCCCAGAAGAACGCAGAGTCTGAGATCTTATTCACTCAGGACTTTGTCAGAGAACAGGAGCTGAGGGGGGATCTCACTGCCAGCCAAGATAAACACCCCCCCATCCCACAACCAACACAACCACCACCTAAAACAAGCCAAAGAACAAGAAAGAAGATGGTCTCCGGGTCCTGGTCACAAGCCAGTGTGCGAGTCCCACTCATATAGGCCCAGCAGAACCGCCCCGGCTTGAGTCTCTTAAACCCGCAGTTAGTCTCCTCGATCAGACGCAATGTCAGGGGAAAGAAATGTGGGAGGGGGGGGCATAGCTAATGACTGGCTCTTATGCATCAGTGCACGTGCTAATGAGCTTCCAGGGAAAGGCTGGACAAGGCCGGCGTGGAGGCAGAACTGGGATGTGAAGATCCTGCGCTATCACTTCCCCGCTGTGATCCTTGCCTTCCCCACTAACAGGGTAGCCTAGCACCCGGGCTACTAATGAGTGTTAGAGAGGGAAGGAGAGCGGCGGCGGCGGCGGCAGCGTCCGCCCGGCAGCCTTCAGAGCCACGGCCTAGAGCATGACAGTGGGAGGCCAGCACATCCAGCGTCCTTAATAATTTACATGGTATTGATTTCCCATACCGCTCCCCTGCCCTTCCTTTAAGAGTGAGCTCACCTGCTCTCGGATTTTCTCGAGCAGGAACATGCGATCACGGTCGGAATAAAAATCCAAGACGCTGGCCCCGACCGTAATGATGACCAGCGGAACGCCGGCTCGAACGTAAACTCCTCCTCCAATCTCCCTCCCGCTGCCTCTCATTCTCCTGCTCCCCTTCTTCCAAACAACCTGCTTTCCGGAAACATCTCGCATCTTGCCGGCGATTCCTCAAAAGTTTTCCGAGCAGGCTGAAAATGAATATTTTAACCAAGCGCCCTACCGTGTCTTACTTGGTATGCTGAATATGCGAGTTGGGTGTATTGGGGGGTGAAAGTCTCAGGCACTCTATTCTAATGTAAAATAAAGGCACCTACGTGCCACCTCATTTGCATTCAGCATCTTGCTATACATTAATTTTTCAGTGGGAATCGTGCTTTTTTGATAAAAGTATAATACGCGGAAGTCAAGCAACAAAAAAAAGATTATCAAAGGTAAAAAATGAAATGGAAATAAATTATGCAGTTAGCGTTCTGTTTAACCTCTTATCAGAAACAGAGAAGGAAATTAGTATTCTACTATTGTGAATATGCTGATCTGTAAACTCTTTAAATATTCATTAACTTAGAACATAGTCTGCTCTTCTCTGATTTATAATTCAAATTATATGAATGGTAGATTTGGTGACATTTCCCTCTTTAAAGACTGCAGTATCTATTACTAGAGTGAATGTATTTTAAGGAGGTATTAAAATATTATCATTTACCACCTCTATTAAGAACACTTTAATTTATCCTCTGGCTAATTATGTGGAAAGAAGATCATAGGTTTTCTTTAGGAGTGCCTTAGCCTTAAGGTTTCCAACTGGCAACGTAAGGGTACTCTGTGTCATGTGGCATTTCTTTGATTCTCACTGCCATCTAGTGGCCAATAAAAGGGGAACTTGTGTCATGTGGGAAAGGGGGAGCCGGTGGCAGTTGGGGTGGGGGGTTGGGGGTTCATGGCTCAGATTTCAGGAGCTGTTCTCTCAAGCCCACCTGTCCCCAGCTGACCAGCTGACCCATGGACCTTCTGAGCACGGCTCTACTCTCTCATCTGACTATGGTAATTTAAGCCTCGGTCACGCCTGGTGAATCGCAACTGGTTCATACAAGTCACACAGGCATGGCGGTTTGGAAGAGGTCGCTCTCGGGGCAGATTTCCGCCAACGCTGGGGCACAATATGCTCCCTTCTAATTTATGCCGGCCACAGAGCACCTCTTGTCTCCTTTAGTCCGAAGAATATTATGGCTTTCTGGACCCTTGCAAAATTGTCCTAGGAGAACTTAATTCTGCTTGTTTTGATGGCTAAAGTAAGTGATTAACGATATACAAAAAATAAAAAAATTAAAAAGAGAGATTTGTTTTTGACATTCATACACAGAGAAATTTTGATAGGGCCTATCAGAAACACCTGTCTATCGCGGACACCATTCTTTATTCTAAAACACTTTTTGGGGCCACACTGACTTGTTCAAACATTAATTGAATAAAACTATAAATAAATAAACATAACCAAAAAAATAAGTATACCAGAAGGTGGAATGTGTAATGAAATGAATAATTCTGAAACATAGAGAACAGAGTTGACTATTGCATTATAAATGCATGTGTACATACATCTCCGCATTTTCTACTGCAAACCATCACCAGCTGCTCACAGTTAAGCTGATGTCTATGACCAGTCGATCCCAGAGGTCATAAACGATCACTCACAGGAGATCCACCACATCTATGATTATAACTGGAAGGTAACTGGGAGATAGTAACCTAGGAATGATTACAGGCTGGAACCTGGAATCTAGGTGCCATTAGAGGTGTGAAGAGGATGTGAGAGGATGGGAAGTAGGGCAAGTGTGGCATGATGATGACATTTCTGCATAAAACAGCCATTAATGGAATTAAGAATATATAACCAAGTTGATAAAAGCTTGGTGTGTGTAGCTTTTTTTGTTTTGTTTACCAACCACAAATATATTTCATATTAAAGAACTGCATTTAAATTTTTGAACTGCCTATGCATTATGCATTCACACTTGTTAGACCTTTTTACATCCTAAGTTATTTATATTTCATTAGGTATACATTTTTTATAACTTACTGACAAAAGTAAAATACGAACACTTACTAAAACTATCCGATTAAAATGATCATTTATCTATCTTATAAATTCCGACAATTTAATATTCTGTACAGGCGTACCTGTATAAGCGTCGTTCACTATGCTTATTTTATTTTAAACAATTTAAATGAACTGTGATGTGTATTAACAATATTAGGAGTAAAACGATATAATGTTCGTTTTAATTTAGAGTAATAACAGTGGGCATAAAAATCTAGATATGCACAGCTTTATTGCTGTATATACTGTCCGGACAAGCGAGATGCGTTAATGGCATCGTGGTTCTTCTGTAAAGACCATGTGCCTTATCGGATGGCCAATTGCGCCCCCTGCTGTCGGTACGAGGTAGCGCTACACTGGTACGGTTCCAGTCGGGGGAAAAAAGACGTCTTTAATCCTTAAACACAAGTGCCACCCCTGATGGCTAAGCAAATAAACACACTTCTGTTTATCCAGGAGCTGAATAGACTGTAAAGTTATTTGACAGCCATACAACAACTATGCACCGTAATCTATTCATGACTAATCATGTGAGCGTGTAGCAGTGTAATCTGTGATTTACTTCAAAAGACAGGTTAAGTGAACATGCCTGTTCTCCGGCGTGCAGCCAGCTATTTAGTGGGTATGCAAAGCACAGCGCCGACTACAGGACTACACTGCCAATGACAAATCCCGTGCGTGTATACATGACTATTATATATGTACGTGTGTGTGTGTGTGCGTGCGTGCGTGCGTGTGTGGATATACAAATATATAATTGTACTTGTTAATGGAATTTGTTGATATACATTCACACTTGATATGTATATATAACTCCATCCATAACTCTGTAAGTTTGGCAAGTTAATGACAGAGACCTGCCCTTATGCTACAGACAACCAGAGCACCAAAACAGAATTCCCCCTAACGTCAATATAAATTATATAATTATCGTGTTTCACTCCGAAATCTAATTTAATTTAGTATTAAGAGTCTTAATTACATAGAACTACTTGCGGGTGCAGTGTTTTTTTTTTGTTTGTTTTTTTTTTACCAAAATCTGCAGCGAATGTCTGCACAACACATCTTGGTTGTCCAGTCTTCACTGGGACCTGCATCCCTGCCCCGTTATCCCTCAATGGTGATTTGTCACCTTGGTTACTATAATTCTCCATCATCGAGCCTGACCTCTTAGTGGCTACATCCTCTCCACCGACAGCAAACACAAAATTAGGCCGTTTTGCTTCCACCATGCCAACAGTTTCTCTGTAATTTCTTCTAGAACCTGTTTCCTAATGATTCGTCCTCTGAATTTGTGTCCCTTATTCGTTTCTGATATGAAATCAGCGTTTGCAATGAGAGACAAGTGATGGTGATCTCCCACAAGTCGACTCCTCTTTAACAATAGGGCTATAATATGATCATTGCTTTTAATTTCTCAGCAATATTTCGACCAAATTAACCCCGACATTGATCAGTCTCACCCATTTTACAACCATTTGTCCTCGTCATGGGGATCTGGAGCTAAGGGCACAAGGTAGGGATACACCCAGATAGGATTCCAGCCCATCACAGGGCACATACACATACAACACCGGCCGTTAACAAACACCAGTAAGTCGAACTGCATATTTTCGGTCTCCGGGGTTCACAGTGGAGACATACTGAGAACGTCAAGTACTGACATAGATGAGATTTGAACCCTGAACCACATAAGGCTGAAGTAGCCGTGGCCCACTCTGCAATCATCGATCGCGTAAATGGCAAATCATCAATTAAATGTTTATCGTTTAAAGGTAAAGTGACACACAGGATGAGTGGTTCACAAATCGTCGTAAATCGTTTCCGCCGATGTCCAGTTATTCACACCTGCAAGGGCACGAAAACCGCAAAACCATGCGTGACGCAGATATGCATCCTAGACAATACTCATTCGCAGCCACTTATAAAGTGGTGTCCGGAATGTCCACGATTTAGTAACTATATATATATATATATATAGCGGCAATCTCTACCATGACATCAATACAGGATATTATTTACAGGGAACGATATTTGTGGAACTCAGAGGTCTTCGATCCCGTGTTTAGCACCTAAGAGGTTTATACAACAGTTTAGTCAGGGAAAGGACCTCATTGTGTCCGCTGCGCATCACCCCCACCCCTCCTTCCCCAAATTCATCGCTACACAGAAACTCGCACTCCGTGTTAAATCGGCGAAAGTACAGCGTCCGGGTCTTTCCCTTCCTATTAGATGGGTCACGCATACGGAAATCCGAGCTCTGCCCGGTGCCGCCTGTTGGCAACCGGAATGAAAGCCGCTGGGATTTAAATGCAAAAAAGAAAGAATTAAATCTCACCCTCCCTCCCTATGGAAGAACCTCTCATACGGATGACAACGGTTTACTTTATAAACTTAGCCATATAGAAACGTAGCGTTTATTGCTCTTTATCTGCAGCATTGGAAATGCGCTGCGTGTAGAGAATTGCCTGAAACAGGTCCCAGATCAGACGGGGGTCACGGTGCATGCAAAACCAATCCACTGGAATACAACATTGCCAGTATAAATTTTTATGAAATGCAATCTAAATCTCAAATCCCCCGCCGCGGGCATCACTTCAGTCCGTGGCGTAACTGCGCAGGACCCCTGTTATACTGGTATTGTAAGTGAATCCCATTTATTACTGGAGTCAACCTATCCGCGCCTTGCCAATGCACGGTCAAACCATCCGCGCTTGAAATATGTGGTGCACGCATAGACATAATATTACGGTATTAGTTTAAAGTATAATGAAATCAGCGCCGCCCCTCCCTACACGCAGAACACGCGCTGTGCGTAGGGCCCCACGATCCATAGGGGGCCCCATTTTCCGCAAGGGGACGCATTCTACGCAAATGCGCAAAGGATGCGCATCGTTGGCACCAAGTCAGCCCAAAACAGGAGGGAAAAAAAGAGACGAGTGACCTGACACCGCACGCGTTGCCGCAATGATTGACAGCACGCAGCATCTGACCGATCAGCGGTCAAATGCGCCGGCAGGCAATATGAATGGGGAGCAAGCAAAAGAAAGAAAACTGCATCGTTACATTCACCTCTGTTGAAAAAGGTGGGGTTAATTGACCAGTTGGTGGTCAATTAATTTATGGGTAAATTCTTACAAGGGGCTTACCAAAATGAATGCATGAATTTATGTTTGACTTTACTTGACAAATTTATTATAATTACAACATGGCATGTTTTCACCATGGGCTCTCAAGTTTCTCTCTGCAGTCCAAGAATATGCATGTGCGGTTAGGTGTGATTGTGTGCCCTGCGATGGGCTGTCCAAGACAGACGCACCATAACTGGTATTGGTTTGGAAGATGGATGGTACCAGCTTACATTTATTCCTATTTTATAAGTCAGTCTATGTGAGGCATTTCCTGTTCTCATTTCCATCCATCCATCCTCCAATCACTTCTCCAGTTCACGGTTGTGTAATAGTCCAGGAGCCTATCCCAGGCAGCTCAGGGTACCATGGATGGGATGCCAGTCCATGGCAGGGCGGCTTTTCTCCCTCGATCTGCTTTTAAGAGCTACATTAACTTAAGGCTAAGTGAGTTAATATCATTTCCCGGAGTGATGTTTTTGATGCCCTTCTTTTCATTTAGCAGTCGTGTTCCATAAGCCCAGTGTTATGCGTCTTCTCCATTCGTGCGCTGACATTAAAATCTTAGCTGTTACACAGCCCGAACATGGCGTTTGAGGGGGAGCCCCCACCCTGCAAGATATCTCCGAAGGATCCCTGCAGCGAAATGGCCCTCTGCTCAAGGACGGCCTGAGGGTCAGTAATCGTCATCCAGTGACAGCCGCTGTGAAAGTGTCGCCGGATGGCGCTCCCTCCCGGCTCTACAGCACCGTCCACGCGGAACCAGGATGATGCGCTGTTACTTCCTTGGCTGAAAGCGTGTCGGCCTTCTCGTGTCAGAATGGGCTGCTTGCCTCACGTTCATTCAGAGGCCCTGCCTGTCCGGAGCCTGATGTGTAGGTAAGCTAATGGGGGAAAAACCCCCACTGTGAAAATGAAAGCACCACACGAATAACTGAACTGAATATTTGTATATATCCAATGTAAATATGCTGGATATAGCTGAATGTCAATGTTGGTAATTCAGATCATAATTTATATCATCCATCCATCCATCTTCTCTATCCGCTTGTCCTATTCAGTCTTTTGGGGGGTCCGGAACCCATCCTGGAGGCTACAGATGCAAGGCAGGAAACAACCCAAGATAGAGCATCAGTCCATTGCAGGGGTCAACCACACTCCAATCTAATACATATTGAATTATTTTAGTTGATTAAAAATTAAAAGATTGATTTTTAAATAAAAATGATTGCCTATTGCTTTGTGCTCTGCCCTTTGGATAAGTGGTTATAGATGGATGGATGGATAGCTGTGTGTTATGTACTTGTTTCATCAACTTCTTTCAATCAGTCTTCATAAATCTGCATGAATGTAACATAAATGTGATCATTTAAAATTATCTTTCGAATCTGTAATCCAAACCATAAAGTGCGAATAACAGATTAGCAGCAATCTCAGCTAACCGGTAACCATTAATAACCTTGGAAAGCCCACTCTTCTACACAAGCTTCAACAGGATGGCAAGTTTATCCATCAGCTCCTTATGGAAGCAGCATCCATCAACTCCCAAGGCACAGAGCGTGCTTTTGAGTCCAGCCAGGAGCCCAGACTTTACCCTGCGGGCACCAGTGAATCTCTGGGGCCTCCTCTAATTCCTTCCCATTTATCTTGGTATAGGTACTTAACAGTGGGTGTGAGGCTGTGAGTAGGAACTGCAGCAAGATTTCTTTATTGTGGGAGCCACGCTGAACAAAAATAATAAAAAAAAACTGTTTTGTGGAATAAGATGTATAAGCCTTCAGTTTGCCCAAATTCTAGCAGGACATTAGCTGGAATCATATGAATCACAAAGTAAAACAATTAAGAAGCACTTATTAGTGTGTTAATTAAAATTATTGAGAAAATGGGTTGTATCAATGAGATACCAATAAGAATCTTTCAGATCTTGGGTTCTTGGTTTAATCACAAAGCCTGGACCAAATGTAATGTTCATCTGTGCTCCCGTCTAGTAACCTCACAGGACTGAGCATCAAGGTTGAATGGGTCTTGAAGCTGTGTGACTGACAGTGAGCACAGAGACACTGACTCGCATAGTAAAGACCTAAAGCCTGTGACATTGTTGTCTTCATTAGTGTTTCCCATTCCGGTCCTCAGGGACCCACAGAGAGTCCACGTTTTTGCTCCCTCTCAGCTTCTGGGAGCAAAAATGTGGACTGTCTGGCAGGGAGCTCAGAAGGAGCAAAAACATGGACCGACTGTGGGTCCCTGAGGACCTGATTGGGAAACACTGGTCTACATTGATTAGCCCTTTGTTGGTTAAGCTCAAACTGCTGGCAGAAGCCTGGGTATTTTTCACCTGGAGCAGGCAAACCCACCAGTCACCCTCTCTTTGTCCATATCAGCTGTGCTCCATGGCCACTGAATTGCGCGCGGACCATGCCAATCAACGTCATTCAAACCAGAAGGGTTTTGAGGCCACACTACTTCTCAGACCATTCGGAAAGTATCTCATTCACAAGTAGAGGAGCGTCTGTATATACATATACATCCATCCATCCATCCATCCATTATCTGCCACTTATATGGGCCTATATGTAAACAAACACATATGTATATATGATAAAAAGCAACAAAAATATCTATGATTAAAAGTCCAATAAAATTATTCTGTTATGCAGTGATGTTACGCTATAATTAAATATCGTTCGTACCCTGGTTGTGTCCCGCCTGTAATGATAAACCTTCCTCAAACCAGCACACGCAGTGTGAGATCATTTAAAGAGCAAACATTTTTCCCCCTTGTCAGTTTGAGCAAATAATTGTTTGCTTTTCTTCTTCGTAAAATATGAGAATCTACTTGACGGCATTTGAATCCAAATAGTTTCTTCTGGGTTAACGAAGGGTGGAGCGGCTTCGTTCTCCTGGATTCCTTTCAAGGACGCGTTAACGGTCCATTATCCTGCCGCTCACAGTGGGACCAGCCATTTCCGTGAGTTTACATGCGGCTGCCCGTTATCTTGTAGCATCTAAAAGGGGGATTTGGGCTATTTGCCCCAGTGTGCTCATTCCTACAATAATGGAATGGATCTGTCGAGGTCACTGAGGCCACTGGGCAATTTGGCTCTCCTGGGCGCAACAGCTTTTCTCACCAAAACACGGATTAAATTTCATGAGCTAAGCACTGAGGCAGGGCCACCTGAAAAATGAGTGACATTCACAAACTCCTGAGACTGGCTTGGGCTCTCCAGCAGATGTGAACAAGTAGGGTAATTAGGAAACTGCATTTACGCATAGACTTGCTATAAAGTTTCTTCACTTTAAATATACTCTGACCTAATTATGGCACAAAACATACACCTCGAAGACAGAACTATACAAATCACTGTGGTTTATTGTGATTTATGTAGGTCACCTTGATTAAAGGAAAATGCACAATTAGTCATTTATTATGACTTGAGTGTATGTATGATGTATAATTAATGTGGGCACACAAGGCCGAGTGGATGCCCGTCCTGTAAATTACTCTGCAGTTGTGTTGGTAACTATATTTTTGTGTGATTGTGTGGTTGGAATGGGCCCTGTGTTTTTTTCATGTCTTACAAACTAATGCCCACCAGGGGGCAGTATTAACACTGATATCCAACTGTGCATGCCATAAAACTGAAAAACAGGAACAACTGTGTAAGTCCTCTACAATAGCAACAATAATAATAGCAATACTATTTTGCACAACCTCCTCATGTTGCCTTCCACATCCCAAAGACATCTCTATATTGTCCATAGCATGTGATTGTGTGTTGGGCTGATATTCTGTCCCGAGTGTATGTCCTGTGCTGACTGGGACAGACAAAAACCCCTTCGCTGGGATTCTGATCATTCAGAATCAAAATTAGAAATAGAATCTTTGTTTGCTAAGTACAAGAAGTACAAGGAAATATTTCTTTCAGTGCATCTGGTGGTATGACATAAAGAAACATGTAATTAACTGCCTGGATGGAATAATAATAATAATAATAATAATAATGAATAAATGATAATGATATATGGCGATGATAGAAAAATTCCACTTCAATTTTTCCTATTCATTCAACAGTCACACAATCACATGACATCCAGGGATATAAAATGCACTAAACTGATACGAATACAGTACACATGTTATGGTACATTAGCGTCAGATAAGCTCTTAAGACAAATGATGAATGGTCTCATTTTCTTGCGGAAGAGCATGTAGTGCAAGCAATAACTGTCTGTTGTTCACTTGAGCAAAGTACTTAAACTGAATTGCACGTAATGCGTCTATAAACAAGACAAACTGTCAATCGTCGTGCATAAAGGCATCAGCTAAACAGTTAGAAATGTCATTGTCACGAGGCTATTTTTACCTTTTTTTGCTTTATGCGGCACTGAATAAATAATTAAACCGGCTTAATTTGAATTTTGAATGCAGAGTGCACAAAACATTGTGATATGGGCTCTCCATAAAGCCTTGTAAATTAGTCTGCTTGCCCTTCGTTTTTATACCAAGGATATACATCAGGATAAAAGTTACTGGGATTTAAAAAAGCACACGCACACTACAGTATGTCTGATGCCCAACTCAAGTCGCCTGTGGAAATACCCAAAGTCCAGAATGTATTTCATCTGTGTCCTCTTTCATGCAAGTTCATATCCTTTTCTTATGTCGCCTCCTCCTGTTTCAACACCCAACATCAAGCCTGCCTGGTGGGAATTTTGCTGTTAGCTACTTGAGGGTAACGAATCACTCTCCACCATCACTATCTACTCTATTTTCCACCCTGTGATCATCAGCCATATTCTTCTGCGGCAACTGTCACCCACTAAGAATCGTGAAAGCACTAAGTGTGGTAGCACCTGCACAGTACATGCAGAATTCTATTGGTGAAGAATTCATCCATCCATCTATTCAGCTTCCAAAACTACTTATCAATTTCAGGGTCATGGTGAGTATGAAGCCTATTCCAGGAAGCATGGGGAACAAGCACGGGGTACTGATAGAATTCCATCCATAGAATTGCAGAAATCATATTGAATTCTTTCAGTTCATTCCAAATATTGACCTTTATTTCTAAAGTTTGTATGTGTAGAGGTAGGAGATGCGAATATTTAAAGTATTGCCTACTTGGACCTCTCATTGAATCAAGGAATAATAATAACACGGCAGTCAACTCTGATGGTGCTGAATTCACACTGAAAGTATTAATTTACATTTAATGATTTTATAATTGTTACTTAATTTATTTTAGTATAATTTCTCAGTTCAGTAACACTGAGACTGGGGGGGGGGTACTTAAAAAGCAATAGTTAATTAACAATTGATTCTGCTATAATTAAACAAAGTGAGTCAGCACTGTGACCCAAGGAGCCACCGTGCCGCCCATGTATTATTCACTATAGCAAAAATTACTAAAGAAAAAAAAAAAAAACAACATTTAATACCATCCTAAAATTGCTGTGCCAATAAATTAAACAACTCTGATGGTGTTAAATTCACACTGAAAGTGTTCATTTACATTTTATAATTAATTATAATAAGTTATTTTTTTTTATTTTTAGTAATACAAGTTCAGTAACACTGAGAATGGGGGTACTCAAAAAAACAATTGTTTATTAACAATTGATTTTGCTATAAGCAATTTTGAGTCGCTATGGAAAGAAAATAAACCCTTGGGTAGTTCCGCTAGAAGTTTTCATACACACACAGTTCATGCACAGAACACTCCCATTACTGTAGGTGCTGTCTACAATGTGAATGGGACTAGCATGAATCTACTAGTATGAATGAATGAATGAATGAATGAATGAATGAATGCTACATTTATATGGCGCTTTTCAAAACACCCAAAGTGCTTTACAGAACCAATGGGGAGCCACTTCAACCACCACTACTGTGTATCACCCACCTGGATGATGCAACGGCAGCCATTCTGTGCCAGTATGCTCGCGACACAGTAGCTAAGGGGCAGGAGAGAATTCACTAGTTAGCAGAGGTGGACATTTCAGGTCCAGAAAGTAAAAATCCAAACCAGGATTTTGTTTCAACCAACCAGTTGAGTATAAA
>JAODKC010000001.1:45205237-45216381 GCA_026777985.1 Mormyrops attenuatus | reverse complement strand
CCCCCCGGCCGACCATCCCTAAAGACACCAGAGATGGGAAGGTGACAAGCTTATCACCCTTGAAACAAATGAAAAAACGTGAGCAGGAAAGCCTGGATATCTGTAACCATTTGACAAATTAGGAGCCTGTCTTCATTTGCTGGTATTGTTTTGCTATCAGTTTTGTTACAGTCCCAGTGTACATCACTGCCAGGACTATTAGGACGTTCTCTATTGTCTTTGATCACAATGAGCCCTAATCAGTCTTAGGAACTCGTCGCCCAAATAATAAGTCATTAGCAATGGCAGAGAGCTCTATAATGCTGACTAATTGATGTGATCCAGTTGGATCTTTGCCAGGGTGAGGGGGCTGTGCAGAATCAGGGATCGGCCTTCTAAACAAGCTGAGCTTCATGTACAGAGCTCAGAGTTGGGCGCAGTCACCTTATTGTTTGCTGTGACGCCCCCCGCTTGGTTATTCAAGAGGCCGAAGCTGGCAGTGAACATGGGAAGGGATCATCTCCCTACATCATAGCGTGCTAATTGCAGAGGGTGGTGTCCACATCTAAGAATAAGGTGACGCAGGCCTCTCAAACGTCAGGAGTCAATGTCACACTCTAGCTGTTTTCGTAAGATAAAGAGACCAACCAGTGGGCTGACATAAAGATGCGTAACAGGACGTGCAGCAGTCGATCACTGCTGACAAAAGAATACATTAGCAGCCAAGCATAAAACCTACAATATGACTGTCCTAAACTCAGAAAGATAGTACACAGTTTTAGGTCCAAGTGAAACCACATCAGTTGCTGAACTTATTTTAATGAGATGACAGGGAAATTTATTCAAATCAGGAGTGAGTGGGATTTTGTAAATAAATACATTTTGTATGGTGAGTGAGTGGCTTGAAGTTGAAACACAAACCATGAAACACTTTAAAAAGTCACCCGTAATGTTTTGTCCTTTATTTGTGCTGTGGTGGCTCCTCTTGTCCCGGAAGCACCTGTCCCATCTCCTACAATAGCAGCACAAGAATTTTACTGTGTGCCTCAAAACACGCGATAATAAAACTTAAAACTGTACCAGGTTCAAACAACATGTGTTGTCGTGGTGTAGAATTTTAGTCAGTTTCTATCTTACACTATTCCTCACTTTTAGCATCCGTCTATTCCCCCACCCACCTACCTAGACTGCTTAAGCAGTATAGCAGAGGTTTAGCCTTTCTTATACAAAGGCCCCCAACAGGCTCCAGGCTCCAACAGAAGGCGAGAGGGAGATTACGTAAGCTGGATGATTAAACCGAAATTTTGTCATTCACAAAATGCTTCTGCAGACCTCCTGAAGCTGGTCTAGAGCACCACAGGGGGTCGCGGACACCCCTGCGGTACGGCTTCACAGAGAGCCTGGAGCCCATCCCAGGAAGCAGAGAGCCCATGCAGGGGACAGCCTGGATGGGATGTCAGTCCATTGCAGGGTCTCAGCTAAGCATGCTGGTCGAGAACAGTGCAGTAGAATTTTCCAGTTAATGTCAATCAATAAATGTAACATCAATCCAGCCCACTTTCTTTTAGATATCATCTTATGCTATATACGATATAATTTCTGATGTTTCTGATATTTGATGTTTCTTTAGTATTAACATACGATCACAAAGTTTACCGTAATTATTCTCGTTATTGTCTGTATTATTTTCGTGTATATTTATTGGCCCAACAGTTAAAATAACCACAGTTATATGTATAGCCACCTACGCAAGCTTCCAGAAATAGATATGACTAGCTAGCACAGCTAAAAACTCCTTGCCTCCTTGACTATAGGGGGCTGACATCATGCTGGGTGCACCTGATCAGCAGGAGCCGCATTGCAAAATACGATGACAGGACGTTTCACCTGGGGAGGGCATCCAAA
The DNA here is from genome assembly GCA_026777985.1 of Mormyrops attenuatus. Lineage (NCBI taxonomy): Eukaryota > Metazoa > Chordata > Actinopteri > Osteoglossiformes > Mormyridae > Mormyrops > Mormyrops attenuatus. The sequence goes on along the minus strand of JAODKC010000001.1, from coordinate 45,214,497 downwards.
TCGGGATGTCGATTATGCAGGGAGTAAGCCTTGGCTACCTGGCTGAAAGGGCCAAATGAAGATGATGTATCGATGAAGCTTTTAACGTTGCCCTTTTGTGAGCCTAATCCTCAGGGGTGTCTCACAGGAGGAGCAGTTGTCAAAAAAAAATACATCTTAAACATTAACTCCCAGATGGAGCAGGTGGAGAGCATTAAGGGCTAATTATGTGCCAGAAGCTGACATGTAAAACGCTGATTGTATTTTAGGAGCTGTCAGTGGAATGTGAATGTCTCTGAATCCACTGCTTCTGCCTCACCGAGGTGTGACTGTTTGGGACGGGATGGGGATCGGCGCCACCACGAGGCCGGCCTTTTTATAGCCAATGCAGAGCGCGATTTAATGCATGAAGGAGAAAATAAATAAATAAGTCCTTATCAAGGTTCCTCTGTGATGAAAAACGTCAAATGAATACAGGGTAGCAAAGTAACAGGCCTGAAAGAGCCGTCTCTCAAACTTTAGATTAACTCGGCTGACTTTCAGCTGCGAGCCTCTTCCAGCCTAGTTTACTCTTACTGTGGCTCCCAGACAGGGCCTCTCTGAGGGGAAACGACAGGCTTTTAAATGCAGGAATGACTTTCTGGTAATTTCCACTTCCCAGAAAAGCTGGCCGCTCCTCCCTGCCATGCAGATACATGAAGCGACGCAAAACAAATCACCTGATGGCAAAGGTAGACAGTCCTCCTGTATTTTTAAAAATTCAATTCAGTTCAATTTATTTATTGATTTAACGCATTTTCACAACATTACATGGTCTCAAAGCGCTTTACATGGTCCCTGCCCAATGCCCCCAGTGAGCAAGCCAGAAGCGACAGTGGCGAGGAAAAACTCCACAGAAGGAAGAAACCTTGGGAGGAACCATGGGGAGCCCATCCTCCAGGGGCTGGGAAAGGAAATCCAAAATATCAAGCTTGTCAGGTGACACAGCGGCCTTTGTGTTGTCTGTGAGGGGACTGATTGGGATCACGAGGGCCTGGACAATTGCTGACCAGAGCGCGGCAGTTGGAGAAAGTGAACAAATGCATATACAGCACCAGTCAAAAGTTTGGACACGGCAAGCCGCCTATGAAGGCAAGTGATGGAGTATCACATGACCTGGCCTCCTGACCTAAAACCAGTACAGATGGTTTGGGAGAAGTTTGAGCAGATAATGAACCAAAAATGGCCAATAAGAGCTCATGTGGGACCTCCTTCAGGACAGCTGGAAAAGCCTCTCAGGAGGCCACCTCATGGAAAGGGTGTAGAGGAGACAGTAGGGTCAGCCAATCCCTGGAGCACCTGGGGTTAAGGGCCTTGGTCAAGGGCCCAATGGTGGCATCACTCTGCTGATCCTGCGATTTGAACCAGCAACCTTTTGAGTCCCAACTTACTGGCCTCCCAACATTTGTTTTTGTTTAACAGTTTTTCATTCAGTGCATAATTCCATATATGTTATTTTATAATTTGTCTTCATAATTATTCTAAAACGTAGAAGATAGTACAAATAAATCTTTATATGAGTAGATGTGTTTAAACTTTCGACTGGTACTGTATATGGCCAATATTGCAGCTTGGGAAACATACTTTTCTGACCCCGCTAGTAAAAATTTAGACATAAGATGAGTCAACCAAGTTAGTGACCCAAACAGGAGATGAGACAGAAACAGATGACTGGAGGCAAGGAAGATGAAGTGAATTTCTGGCTTACAAAGTTTACTTGTAGGTTTTGGAAAAACCACAACATACATTTACACAAACACATGCATGTTTTGTCTACTCCTATATTACATTTTCATTTCAAATGTATTTAATAGGTGTCTGAGAATAATGACTGAAAACAAAACTAGAGGTAGTTCTGTGGCCTGACACCTCCAGTGGGGTCAATTTCTAACCCCTGCCATGTGTGCGGAGGTCGCATGTTCTCCACGTGCCATGTGGGCTTCCTCCAGGTGTTGCGGCTTCCAGTCACAGTCCAAAAACATGCAGGCAGCTGAACTGGTGTCTCTAAATTTCCTGTAGTGTGTGTGTACATATGCGGATTTGCTTGTACAGAGCTCTCTGCCTTGTACCCTGGGATTCCTGGAATACACTCAGACTGACACCAGAATAGCACATCTGATCAACCCCTAGTTGTGGGTTTTTTTTTCCCTGCTATCCCATAATCATGCATGCATGTCAAAAATTGCTCCATGCAAACACATCTTGGATTATGGGTCAGTTTCAGTCTGACACACGTTTGCAGATGATGATGCCATGTTTAGTGTATTAAAAAACACACGTGTAAAATTTTAGTAAATTAATCACACAGTGTATTATCTGAAGGCTTATGCTCACGGATTTCATTTTCGCACACGCCACTAAAAGACCTTATCTATTTAATTAATCTTGTCATGGATACTCAGCTTATTAAAAAGAGCCATTTTTATTCATGCCGCACGGTTGCTTAATCCAGGATTGAGCTCCAGATAACACTCACATACAACACTCAGCGTCTCGTGTTTCTGTTCTCTCCACACACCAGCACAGTGAGGGAAATGGCACCCAATTTTTTTTTTTCCAAATGGCTTTTCAGGAACTTAGTTAAATAATGGGTGCAGAAATTATACAACATCCCTCTTGCGCGACATCTTATTCAGTAAAGGTGAACCTGAAACCTATCCTGGGAGGCACTGAACTCAGGACACCATGGGAGTGATATCTGGCCATCACAAAGAACACAGTATAGGGAGTTTACTCCGACAAGAACCAAACTCCAGTGGCACCACGGGTGCCAGGCTACAAGTGCCAACCACTCATCTACCATACCGCCCAAATTATATCCACTCCAGATATAACATGATTTTTTTAAAATCAAAATATACAAGTGTGCATATGCACTATATGTATGTGTATATATGTGGGTATGTATTTGCCTTGCTACCCTGAAAAAGTTACTCTTCATCAGCTAAAACAACTTATCCTGCTGTTTCCCAACCAAGTTCTCGGGGACCCACAGATGGTCAATGTTTTGGTCCCTCCGAGCTCCCTAAAGATGCACTTATTAGTCTGGTAATTAAAGTTATTGAGAAAATGGGTTATATTAATGAGATACCAATAAGAATCATTCAGATCTTGGCTTAACCACAAAGCCTTGGCTGAAGGTAATGTTCGTCTGTGCTCCCGTCTAGTAACCTCGCAGGACTGAGCATCAAGGTTGAATGGGTCTTCATCCGTGTTTCCCAATCCTCAGGGACCCAAAGACAGTCCACGTTCTTGCTCCCTCCCAGCTTCAGGTAGGGAGCAAAGATGTGGAGTGTCTGGCAGGGAACTGGGAGGGAACAAAAATGTGGACTGTCTATGGTTCCCTGAGGACTGGATTAGAAAGTACTGGCTTATCCTGATCAGCAAAAAGATCTTGTCATGGCTAATTGAATGGAATCCCTGTAATCCACAGTTAACAAGCATATATCTAAGATGGGACACTAGAGAATACCCCAAGTTTTATACAGAAATATAATAAATACATATAATACTAAAAAACGAAATGCACTAACAGACTGGAAAAAAACACTGGTGTGTACGTTGTCTTTAGCTGTTGTCGATTGAGAAATATGTTCATTATACATAAGCCAGAAGTGGACCATATGTATTCAGGAATAGATATAATTGGGCCCATTCACAAATGCTCAGTGTTTGTTCAGCGCTAACAGGCAAGACACCAACTTTCCACTGATGTTTGAATAAATCAAATGTCTCAGCCAAAATGCGACTCATGAAATCAAACGCTGCAGCTCTGACAAAACAACTCGCGTCTGTAGGTGAGTCTGCAGGTTTCTTTTTTGTAAAGCAGCCCCAACATTTTCGTGCATTTCCTAATTGGACAAGATGTTCCGAACAAAATGCCAGAAGCTGCCTGAAAATGAAAATGTAAAAATAGATGCAGCCTTTTGTGTGGGATCCCTGGAAACATATGCGATCAGAGTCTCACAAAGTGTGATCGTGGTTTTATTGTCGCCTTCTCTGCAATCAGCTCCGGCCTTTAAACATCAGCCTCTCATGCCATTTAACTTGCACAGATTACTGCTTTTCACTCTGCCACTTTACAAGGCAATTTATTGGAACAATTTAGGTCAAGAACCTCATTCAGAGGTCAATGACTCTCCCCTTAGGCGATCTGATCTAGCGATGTCATCAGCTGTCGTTTCTGGAAATATCCATAACAAAATTCATATATGATGCCTGTATACAGGCAACAGAAGAGGCTATTTGAGTAGGATGGTTTCTGCACAGCCCTGTAGATTTCTACCCAGCTGTGTGCATCTATGCCTCCATCCATCTTCTAACCACTTATCCTGGTCAGGTTTGCTGTGCTGGAACTGATCCCAGGGAGCACAGAGAACAAGGCTGGGGTAAACCCTGCATTGCATTACACAGCAGGGCATCTGTGTGCTTCTCCCTTGTTTATGTACTGTTCCCCTATCCATGGCAGGTCAGTATTGTCTGTACCACCTCATGCATTGTCCACACACACACACACACACACACACACACACACACACACACTCCATTGATTTAACATTGACATTTTCTTAAACGTTTTCCATTAACTGTTTGTCAAATTTATATCATCAAGTTCAATTCTGCAACACAATGTTCTTTAAAAAAATATGGTAACACTTTACTTGAAGCTGTGGTCTATATATAATGCCTTATAGATACGTTCATAATGCATTATAATGGTTGGTATAAGAATGAATAAAGCATTATAGCATCTTCTATTGAGTCAAAAATATTACAATGTTGATTCATAAGCTCCAGTGAAGTTCTTATCTAGAATGCACCATAGATATGTTCATAATGCATTATAATGGTCGGTATAAGAATTAAGGCTGATTTGTACTGCATTATTAAGGTATCTATAGTGCATTATAGATGAGAGCTTCATGAAGCCTACATAATGCATAATAAACATGGCTATAATGTGTTACTAGCATTTAATAAAGTTGTTTTTAATAAATATTAATGGCATATTAATAATACTTTATGAATGCATTATAATGTGTTATGAATGTGTTCATAGATTCTTATATACATGACATTCATAGAAAACATTTTTCACACTCAAGTAACTTCCAAGCAGAATCCCATCTTTAGTAGTATTGTCATAGTGAAGTATAATCATATTCATACTTAAGGACATATATATTCTTTCAGGGTGCCCTTTATACAAGAAAGAAAAAAAAGATGACATTGGATTTCCAGAAGAGAACTGATAGATGACAGAGGGCGTATTACAGTATAAAGAGATGAGTTTATATAAATCATTTTAGCACAACTTTTATTTTGTGTAGTGTATACTATTGCAAACCTAATGTGATGGAAATATTGTTATAGCGCATGGCATTGACTTTGTGCCCGTGTGCATTTTTACACAAAGCATGTGGTATGACACTCATTAGTCAAATTCCAATATAAATTATAAACTCTGTGCAACCGTGTAGCACCTACAGTTCCGAGCTGTGCAGTAAGACAATGTGTCACGTGGCATATTTGCGCTCTATTCATAAACGTCATGATTAGTAGAAAGGTCCGTTTTTCCGAATCACAGCGACTACAATTTTTTGCCACTGTTCTGTGAAGCTGCCAGTTTGCTCCACAGCACATTAAAAATACAAACTGGCGGAGTCATTTGTATGATTGTGGGAAAAACATAAAACTATATTTAACACAGTAGCCACTGTAACGGATGTAAAAGATGCAGATACTCCGTGTTGCAAAATTATTCTCTAAAAGAAATAATAACAGCGATGTTTCCAAACAGACCAGGGGTCTTGTCGAGGGACAGGCATTTGCATTTTTACAGACTGTCTGCTGCCAGACTCAGCTCTAGGCGAGTTGTATACAAGGCGCTCCGAATCTCATTTGACTGCCAAGCCTGTACTGTAAATTTGCCTGCCGACTGGGAATAAAAGGTTCATCCAGATTTAAAACTACCGTCCCCTGATTTGCTTGTATTTGCAAAAGAAAAGAGTGAAACACGCTGGAGCAGGGATGGAGTTGTTTGTATGAGCCCTGACGACAAACAGAAAACTTCAGAACCATGGACAAGTCACAAATAAAACGCGGGAACCGATGACTGAAAAAGAGACTTGATATCCGTTTTCATAATATAATACATATAAAGGCTTCTCACTAAACCGGTATTATTATTATTATTATGTTTTCGTTGTGTTCTGTACGACTCGGGAAGTAAATCCACGTGCTGTTTGCCTTACAGCGGTTACCTGCATAAATTCTGCATATATATTTTGAAAACATCATACACATGTTCCTTTTTGAACTGCTTAACCTCGGCTAAAGTGCCACAGCTGACTGCCGCGCACTAAACCCCGAGGGGTAACGTCACTCCCCACGACAGATCAGCATCAGTCTTCCGTAGCCTGCGAACACACTCGTAACTGCGAGAGGCAGGATCGCATCCCTCTTTTCACAGCGATCTGAGATGTTCGTCAAGCAAAATCTTACTACACCTTCTCTCCCCCGATTCCTTATTTCGGCGTCGCCTTGGGCTTTGCAGCGGCTGATGTGCGCTGACTTTCGGGAGCGCAGCTAAATAAAAAGAGAAAGGTCACACGAAGTGGGAGATTTGCGTGCGCCGAGGATGATTTGTGACAACCGGGAGCTCATCAAGCTACATCGGCTGTAACTTAGATCACAGTTAAAACGGGTTTACAGTCGAGCGGCTGAAGATATTTTTTAATCATGCCTGTTCGGAGAGGTCATGTCGCGCCTCAGAACACGTTTCTGGGCATTATTATACGGAAATTCGAGGGACAAAGTAAGTACTGTGCGTTCATACCCCTCTATGGCACACATAAGCTACAAAGTATATAGCACGATACAATGCATGTTTTAAAAAGGCTTTACATTGTGTTTCCGCCTTTAAAAAAAGTAAATATGGAAATTAATGGCAACGTTAGAGTGTCAAGGCAACTTACAAAAATATTTTAGGTTATACGCTTATTTAGAGAAGAGAAACGATATTTAACTTGAACTTCAACATACGTTTTCTGACTAACATTATGATCCAACTATCTAGAGATACAGATCGACGAATTCGTAAGAAAGTCCGAGAAAAGGCAGTTCGTGAATAAGTATTAATTGCGAGAAATACCATCGCTGACTGCAGTCATTGACAAATCCACCGCACTTATTTACCAGAGTATCAATTACATACTAATTGAGCACTGCATTCAAAAACCAACCTGAATACATATTTACTTATTTACGCTACATATTCAGTTATTTAGAAAGATAAAGGCGGAGTTGTATTTTTTCACCAATTATGTATTATGGTCATGATGGATAACATGTTGAGATGTAACATCTTAATTTTAGTCGCTTCTCATTTTTTACATACACAAAAGTTAAAATGTTTTTAAAAAGAAAATTATAATTGATTTATATGATTAGTCCGCCTGTGGTTTTGCATTTCACTGGTATGTGAAAGATAAACGCACACATTGTAGGTGTGAAAGCATGTTAAGGAATTCAAGACTCCGTGGGAATGACCTCAGGGAATCTGTCACTTAAAAATGGAGGGGAAACCTTAACAGAATACATATTGCTTTATTTTAGACAAGAGGTTCATCATAGCCAACGCCAAAGTGGAGAACTGTGCCATCATCTACTGTAACGATGGCTTCTGTGAGATGACGGGCTTCTCCAGGTCGGACGTCATACAAAAGCCGTGCACCTGTGACTTCCTCCACGGCGAGCTCACCAAGAGGCAGGCCGTCGCCCAGGTGGCTCAGGCCCTGCTGGGCTCTGAGGAGAGGAAAGTGCAAATCACATACCATCGCAAGGACGGTAAGCCTGGGGTTATTCTGGGTCACAGAGGGAAGAGTCCGTGGCCTCTGGGGTAATCCGAAATAACTAACTACAGCAATAACTACAACCAGACAAATGTGGTGATGTTTAGGATAACAGTAATCTGATAAGGCAACATATAAAAGCATATTGACTTCTGCTTCAGTTGTGTTTCTATAAATCCAAGCCAGTAAGAGATTTAGTTTCTGTGAAGCATCCTTTAGATCACAGTTTATGGTGCACACACCCACAGGCGGTGAGATTTTTTCCTTAGTCTGAAACGACTCCATTGCAGCGTGTAGAACACCATACCGTTTTGAGAGGACAGAAGTAGAGAAGTGGTTTTAGGTGAGGATTCTTTACCTAAATTTTGCTGGCTCAAGTCTCAGGAGAAGCCTGGCCGTTGTATCCTTGAATGAGCTACTTAACCTCAATTACTCCAAGCAAATGAGGGGAAAAAACTGTGTGGGTCACTTTGGAAAACCTGTAAATTTAGAAGAGGTACACCATAGAGCACTAAACCAATGTCAGAGCTGGGTGCAACGTGGACTAGCTTTTGGGAACATGGACGATACCTGGTGTTAGTAAAAATAGAGCTTTGGTAATTACTCAACAGCTAATGACCTAGAGTGGCAAAGTGACTCAGGAGGAAGTATTGTTGCCTTACAGACCTAAAGGCTTTGGGGTTTGAATTCCACCTCTAGCATGCGGTTAGGGGTCTAAGAGACCCCAAAGACTTGCCCATAATGTATGATGTGTGCATGTGAGTATGCACCTTATGATGGACTGCCAGCCCATCCTGGGGGCATCTTAGACTTCTCCAATGAGGTTTTTGACATATCCCTGAGTCTGAGCAAGATACGCACTCTGAGGATGGGTGGATAGAACCATCGTAATCAACACTGGTGTTTTACCCTGTTTATCAAATGCATCATCAAATTCTTTGTGGGGCAAACTGTAAACTATGGTAAGGAAATATTTAATCAGAAAGTGCAAAGAATGAAATATAAAGTGTATGACATAAAAGGCTGTAAAACGTCACTGTTCAGCTACAGCTCAAATGCTTCGCCTCGTCCTGCCGCACCTGGGTTTGACTTCAGCACGTCCAACTTGTCAGTGACTGAGAATAATGGAGACATTATCTATTAGACATATACAGCATGAAACGGCTATGGCGTTTTCATTGTTTATGGGGATTCAGCAGTGTGGATTTAATCAATGGTGTCATACAGCAGGGACCTCTCACTTTGATGTCTCTGCCTAGATGATGCGGCAGTCATTACAGGACGTTGGGGGGCATCATCAGTGGAAACTGCAAAAGTACAGCATCACCAAGTTCAGTAATTTATATCCCTCTAAATGACAGGTGAAATTCTAATTTGTGTTTTTTTGGG
>JAODKC010000001.1:45139211-45198451 GCA_026777985.1 Mormyrops attenuatus | reverse complement strand
AGCTTTAATGAGTCAGCCAAGGGTTGTGCAGCCGGGAGACATCCAGCCAAAAGTGCCCCCCAAGACAACTGCCCCCTGCTCTGGTGCCCCCGGTCCCTTGTCCAGCTGTGCAGCCCCCCCCGATTGACAGTGCTGACATGTCCGGCTGCCTCAGGAAGTCAGTAGCAGGGAGGGATATTTTTAGAATATGTGAAAGTGCTCTCTCAGAAGTACCCTACCATTTCACAGCGAACGTTCTTATTTTAGCTCATCGACAATGGTCACCTGACCCGCTTTTATTTATACTACTCATCTTAGTGTGTTCTCAGTCGCCCCGCACGCCAGGCACCAGGCTGAAATCCTCTCATTTCTCCATATGCCGCAGCCAGAGAAGTTGCCCATTCGCCTTGCTTCATGAACTCGTAATTCTAGTGAAGGGGAATGCAAACGCCATATCCATTTATATACCTATAAATCAACATATTTATTTATTTTTTATGATCCCTAAAGCGAGCCTCCAAGTCAGTGATGATCAACAAAATGTCCTATAAAATGTGATCTTCTAATAAAACCCATGATATAGATGTTTTTTTTCCCACTGCCATTAATAAGACCTTAATTTATGATCTTACTGTAGATTTACTGCTCAGTAATGTCAACAGTCACACGGAAGGAAACTATAAACTTCACTGAGCTGTTCATACAGCCTGAAGGCAAAACAGCAGGAATCTCTCTCAGTACCGCAATGACATTAAGTCTTTACCTCAAGGTTGAGGATACAATATGTGTGCAGTATTCTTTTGTTTCGGCAGTGCCTGTCACAAATCGGAGAGCATTTAAAGTTATTTTTTGCTCTACTGATGAAAAAAGAAACAATTTGCAATATATAACAGGAAGTTAGCAGCTCCCCCCCCGTCCCGAGGCAGTATAATGCACAAAAATTTACCAATCCTTCAAAATGAAATTCACACCATGATGGTATGTGAACATGCTACAGTTCAGCTACTGAAGCATGCGCCAATTCGGAGACGATGCCAACCATCTGTACTCAATTAAACACCTGCGGGACACACCACACACACAGCCAGACCATTTAATATGCACCTCATTGTACATATCCAATCGGTCTGATAAAAACGAGAAGAGGTTATGTTAAGCTGCTTCAAATTGATCAAAAATCTTTGAAGATCTCCACTCTTTGTAACCCTCCACCCCCTGCTACCTAACAAATTTTGACTTAAGATCTTGCCTTTATCCAGCCATAAATGTTATGCACATTGTCCACTTTGGTCACCAGACAGAGTTTTACAGGTACATGCATTGCCTTCCCATCAAAGTTTCCCTTAGATCACATCCATCATGTTTCCTGGAAAATGCGTTCAGTGCAACCCTATTGTGGATAAGCAATGGAATGAATGAATGAATGAATGAATGAATGTGGAAAATGGATGAATAGGATTTCCCTAACTATTCTACAGTACTTATATTACAAGAACATTGACACAGTAGTAGGACAAATTTGATACTTATACTCTCAAAGTCAGCAGGTTAACCCCCATGCGGTTGGTTCTTTAGCTGGATCAGGTCAAAATAGCTGGTAACTAATAGCACAGGATGATCCATGTACTATGAGGTAGGAAGCCTCACTGCCAGTTTTTTACCCTTGAACAAAAACCTGTCATGCAATGTTGTTGACATGTTCTGGAATCTATGGGCACTTGAACTTTGACTGGCGTATGTATGTGGGTAGTAGCTTAGATGGTTATAAGTCTGTTCCTGTGTCCAGAAGGTCATGGGTTTGCATCCTGTGGCCAGCAGAGTAATTATATCACCCTTGAGCAAGGTCCTTAACCCTGCCTGTTCGAGGGGTGCTGGATCCTGGTGGACCCTGCGCTCTGACCCCAGACTTTCCTCACTTGTATTAAATTTCGGGCAAAAGCATCTGCTAAATATATACATGTGAATATCTACAAATAAACTTTTAAGCTTGCCCATAATCAGTTTCGTTTAATAAAAATGAGAAGCATACACTCCTGAAATATGTAAATATGAGTATACTTTCACATAGAAACGTATTTCAACCCCTGACATATAATAGAGTATTGTAGAGTCATTTTCTAAACGTATATAGATAAAGCAGCAACGGAGCATGTAGTTTATCGTCACTGGTGCTATTAAAAGCCCATGCTGGAGCATCATTCATCCAACATCCCATCACTTATCCAGCACACAGCTGTGGGGAGCCTGGGCCCAACTATAGGAAGTCACTGAAAACACCCCGGATTGATGTCAGCATATCGTAGGGGACACATACCACGAGCAACTTGGCATTACCGGCTCACCGAACCACATGATTTTGGTCTGCAGAAGGGAACCCACAGAACACCAAGAGAACACAGGAATTTCCTAAACAAACAAAGCCTGAGGCAAGATTTGACCCGGCAAACCCAGAGATGTCAAGCAACACTGCTAGCCACCATGCCAAGCAACCCCATAGCAGACTGAGGAAATAATTTTGTATATCTTAACATAAATTCAGGTATTCATTAAAAATAAAAAACAGTTACAAGGCTTCCCCTGAGAGTGACTATGCAAGACAACTGTATCACATGAGCAGCTTGATGAGATACATTGTATCAAATATCCTTTACATTTTTAACTATTAATAAGGGATGTTGGAGATAATGGTAATTTTCATCTCGATACTCCGAGTCCATAAATATGCGTATATCGTATAGACCTGAGCTTTACTAACTGGGAAAGGCATCTTACTGGTTCCACTTTTATTGCTATGGATTATGGGCTGCCATCAGATTTTTTTTTCTAACACGGGCTGGATTTGTTATGTATTTTTAATTATTTATTTTCTCCCCCAAGCCTTCTGGATTTTGTACATATTAAAAAGATTGAAGAGATATTTCTGGCATGACCTGTAAATAGTTGTGTTTTAATTTCCATTTCCACTTCTGTCCTGGGATAGTTTTGGTGGCACATTTTGTGTTTCATAATGACATAGCTGCTTCCTCTCCCATTTCCAGACTTTCTAATTTAACTCAGAACATAAATCGTGCTCCATTAATCACATGAGTTCAGCAGCATTTTGGTGCCATTCAAACAAAGGCGTGTAAGCAACACAGAAAGTAGGTATGTAACACAGTTAATAGACTGCAGCGACGTGTAACTTTTTCACATGAAGTTGACAAACCAAACACTTCCAACCTATGGTAATTAAATCCACTGCACCATCACCCGATGGAACAATGTTAGCAATAAGACTAAATCAAATGGAACTTAACTGATATTTAAACTAACCGGCATTTAATAACTAAGCATGTTTAATAGCTGATGACCACAGAATATGTGGTGTGTAAAAAAATGCTGTTTTCACTGTAAGTTATGACACAGTCCATTAATGCTTGAATGTGATCCACTTCTTAAATCTGAAGCTAAAAACAATATGAATAAAGCTTTTACAATGTTGATCGATACACAACTCTCGCCAGCTGATGGTACTTACGAGAACCTCGGCACTACAGAGGTTGAAGGAATAGTGAGGCAATTGCCTGAAAATTGTCCAAAAGAGCGATACTTTTTAATGGAAACAGCAATCGGGGTATCATGTTTCCATAAAGCTCCACCGCCTGCCAGCAGCCAGGGGCCGAGGTCTCCCGAAAGCACCACCCCGTTTTTAGGCAACAGAGTCAGCCAGAAAAAATGTAAAATCAATAACGCCTGCATCTTTGGGCTTGGGGGATGTGACATTCACAGAAAGGCAAGGAGCGGCCAGATTTGCCGATATGCCAAGTGTACGTACAGTACTGTGCAAAATGACAACGTTTAAGGCTATTCATCTGTTTGCTCAGAAAAAATACAATGTACATATGCAAATTAACAGTAACACGCTAAAAATGAACAAGAAGTTTTCCAAAAAGTTACTGATATCCTGTTGGAAAGCTGAGTAAAGTGTGCTTTGGTTCCTAAACCAGTCTACCTTGATTTGTTAAATAATTCAATGGGGTATTGATTAGCCAAATAAGCTAGGGTAGTGGTCAAGTCAAGAAATACATGGTGGTATTGGATGGTTGCTGCAAATATTGTGGTCATTTTAGGAGAGGTTTTGAAATGGCTAAGCTGTCACACTTTCACAGACATATCATGGTCTCACATGAACGTTTATAATTCAAACATCATCTTTTTGTGACACGAAGAAACCAGTGCATATAAACTGCAGACCAGCATCAGCTCTGTATATCAGTGACTCTCAATCTGATCCTTGGTTACCTCCAACAGTCCACGTTTACCAGGAGCTGGTAAGAAGCAAAAATGTGAACTGTCTGGCAGGGAGCAAAAACGTGGACCATCTGGGGGTTCCCGAGGACTGGCTTAAGTAACACTGCTGTATATTTCCAGTCACACTAAGGACAAAGATAGTATAGATTACAGCAAGATTCTCTCTGTTGTGGTTCCTTCCTAGATGTTAGAGAAAGAGAGAGAAATAGACAGAGAGACAGAGAGAGAAAGAAAGAGAGAGAGAGAGAGAGAGAGAGGACAAACAGAACTTGTGCCAATACTGCAACACAGTTTGTAGTCATCTGCTAAAAAACAAATCGCGAGGGGAAAAAAATAACGACATTAAAAATATTTGCATAGAAAACATCACTACAGCAACTACCTTTGAAACGTGTTGCTGTGTCTTTCTGGACTGGGCTCTGTTAACACTGTCGTCTCATATCTTCAAGGCTGGAGGTTCCACTTTCTCCCATGACTCTGTGTCTGTGGAGTTTGCATGTCCTCCCCATGTGGCGTGGGTTCCCTCTGCTTTCCTCCCGTGCGGTTGGGTGAATCAGTGTGTAGCCTATGACGGGTTTCCATTGTGTCTAGGCCCTTGTGCTCTGTGCTTCCTGGAATATACTCACCATGACCGTGCGTTGGATAAATCGAATGATTGATGGTTGGATGAACAGATGAATGGACAATGGATGGATTGATGGATGGTTTTAGACTGTTTCTAGTCCGATGCCCATAGATGCTGTTCTGATTCTGACGCGTCGAAGGTGGGTCAGTAGATCAGACCGGTTTGTCCTCAAATAACAGCCGTCCCTCTTCGCCTGACACCCACTCTGTCGTCACGTGCGGCTTCGGCAGGATAAAACCGGAAATCGCTTTGCGAGCGACATTTGCGCAGGCTATCCTCTGACGGCAAGACCAAATTCATTTTCAGACTAATTAGATTTTCCCTCTGCAAGCCTTTTCACTGGAGGTCCTGCACCGTGGCACATCATGTTAATGCCGCAGTGCTCCGGATCACCCGATTGACATTTAACGTCTACAGTCTCAACTCTGCAACTTGTTGGCCGTTTCGATTTCAGGAAGATCAACAGTTTAGAGCCGCATTGGGATCAACCTAATCAATTACACTTGGAAAGAGGGGCATACACTATGTATATCTATTCATATATATAAATAGTTTTGTTTCATCAGCATCTTCCATATCCCCCTATCCATTACAGAGCTGTGGTACGCTTGCAGCCTATCCCAGGAAGCACAGGGCATGAGGATGAGAGGCTAGTCCTTTACAGGGCACACACTCACACACAATCATACACTATGAGCAATTCAGAGACACCACTTCACTTTTGCTTCATTTCAAGTTCACTCTTCATGCTTCTTAATTCATTCTTTATTGAAGATGATTGTCTTTATTTATTTATGTTAAACGATCTAATGCAGGAATAAGCACTCTGAGTGACTGCTTTACTTTGAGCCCGAGAATGGACGTATTGACCGGTGGTCACATGCTAGCTGATAACAGGCATCTAAATGCCTCAATCGCCAAAACATCAGCCTGGATGTGCACAGCTGCCTCAAGGGTAGTGATGGAACCAGTGATGGGACCAGTGAGGGGACCAGTGAGGGGAACATCCCAGTTGTACAACATCCAGCTCTCTGGGATTCAGTTGGAAATTGGCAGGACCGCTCTGGTGCATTTTGAGGATCATGGAACACTGACGGCCCCTTTGCTGGTCAGCGTGTTGAGGGAGCTGAATAAGTAATTCTCTACACCAGTGTTTGCAAATTCTTAATCCAAATATACAGTTCAACTACTTCGATTTAAGAAGTCGGTGCAATTCATAGAAACAGGAAGGCTCTGAAAATCTGGCGTTCGTATTTGCTGAAACACACAGATAACTAGATTTTGAGTAACTCTTAATTGTACCCTTTATTCTAGCACAATGAAGGGCATCCCCAAAGAATACACTGCACAACTGCAACAGTCTGCAAACAATCTCTCATTTCCTCTCTGTTATGGGTTCTTTTAAGCACGGTCTTGTATTTGTGCTTTATAAATATTACTTTTATAAGTTACACGAATCCTATATTATACAAACCATATTTAAGGCTAAATAAAATGAGCTGTTTTGCATTGCAGGTTAAGAGAAACTGTAGAATATTATAAATCATCTGTCGAAAATACTGCTTTTTTGGCCCTAAGGCTGCTTTGAAATTTCACTCCTACATTCAACTATGGTGCTATAATAGACTGGAAATGGCCATTGAGAAACCATCCTTAATGTTCATGCAAGATAATCTAAACCTAATATTTCAGAAAAAAAACTGGTAATGGTTCATTTCACAGGGCACAAATACTTATCATTACTCAAGTACAAAGTACAAATCATGAACAAATATGGTAGCTACTTGAGATAATAGATGCACCATGATTCATTAATGATTAACATATCAGTTCACTTGTTACTGTATACATGGCTTGTTCCTTGAGTAGTTCCTTAGTAAGTCCTTCAGTAGTTCACTTGAGATGCTCAAGATTAATGCTTGAGATGCTTGAGATGTCAAGATTAATTAATGATGAATTAACATGAGATCAGTATGTAACTAAGAGTTAGTTTGTGGTTAATTAATATATAAGTAATAGCATAATACTGTATTATTTGTATCGCCATTTCCAAGACCTTGTAAAAACTGCTGGGTTTGATGAAATAGCCAGATCCCGTCAGGGCATAATAATATAGCAACCTTCTTTTCTCTCTGTACTGGGAACCTGCTCTGTAACCTGCAGTAGGAGGTCCATTTTGGATTGCTATACAGTAAGTTATAAAGTAGTATAACTAATCTGATCATCAACAGTTTCTTACATGGGCAGGGAATTGGGAAATCAGCTAAGAATTCATCTATTCCTTTTCCAGCCACTTACCCAGAACAGGGTCGCAGGGTGTGAAGTAATTTAAATCCAGTTCTGACCAAAACTCGTTATAATTTTCACTGTTATATAATAACCAAATATTTCACTTAAAAATGTTACAGTTCATTTAAATAAATGCTTCTCGTAATTGAACACATTGAAATTCCTAGTGCACTTTAAGTTAATTTAAAATATATATATATATTTTTTATTTCCACCAATGAAGTTAAGCAGCATAGTACTTTAAATCCAGAATTTGGAGCCAAACGGCTTATCTGACACCATGCTGCTCGCCCAGCCGCACGGCCAGCGGGGGAGGTTTTAGAGACACGGCAGCCCTGCATCGTCACCTGCAGCGGTTTTTCCGCAACACTGCATGCTGGGTTAGGGCAGGCTCACATCTGGAAAACACTGAGTCATTGGAATGAACGTGAAAATAGTGAGGACTAGTAAACACACATGCACACATACACACACAGCTCACAGGGCGAAGACGACTGGAGGTCTTTTTGGGACGGTGTCATGTTGGCTAATTGCAGAACATTCCAGAAATTAAAGGACACCCCCAGAGTTACAGTAGTTTTTCCACACAAAGCCTGCCACTTGCTTGTTATATATAGTCCAATGGGAAGCATTCTGCTAATTAATGCAGCTGCCAGTCTGGATATGAGAAGCCACTTATGAGCACTGTTAATATGTGTCCTTGGTGGGGGAAAGGGGAAATTTGCATGTGATGTGTTGGGAGACTTTTATTCCATTCTCTTCTTACGCATAAATGTTCTCCCTGAAGGGGAACAAAGGGGTCACATCATTTTTTTATGGAAAACCGAGAAAAAATAAATAAGGAAGCACTCCCGAGATTCTAAGTACATTCTGAAGAGAATGTGTTATGAATGTAGATTGCACACTTTCGTTTCATAATAATGGCATCCTGTCCAGGGTGTCCCCTGACTTGCTTCTTGGGACGAGCCTGAGGCTCACCACAACCCTGGACTGGATAAATCACGGAAGATGGATATCCTGACTTTATTTATTCTCCTTCTCTACCCAGAAATATGTACTGTATATTTCACGGATGCATAATACCCATCTTATCTTTCGTGCCGTGGACTCACTGATATCACTAGAAGTTTGTCGTGAAGGCAGTGTCACCCTGAGGAATAACAATAGAATATGGAGGATAATTCTCCCCCATATATGAGCTTTACAGTAAATCCGGCTGTCAGGTGTGACAGCTAAGCTACACTTGTTGTCGCACTAAATGCCTGGACATCCTTTTGTTGTGACCATATTGCATCATTGAAAGGTCAGTACCTAAAAGCTGCAGCCAGATCACCAAGCAAGGACAGTTCATCATACCCCAAGAGGCCTATTTGTGGCTCGTTTGATGCAAGAAACATCTAAGACTTCTAAGTAGTAGTTATTTTCAGAAAGATACGAATCTCTGAGGTATATTTCTCCCCTCTAAGTACCTGGTCTTAACTGTAAGAGGGTGCTTTGGTTCCATAGTGGTGTAGGCCATGTTTTCCAGCTCTGGTCTGAGAGCCCTCCTTCCATCAGACGGCAGAGCTAATGTAGTAGGAAGTGATAGAGTCCTGAGAAATCATCTACGTCACATGACAGTTTTTCTTGCATGTAGGACAGACCACATAACACTGCAATGCAGACGACCGATGGACGGACCCGTGTGATTTACTATTTCTTCCAATCACTTCTCCTTCTGCTTTATCTGCACAGGAGCAGCCTGATGAGCAAGCAAACGTTATTTCATGCTGCTGTAATCAGCTCCCTGCACATGAAGCTATGAAAAAAAACAAAAAAAAAAAGTTATGAATATTCTGTTTTTAATTATAGAATCACAAACGAATTACTGCACTAATTTCCATGTCATGTAAGTAGTGCCATTGGGAAGGCGGAAGAGCCTGATGGAAGACAGGATATTTTGGAGAAATGCCCTCATATGGTCAAGCAGGAGTCCACGATGACTTGACTGCATCTAATAATAAACAGCAATAACAATAATATAATTATAATAATAGTACTTATCTTAGCTAAGCCTAATAAAAACTAAAGCACTGTTTTACTGTTTCCAATGTATTACATAGGCAGCTGTAGTTCTTCGTGTTGCAGGCAAAATAAATTGATTGTCCATTGTTGTAGTATTGTTGCTATTGTTCTTGATAGATACTAAACTCATACCACTCACTCTCTCTAAAACATCCTGGCTGGTTGCCCTCTGTTGCTTTGGTCTGGCTATTAAGCTATAAGTAGTTTTGACAGCAAGCATCTAAACATTCATCTAAAGATCAGTCAAGTCTTAAGATGAAATGCTTAATATAGATGTTTTTCCTCCTTTATGGGTCAGGTGCATAGTTATGCATGGTGTGCGATCATTAATAAAACACAGGTAAGAGTTGAACTCTCATATCAGTTTTCAAATCAAGATTATTGCTGGCCGGGTTTAATGTCGATGTCTTGACACAGAATGTTTTTACCATGTTTTTACCAATATATTTTTGGCATTTTGAACAGCAAGAACACTCAGCTTCCAGGCATGCCTGAGGCTAAACGATTTGCTCTTATTTGAGTTGTTTTTTAACACTGCACTGAGCGGTGTTTGGATATAATGGTTTGTGAGCAGTACTCTCAAGTGTTACATGTTCTGGTTTTAATTCGCCACAAAGCGTTATCGCACGCTGAGCTTTGCAGCGATGTATTTAACTGGATAGGTGCAGCTGTGCTTGAAGTACATCCAGGTGCAACACATACACACACTCACTCAGAAAGACGTGCGATAGAAAAATGTTATGCCTATACTGTATTTAAGCATAGCTGCAGTATATTACATACTAATACTTCGCCACACTGGACATTTTCAATAAATGGAAGCAGTAATTAAGGACAAGCATGAGTAAGCAGTAAAGGGTAACCTTCAAATAGTTAAATTATAAGCGCTTTACTCTTCCTAATAGTTGTCAGTGTTTATGAGTATTGGGGGTACTTGGGCACTCTGTGGACATCCATTATTACCTGAACATCACTTAACAATGTGCATCACAAACAACCAGATGTTTTCGGTGCTTTGAATTCAGTCGCTGCATCACAAATGAGATGCAGCTTTCCATAAGGTTCATAGCTCTCCAGTGAGACTAATTAAGCTGTTTGAAGGTATTTCCTGTAACACATGCATAGGAAATGACAGAGCCGTGTTGCCGTTCATTTTTGTGCGGGGCAAGAGCTGACACTGTAATATGCATGTATCTTCTTGCAGGATCCGACTTCCTGTGCAACACTCACATAATCCCGGTGAAGAACGAGGAAGGTGTGGTGATGATGTTCATCCTAAATTTTGATTACATGCTGGACGAGGGAAGCAGCGACTCTCTGGAGAGGCTAGGCCAAACATCTCCACCCAAATCTGACCACAGTGAGTAGCCAGCCCAGAACTCTTCTCCCTTCTTCCATATTAAATCTTTTTTTCATCTGTTCCTTAAAGCCGGAAGAACGGATGACTAGAATGTCACTATAACAGTAAATAGATCTACAGCAGACAGTGGAAGTTGATATCAGGGGTGTCCAGATTGGCCAGAGCGCATCATACTCGGCTCATCCAGCGAGGATGAGTGTTCCCGGTTAAAAAGGGAATAAACCTTGCTTGGAAAGGACGGCATTTGAGAAGTACAGACCCTCACTTGGCACATCCAGGCAAGTCTGGGCTCATAAAATCATAAAGGCTGATACAGAAATATTATATAATAATATAACTATATAAAAATAGTTATCTAATAGCATGAGTGGGGAAAAAAAATATTGGAAACTTTTATCACCTGCAAATTATAAACAGTGACCTGAATATATCTGAAAACTGGATCTGGGTAATTCAAGACTTATCGTGTTGCATCTTGACATTGTTAAACACATATAAGCAAGGAAATTATGATTATCTTTACATTCTTTTGTACTATACTTTTCTTTGATTTGACGCATGCTGCTGTTACTCAAAATATAATTATGCTGGGAATAATTTATCAATTTAAATAATTCATGTGAGATTATAATGGATAATGAAAATGGCAGTTAAGCAAAACTGCTTCGAGCGGTATTTACTTTAAGTCATATGTTGTCTTTATTATACTCGTCTTTTTTGTAAGAGCCCTGCTCTCATTGTCACTTGTTGGCTATTCCCACACACTTTGCTTTTGTGACCAGGACAGAGATATTTTGAAACCAAAGTTGCTGCACAGTGTAATTAGAAATTTAAATATGAAATAAGTAATATGATCTTTAAAACAATAACACAATTAATACCCAACTGTCTAAAACACGGGTCTCCTACTCCGGTCTTGGAGAGCTACAATCCAGTAATCCGGTAGGTTTTCTATCCTACCTGCCTTCTGATGAGCCACACCTGTTCCTGGTATTTACCTGAGGACAGATGTGGCTCATCAGAAACCAGGTAGGATAGAAAACCTACCGGATAGTAGGTGTCCAGGACCGGACTTAGAAAACCCTGGCCTCATGAAAATCATCACAAAGATCATGAAAAATAAAAATTCTGGAAGCCCAAAATAATACTATTTGATGTCCCAACAGAAACCCGGCTCTACTGCAGTCTGTGGTGCCAAACAAACACCAGGTCAACACAACACAAAGCCAAGAACAACAGGGAAATAAATATCCATTGGGTGTCGGCTGGTCCGTCCAAATGGTCCCAGTGTGCGAACCTCTAAAATAAGAGGAAACTTCTAAATCCCAGCGTAACTTTTCAGACAACTCTATACTTAGCAAGCGCAGTTGGCCACCCGTGACGCGGCGTCCGTCCAGGTGACCTGAGTAACCAGAAAAGCAGGTCGTAGGCAGAGTCTCTGAAATGCTGCTTCAGCTCCCCTTAGGCCCTCCTATGGTTTGTCATTCGTCCCTCAGCAGGAGTTTTCAGCACATTGGCACTGGAACGCCTAAAACTGCCAAGTCTCTTGAGATCAGCAGCAGCAATAAAAAAATTCCCCCCAGGTATGCACTGCTCTTCTCCCACATCCTATAATCTTTATACTCTGGCATATGGCAGCCTCAACTGGTTCAAGCAGTAACAACCAATTTAGGTGATTCTAGCTGTGGTTCATTAACCCAGCCCAAATCTATACAAGTCTAGCTGGACT
Source organism: Mormyrops attenuatus (assembly GCA_026777985.1). Taxonomy (NCBI): domain Eukaryota; kingdom Metazoa; phylum Chordata; class Actinopteri; order Osteoglossiformes; family Mormyridae; genus Mormyrops; species Mormyrops attenuatus. The sequence continues at coordinate 45,186,115 of JAODKC010000001.1, read as the reverse complement.
CGCGTCAGTCTGCCAACAAATGCACATGGTAAATCCACAGCCACAGAAGCAGTAACTGCCATATAGAATGTGAATATGGCGTAGACCAGTTTGTCATATAGAATGTGAATATGGCATAGACCAGTCAGCCCTCAAAAGTGGTTGTTTGCTCTGTTGGAAACAGGCTGCCATTGTCATGTTTATCAGACCACAGGAAAACTGCTAAGCATGTGGTGATCATGCAGGAAGCGCGTAGGACTGAAATGCGAATGTGTCAGGTCTGAGATGACATGTCTGTGGAGTTTACATGTTCTCAGTGTGCTGCGAGGGTTTCCTACTGCAGTCCAAATACACTTGGACAGACTGGGTGTATGCGCTTTGTAGTTAGTGTCCCAACCTTGTCCCTTCTGGTGCCTGAGACTGGCCCCTGGTTACCCTGACCAAGAAAAAGAAGAATGAAGCTTTATTTGCCATTTACACAATGCTTGCTTTTGCATATTCCATCTCGCTCGCTTATGAGACATACACACATATACAAGTGAGAGCAAAGCTAGGGGTTTGAGTGCAAGGTCCGGCCATTTATGCAGCACCACTGTAGCATTGGGGGGGGGCAGCTGGGGGTTAAGGGTGAGGCTTGAACCAATGACTTTCCAATCACAATCACAGAGGCTTAATCCACGGAGCCACACGCAATGCCCCATAGGTGATGCATGGAAAAATATATATTCTGACCAACACCAACAAGCAAAAATGGCTGTAACTACATAGATTGAGTTCCTCACACATACCATTCGAAGGCAAACTCAGGTTTATTCATTTTATTGTGATGTATTTGAATTAATTAGCAATTGTATCCATATTTTGCATACATTTAACGCGTATGGCTAACTGTTTCCTACAGAAACTGTCGTCCAATTAAAAAAAAAAATCTCATTTCATTGCGCCTGGAGATACCAGCACACACAAGGGCTGAGAGAAAGTAATGCTATATGCTTTGGGAGCCACATCACTGGGCACACTTTACATGACAAGATAAAGAAGCTCATTTATTTAATTTATATACACCAGTGTGGCTCAGAAAAGCTCTGGGTTTTGTTGTGCTCCATTCACACTGGTACATTTAGTGCCTTTATTTAACGTGTTTAATTAAAGTGGGTTATTTATATAGCTGTTTTCATGCTGATTTCTTACTGATTTACACCAGAGGGATTGATAGCTGCTGTATGGAAATTAAAAATGAATGCCTTTGCAGGAAATGAATGCTGCTTTTCTTTTGTTTTTTGTTTCTGGGAATAAAATTACCTTGATGGGTGCGATGGTAGTGCTATGAATGTACACGCAAGTATGAAAAGACATTCTTGCACTTGTATTCCAGATGAATTTGCAGAAAAACAGCGGAAAAAGCTACGCAAATTAAATCAATCTACACTCATGTGAGTCGTGTCGCGCAAACGTGCATGTGCAGAGACGTCCCCTTGACCCACTGCAGGGGTTGGAGTGGCGTGGTGTGCACCTCAAATCCGAAATTGTCACATGCAGCAAGTAGATCCTCACATGTCACCCGCAGACTGTCAGCATACGGTGACGTTAGCAAACAATAATAGCATCAGGCAATGACGACTACAGGACCTGTAGGACCGACGAATGAAAACTCAAACTACAAGCAATAAATAACAGAAGGCAGATGGAAAAATCAGAGCGGCGGCAAAAACCAAATTGGCCAAATGACTTGCTGTTTATTCTCCAGTGCTCTTGTATCTTGCAAATGTAACACAATTAGCGGCCGCTGAGTAGCTGCACATCCTGTAGGGGAGGAAAAATAAATCCCAAACCGTTATTTTGGAAACACGATGGGTCATGCTGTTAGGTTGGGGTTTGCGGGAATAACTGTCACTAATCAGGCTTTCCGGTTGGCTCCTGTTAGCAGCGCTGAAGAGATGGATAGCAGATTAGTGACTGCAGGCTGCCTTTATTTTACAGCCATCGTGTTGGGGGCACCGCAGGTGAAAACGAAAGACTTTCCACTTGAAATGTATAGCCTGTTGGGCATTCACGCTTACAGGGCGATACTGTGTTTCACAACAGATGTCATTCCTGTATCACGGGGTTTCGAGTTTTCGCCTGACAGGTGCGAAAGCTGTGCGTTTTTTTTTTTTTTGGTCTTTTTTTTTTGTCTCCAGGAATGAATGCGGCGTTATTATCCTGGCAGGCCGCTCTGTTTCTGTTGCCCATATGAATTAAAGAGGCAAGAGCATGAGACAGAGGGTGCTTAGATCGTTTCGATAGTCCAACGTGGCTTCACCTACAATCGTTTATATTTCAACTAGTTTATACATAGCTTTCGTCTGCAGCGTGATATAAAAAAAACCAACAACAGTAAATGATAAACAATTATGACATCAGGATTTCCATATATACACTGAAGAACGAAAACATTATCACCCCCACCTGAAGCAAATAAAATCAATTATCTCATAAAAGCAACACGACAAGACATTTATTAGATGTAAGCTAACATTCGGCATCCGTGTTTCACTTGTTCAATGCAGAAATGGGCAGGGTTACAGATCTGAGTGACTTTGATAAGAGCCAAATCATTATAGCCAGACAACTGGGCCAGAGCACCTGAGAAACGGAAAGGCTTGGGGGGTGCTCATGGTCAGCAGTGGGGAGGACCTACCGACCGCGGTCCAAGAGGGGAAAAACCATGATCCCCTGATATAGTTTTGGGTGTCCATGACTTGTCGATGCAAGATGTAAACTAAGGTTGGCTCGTCTGGTACAAATCAACAGAAGTTCTGCTGTGGTACAAATCGCAAATAATTTTAATGATAGTTATGGGAGTGATGTGTCACAACACACAGTAGTTGTTCCTTAATCCTTCCTAATGATTTCCACCCATCCGGGCTGCAAGGCAGCCCCCCAAAAGTATGACAAGACCTTTGTATCATCGATTTACACTTGCATTCATTTTTGAAGCTCATTCTATTGTCCAAAGTGAGGCACATTATTCATAACTAGTAAACAGATGTGAACTAAGGATAGGATGTGATTATTTTACCTCTCTTTTACGCTAAACTGTGCTATATGGACAAAAGTATGGGAACACCCGGCCACTACACTTGCGGGCACTTTAATGACATCCCATTATAAATCCATAGGCATCCAGAAGAGCATTTGAGAGGTCAGGCACTGATGTTGGATGTGAAGGCCTGGCTGGCAATCTCTGTTCCAGTTCATCCCAAAGGTGTTCAGTGGGGTTGAGGACAGGGCTCTGTGCGGGCCAATCAAGCTCTTCCACACCAGACTCGCCCAATCATGTCTTTATGGACCTTGCTTTGTGCACTGGGGCACAGCCATGCGGGAACAGAAAAGGGCCTTCCCCAGACTGTTCCCATGAGTTGGAAGGATAGAATTGTGCAAAATGTCTTGGTGTACTGAAGCATTAAGAGTTCTCTTCATCAGAACTACGGGGCCTAGCCCAACCTCTGAAAAACTACCCCATACTATTATCCCTCCTTCACCAAACTTTACGATTGGCACAATGCAGTCAGGCAGGTAAAGTTCTCCTGCCAGCATCGTCCATCATACTGCCAGACAGAGAAGCGTGATTTGTTACTACACAAAACACATTTCCACTGCTCCAGGGCTGTTCTGTTGTTTCTAAACGCTTCCACTTTGCAATAATACCACTTATAGTTGACTGTGGAATATCTAGCAGGGAAGAAATTTCACAAACTGACGTATTGCAAAGGGGGCATCCTATGACAGTACCATGCTTCAATCCTTTAGAACGACCCGTTCTTTCACAAATGTTTGCAAACCTGCCTGCATCTCTAGGTGTTTGATTTTATAAATCTGTGGCAATGGGTCTGAATGAAGCACCTGAATTCAATGATTAAGAAGTGCGTCCCAGGACTTTCCATATAGTGTCCATATAGTATATATACAGAATGTCACAGTGGGGCATTGGTGGAGGCAGAAAAAAGGGTGACGATCCACCTGCAGCTCTGAGACAGAAGGGGTTTATTACGCAAAACTGAACACAAGAGGGAAGGCTCAAAATAAAAGGACTGCAGTGGGTCAAAACAAAATGGGAGAAATAAGAATGTAACAAAGAAATCATACAGCAAATAGAAATACACAGAGGAGCTGAGCAACACAGGGAGCAGGATTAAGCCCCGGGACAGAGCAACAAACAGACAGGAAGTAGCTACAACCACATTGAACTACAATGATCTCTCAAAGAACAGAACAAGAAGAGGTGCTTAAATATACAGCTAGCAAGACAATTCAGGACAGGTGAGAATCATAACCAGTTAACCAGTCACAAGGATTCAGGGCAAACAGGTGTGGCATATTACAGCTAAACAGCACTGGAGACTAGGGAAAATTAACAAACACTGATGGTTAAAGGAAAACTGAGCAAACAAGGGACAAGGAGCAAAAGGCAAGGAAACAACTGAGGTACAAAAACAGGAAAGCACTGACAACCAATCACATTAGAGAAAACCAAAGACCGAACAAAACAGGTGAGGCTTTTAGTGTCAATTAGTTAGTCCAAAACACAGAGTTTAAACGAAAGTGCAAATACTTTAAAAAAAGAGATATTTTTAAGTAATATAACCTTTACACAGTATACAGAAACTCTGTTTAGCATAATTAAGTGGCAAACAAAGACTAACTGTCCCCTCTATATGAAGCTTGTCAAAATTATACTTCACACAGCGGTGTACAGCAGTTTCAAAAGCAACGCTATTGTGCTATTTTGAAGTTTTGTCAATAAAATTGGCCAGGCCAGGCCAGGGAGGGAGGACAGTGAAATGCTCGGTGAAATGCATCTGCCCATCCTGTAGACATGTGCGCGAGCGTCTACGTCCACAGACAAATGAAGTATGTACACAAGAGTAATAGCACGTGGAAAAGTGAAGTACGAACTAGCTTTAACTGCAGCGTTACTGGGTGGTGACGTCATACCTAATTTATGCAGCAGCCTGTAAAAATGCAACCGATGACAAAATTCGTTGTCAGCTATTTCTAACTTTTATTAGTTTTTGCAACGCTAATATAAAGAAACGTTTATCTCTCCGCAGTGCTCATCCAGTGTGAGTCTGCAGTGATCCTGGAGCCAATCCCATGAAGCATAGGGCATGAGGCAGGGGACCCTCCAAACAGGATCACAATATAGCGCAGAGAACAGACACACACAGTAACGGTAGTTTGGAGATACCATTTCATCTAAACCTATACACATAGAGGGAGAACACGGAAGCTGCAAACACCCAAGTCTACAGCAGGAAAGAAATGTGCATAATCTAAGAGAGCGAATACAGTTCTACCGTATTAAGAAGTAATTGATCTGAAATTGAATAATTATTTTTCCATCTTAGCTGCAAAGGCTCAGTATAAATACAGCAAAACTGCATTCATGATGGTCTGAATAGACATTACTATACCCCAAGGCTGATTAGCACATAGTCCTTTTATACCTTCGTACACACCAAAAATTAATGTTTTTCCACACACCAGACACTCAGGGGGGTCTTATGAGTATTATTTTATGGTACAAATTGCTTTGCCCTAGAATATTTGTCCAAGACGGACAAGCGTTCACATAACATTCAGTCAATAAACTTTTAGCAAATGTCATCTAAATAAATTATTCAACAGACTTCAAAGAAGGAAAAAACATACCGGGCAAACGTCAGGTTTGTTTGATCGAGTCAAATTTAAAAATAACACTATAGAGCCTCTAATTAAGTTCAGCAGGCAGATGCAGTGTTGAGAGAAGCAGATAAACTGAAAATGTCACATGAAGCCACTAAAAAGAATTTTAAATGATGCATTGTATCATGCAAGGTATTTGTGCAAGCAGGGAGAATAATTGACTTTGTCAATTTAAATAAGACAAATGCAAATAATAAAAAACTATCCTATTTTAAAATATATGTGTAGAGTAGTAAGAGAAATTTTGTTAACCCTTCAGAATAATTTGTATGCCTGCATTATTTAACCTGAACATGATCTGATCACATGATCACTATTGAAAAGACTGATCTCACCTCACAGCATTGGTAAGTAAACGCGCACGAACCTTTACATTGAGCAACTGACAGCAGCGCCTTTAGCGGTAATGACCTCAAACAAATATGCTCTTCCTGTTAATCAATAGTGCTCATTGATTTGTAGGTATTTTGGCCCTTTCTTCTTTAGCGAACAGCTCTAACTAACTGAGATATCCTTTCTTCAGGTCATTCCACAGCACTTTAGACAGGCTGAGCTTGGCACTTTGTCTTGGCAACTCCAAAGCATTACATTTCTTCTGTCTCAGAAACTCTTTTGTAGATTTACTTGTGTGTTTATTATTGCCATCTTGTGTAACTCGCTCTCTGTTTAGCTTCAGCTCACAAGCAGAGACCCTGCTATTCACTTGATCATTTTTCAGGCATAGTCCAGAAGGCAGTTTATCGTTCTTTCAATGATGAAGAGTTATCCAGGTATTATTATTGCAAATTGGCGAAACAGTATAATAGACAGCATGATGTTCTTATGGACCTGCATTTATTTATTATTATTATTATTATTATTATTACATATCTCTTATTTATCACATGAAATTCTACTTTAATCTCAAATACATCCAGTAGCTTTCCAAATCATTTATGGGATGGGACTGTATTTGGAGAGTGATGGTCTCCTTCTGGTAGTCCTTCCAAGCATTCCACGGTTCAGCATTTTTCATATGGTACACAATAAATTCAACTGTTTCTATTTTGGTGGTTTTCAAATTTTGTCAATGGTGCTATTAATGTGGCAAGTGATCAATTGATCATTTTACTTTCATGACATCCCCATAATGAGGAATTATGGGGTAAAATTTTCCTCCTCTTCTCAATAGAAAAGGGAAGATTTTTCCGGTTACGACTACCAGCCTTGAACCTACTGGGCAGCAGCAAACAGTCGCTACCTCAGGAGGATCCGGATGCTGTGATGATAGATCTCCCCAAACGGAGTGACGAATCCATCACAATGAGGGATTTAAAGTCCCCGACCAAAGAGAGCTGCAGCCCCTCGGAAGTGGACGACACCAGGGCCCTTATCAGCTCAAGCCGGTGTCTGACACCCGTTAATGTCTCAGGACCCCTTGATCACTCCTCCCCAAAGTGGCAGTGGGACCGATTATACCCTGACCATCCCCAGGCCATCACCTTCCTAGCCCAAGGTACACTGCGGGATAGCCTCTACAGCATGAGACGAGCATCCTCTGTCCAGGACATCGAGGGCTTCGGTTCCAGCACCAAGAGTGCATTCAGGGACCGGCATCCAAGCGAAGGTACCCCATTTATAACACTTTCCAAATAAGTACATTTTATAACCCATAGTGTCTATGTGACTTAAAATCTTAATATAGTATAAAACCTTAATAGTCAATAGCACAGCCCAGTTGATGTAATTAATCTGCAGATTGCAGAGAGTAATTACCACCCATAATGCATTGCACTGTTGCATACGTGCTGTCCAGTGGGATCATAGTCTTACATGGCATAAAAAAATCTTTCATTGCTCTTGTTGGAAATTCATTTCTTCTTCACCCTTTGCTCCTTTCACGATTACAAGGCTGCTCGTCAGACGATGGTCAGAATCTCAAAGGTAACAGCGTGCCATGCGTGCATGCCTGGGAAATAACTCCCCGCATGTGGCATTTTACCTTTAGTGTCAACCATCTCAGATAAAGAAGACACCCATTATAGGCTCGCTGTCTTTATATCTAGATTTGTATTTATCAGCAGTACTGGAGATGAATGTGAGTTTTGTGGCTTCTGTCATCCAGCATAAAGGCATGAACACAAACGAAAAAAAATCCCTTCTTTGTTTCATGTCATGTACTGAGACTCTCTGCCATGCGAACTCACCTTACCAGCTACCAAAGAAACTGCTGAAGTCATTGTGACATTGTGAGCAAGGGAAATTACATGCATCTTCCTCCCACTTAAGATCCAGACTAGCTTTTCCATTAAGATATATTACAGCAGAGATTATCTGCCAGTCAGCTGCTGTCAAAACCTCATCTACCTTCACTTATACTTAAGATCACAGTGTATAGTGATATTGTGTAAAAGTGATTCACATAGTGCCATGGCATTTTTTTCTTCATAGAAAATGCACACGTGCTTCACAACAGCCACAAGTCTCCCAGTGTTGCTGTGCAATTGGTGTCTGGATTCTAACAGTGAACGATGGATGTATTATAGTATCTACCGGTTATTTGTTTCTTGCTGGAACCAAATAGATGAACTTTAGAAAAAGAAAGAACAACTGAAATCATCCAAAGTCTTAATAATTAATCATACAAACATTGATTAGGATATATTAGAACCTTTTTAGCAATGAATCTTCTCAGATGATAAATGTAAATGAGTTAGAAATCAACAATGCGAACAGAGACCGACATCACTTTCAGTGTTTAGCCTTTCAAATCAAAAAAATGTATGGTTATATTTGGTAGTACTGAATAATTTGCTCAATTGCACATTTGTCTGTTTTACATGTCTAGGTCCATTCAACCATATTAAGTCAAGCCTACTAGGCTCTACTTCAGATTCCAACCTCAATAAGTACAGCACCATCAACAAAATCCCACTTATTACGCTCAACTTCTCCGAAGCAAACAACGAGAAGAAGATGGCTTCCCCTCCAACATCGGAGAAAACCATAATTGCACCAAAGGTCAAGGACCGAACACACAATGTTACAGAGAAAGTTACACAGGTAGGATGAGCTGACAACTTGTCGTTGGCGGATTACCTGTGGATCACAGTCATCATCATTTGTTTGCTGTGACGTGGCTCGGCTGGGAAAAATTCTCTCCCCTGATATAGTTACCCAAATCACCCTGCAGATGCCCCGAGTTTATGATTTTTAAACTTGCAGTCATATTTATTTCAGAATAGGAAATCGATTGAAAAAATGTTTAATCTTTCTCCTTAAATCTAGTTTAAACTGGAAATATAAACTCTGCTTTTAAATTCCCCATTTAATTCCCTGGTGAACAGCAAAAACATTATTTTAATAACTGTGCACATTAGGGCTTCCATTCAATTCTAAAAAGTCCTAATTAAAAATATATTTGATTTCCACTGGAGTAAGAGCAGCGTACAGATGTAACCATTTCAGAGTTATGGTTAAAAATTGAATTTATTTACTGCTTCTTGAGTAAATTTCTGAACACAAATCTCATTTCCGTCCAGCTACAGTAAAATAAAACAGATGTCTTCCTTCATTTTTACAATTTTGTACGTTGATCATAATGAGGCGTTTTTTTAAGTAATCAGATGCTGTTTTTTTAAAGCTTTACGGTACATTCACTATTTACATTCATCCATATGGAAAAGTCATTCCCAAGCTCTCCATCAATGCATGAAAGTGTAATAAAGTTTTGACAATAGATCCTTTCAGACATCAGCCTTGCACAACTGCCAATGCAGTACAAGGTTGTGGTTATCTCAGAAAGCACTGGCTACTAGGGGACATCCTGGGCTGCACGCATACACATACAAGGGGTAATTTAGAGACATCAAGTCATCCACCTGCTTTTGGATTGCCTAGTGTAGTAGTCACCATTTATTCATTGGTGCATTGAAGGTTGTGTCACAGTGTATGCTCCACCCCTACTTAAAACAAACAGATATATAATCTATCTCTGTGTCTAATCCTTCTGATATTATCAGTCTCTGTACAGGGCGCAAGGATTGTATCGCAATAGTCGATAACTCTTCTTTAATATTATACTTTTATGCATTCTTTGGAAAAGCAAGTGTATCAGACTTCTGGGTAACTTCCACCGGATATCAAACATGCACGGTCGACTAACTGCCAAGTCAGAGGAAACTGTCATATTCCTCTGTGCACAGCAATACATGGTGCCGTCAGTGTTCACTGTGCTATTTATAAGCTAAAGGGCTTCTTTTCACAGCCCATTTGCAGAGCTCATTAAATCCAGGCGAATACCACTGTTGTGGGATTCCAGAAAACCTGGATAATTTTAACTGTAAACTAACACGTCCAGAAAAAAACACACTGCAAGCAGACAAGCGATCTAACCTGAAGACAATACATGTCTTAATGACACAGAGTTGCTAAATTTTGCCCTATTCAAGGTGTTGTGATGGGGAGAGAAATAATTTAAATATGTAACCTCTCCTGGACTATGCTGACATGCAAATGGATATTATTTACTTCCAGGAATGATGCAGTTATTGAGATATTAAATTTATTATAAGGTTTACATTCAGAACAGTTATATACAGATATTTAACCAGCATGCCAGCTATCGCCCTAATGATCACAATGTTGAAGTGCCCCTGGAGAATTACCAGTCTGTTTGGTTACTATTACAGATGGACCGATCAACATTTCTGAAGCCGATAGGGAGTACATCTTCTCTAACATGCCTGAAACACCTTGTTGGAATTCCAGTCCTTACTTCCATGACATGATGAGGTCACCTCATTACACAATCCTTATTGGCCATCTACCTGCAAGGATCTGTCTACAGACTACAAGACAGGGCGCAACATGTAGGGAAAGCTGACCAATCGGGAAAGCTGACCAATCAGAGCACACTAAGCTCATTGGGGGGTGGGGTTTAAACCCCTAACAGTATTTCAGGCAGTTTTAGACAGAATGGATAGGGATGTACAATATTAGGAAAATAATGTGCTTTTGGAACATTGAAACATGTAAATCTACTCAAGTAAACTAAAAATAAAATTACGAACAGTGAAAAGGAGCATAATAAGGCCCCTTTAAACAAGCCAAAAAGATTTTCCAACTGGGAATAATATAATCTGGCTTTATGTGCGACACCAAACAGCGGAATCCAGTCTCTTCAACAACAGAAAACAGCTGACTATCTATAGCAATGAAGTCCATTATTTTGGCTGCGATTTCTTTTGATTTCACTCTGTTGCTCCTGTACCTCTGGTATCGTTCAAGTATCCCCTGCACTACATATTGTCTGTCATTGGATTCGTTTCTTCTGTCTTCGCTAACTCCATTAGATTCCCATATTCGCTGAACTCCTTAACATGATTTGCTCTAGAAGTGCCTTATCAAGTGAGTTGTATCAAGTTGTTTTGCTCTAGTCACACTGGTACACGAGGCACACTGGCCTTGCAAACATTTGCAAACATCAGATATTTTAAAATCCTGCCATACAGAAGACGTTTTAGGCCGATACCAATTGACAGCTGATCAATCGATCCATCTCTAGTTACTATTAATAATCCCTCAAACCACTCAAATCACATTACTATGGGTATATTACTAAATGAACGGATGTCTTTTATTTTAGTGTTCTTTTGCTTCAGGATACAGCTGTCCCCCAGACAATATGCATCAGTAAACGACAACAGAAATCTGCCATTCCCAATAGCGGTGGCAATGCACGCTCCTTGAAGGCTGTCCCAAATCCATGGCCCCAAAAACGCACACACGTCACACATCCCATTCTAGCTGCTACTGGCATCTATCCACCTTCTCATCACCTCCTGCTTTGACCGCTTGGTTGTCCTATAAGAGGGGATTATCATCAGTCAAATAATGACAGGCGAAATCCCCCCTGGGACTCCAGACTACGAAAAAGCACCACTGCACACTGATGCATGCAAGCTCAACAAAATGCACATAGTTTAATCTGCTATAGTTACGAAAGGCAGTCAAGAGTCACATGGTCTATCGCATGAATATTTTCAGTATTTGATATTTAGGTTATTAAGCTACAGTAATGTTGTTTGATGCATAATCATAAGTTAAACACGAAGATGCAGGTACAATGTCATAATGAAGAACTTTCCTCTTCAGTTACTTCTATTAATTTGCACACAGATCATGAGCTAGTGAATAATAAACAGTTGCAACATGGAAGGCTTGGCACTGTGCCAGATGATTCATTTTACAGTTTTTCCATCCTTCACTTTGATTCCACCAGTAATATTGTGCCCTCAGGGGGAGTTTGTCATCGGAAGTACCCTGCCTGTAAGTGCCACCGGGCAGATGCAACAAGTTCTGTTCACATGTGGGAGACCCCAAAGGGTGAGCAGCTATATACGCTGTTTAACTTAATCACTATGGCAAAATAACCGCATGAGAATCATCATCTTCAAAAAGCATAAAGCATAAAAATGTCTTTAACCATATGACAATAATACACATAATAAATCGGTCAATAGGGTGTCCAGAATTATTAACCCAATACCCATGTAAATGTGTTGGCACTGTGGTATATAAAATTTGCAGTGCATCCCATCCAGGGTGTCTCCCTTAGCTTTTCTCTACAGTACAATAATTTCAAATCCTCTGGGGTGTCGATGAAACTGGGAGAGATTTTAAGCAAACTAAAGCTATCATTATACTGCAGTGTCACAAGTTAACATAGTAGGTATCTCACACAAAGAAGCACAGCTACAGCAGCCTAGTAATAACAGTGGTAGCCTACAATAAATATCTAAGAAAGCTATCCAAGTTGGCTAAAATTAGACTGCAAATAAAATTAAATGTGTAATCTAGATAAGTGTTGGTATCATTGACTTTGCTTAGTGTATAACGTTCGTAGCATGAGGCTGAAGTTGGTGTCTTATTTGGCAGTTTCTTATTCACAAAATCCGTTCCACCTTATGTATACATAATGCGTGTTCTGAAATATCCTTAGCAATTTATCTTGCCAATGTCAAAACATCCTTCGAAAGCTTAATCCCATCTGATACATCAAGTATTACATTTACTATATTCAGAGACTGAAGGTATTTTACTGTAGAATTTTAAACGTAATGCCATTTGAAATTGGCATCCTTTTCCCAATAAGAACCATTGGAAAACAATGTATGAAATGACATATTCACAGCAATTTATCTCGGCAAAATCAAAACATCTGTTCAAAAGCTTAATATCATCTGATACAATGACTATTACATTTACTCAATAGCTATGGTCACAAGGCACGGAATAACTCACAATGAGGTACCAAATAGGGCTGCCCCTAACGACTATTTTTATATGGATTAATCTATTGACAATGTTACTGATTGGTCGATTAATCGAAATGATTGATTTTCCCCAAGAAAACCAAATAGACCGTTTAATTTAAGTTAGCTTTATTTTGACAACAACAAACTGTATGTTATTGCTGGGGTTTACGCAATAGTCGCCGGATTTTTGACATGATACATACATTATTTTTGCCCAGAATTCAATAAGCAAATTAGTAGCATGCCTAAAATATTAATGAGATGTGTATTGTGATGGGCAAAAGATAGTACTCTGTATAAATTTGGTGTATCCTTATGCTTATTAAATTCGGTAAGCGGAACAAGCGACCACTTGCGGCTGTTTTGGTAAATCATGGAAGAGATAAGCCCTGAAGGCAAGAAAGGGACAGCTCAGCAACCACAACATCTTTTAAAACAGGAGATATTGTGGATGAACAAGGCAAAAGATGTTGATGGTGTGGCGCTGCTGAGTAAAGTCTGACGTTTTTTTTTTGTAAATATAGTTTTCATTTTTATTTCAGTTCACAAATCATTATCTTTTGTTTAGTGTCCGTCCCAACAAGCCCAATGCACACAAACACACACTGGCACCATCAATCCACTTAGAATAAGCCCAGATTTTTTCCAAAACATTTTCTCAAACAGTTATTCAATGGAGATTCTAAGGTAGCTGGCAACTTCGTGGCTTTAATAATGAGTGAATTTAGCTGCTACAAGGACAAACTTTTTTAGAAAGCTCTCTGTATGAATGGCAATCTAATAAAACTTAGTAGGCAACATATGCAGTGGTTTTGCTTATTCTGGCGGTCCAGAATAATGCCTGTGTGTTTTCTCTTCTTGTGCATAGCGCTAGTGCTTCTGTAGTATATCTCATAATTATGCAGTGATATTAAAGGAAAACATTTGTTATAATGAAGGGTTTTAGAAATCATAATGGTTCTCATTAAAAGTAAAAAGAGATGTGTCAATTTAAAATATTGATGTTGACGTATTTTCAGCATCGATGTCATCGGCTACGTCGGCTAATTGCGGCAGCTCTAGTGCCGACCCATCACAAGGAACACTGACCTATGGCCAATTTGGTAACTCTAATATACGTTAGCATTTTAGATTGTGGGGGGGGACACTGGAGTACCCAGTATCAGACGCACAGATGTTTTGATGTTTTGATTTTGTCCAGATAAATTGCTGTGAATATGGCATGTCACACAGTGTTATTCAGTGGGTCTTAACGGGGAAAATGCAACATTCACAGGGCATTATTCTTAAAATTCTACAGTACGATACCTTACCAAAGGATACAATACCAAACACTGGAAATAAGAAGTGTAATATTTGCTCTACTAGGTGATGTGAAGCTTTCAAACAAACGTTTTGATGTTGGCAAGATAAATTGTTATAAATACGGCACAACATGAATTTAAGGGAACTTATAAAGTTAAATTAGGAAACTGGTTAAATTGGGAAAGTAGCAGACACCGGACACACTTAAATAAATAAGGAGTAAAAGTGCTGTCAGAGCACTTAATATGTACTCTTGAAAAAAGAATTTAAACAGTGTAAGAAAGTATAAATTCTGTGAAAAAAAAGGACACACAGTTTCAGTAAGGAGAGTATTAGTAACTGGTTATTTACACCCTGGAGCGCATTCTTAAAACTACCCCTTCTGTCATTATAGGTGCTGTCTCTGGGTGCAGACGTGTTGCCCGAATATAAATTACAGACGTCACGTATTGAGAGGTTGACCATACTCCACTACAGCCCCTTCAAGGCCGTGTGGGATTGGCTCATCCTTCTGCTGGTTATCTACACGGCCATCTTCACACCCTACTCCGCTGCCTTCCTCCTCAATGACCAGGAGGAGCAGAAGCGGCGTGAGTGCGGCTACTCCTGCAACCCACTGAACCTGGTGGACCTCATAGTGGACATCATGTTCATCATAGACATCCTGATCAACTTCCGTACCACATACGTCAACCTCAACGACGAGGTGGTGAGCCATCCAGGAAAGATCGCCATCCACTACTTCAAGGGCTGGTTCCTGATCGACATGGTGGCCGCCATCCCCTTCGACTTGCTCATATTCGGATCTGGGTCTGATGAAGTAAGCTGATACCAAAGCGTTCTTCTCTAAGGCCGTGTTTCCCAATCCCGTTTTTGCTCCCTCAGAGCTCCTCGCCAAACAGTGCACACTTTTGCTCCCTACCAGGAGCTGGGAGAGAGCAAAAACAGACTGTCTGTGGTTCCTCGAGGACCGGATTAGGAAACAGTGCTCTTTCAGGGTGGCACAGTATGTAGCACTGTGACCTCCAGTGGTAGCGGTTCCAATCGCATCCCAGGTTCTGTTTACATACCCTCTTTGTGTTTGTGTGGGTCAACTCCCACAGCCCAGTGACATGCAGTTTGGCAACCTCACATTTCTAAATTGTTAAATCCCACTGTATGTGTTCCCTGGCAACAGAGTGGCACCCTGCCGAGAAAGCTACCCTGTGATAGGCTCTAGGTTCACCGTGACACTATATTGGACATTTATGCTCCAAGTGACATTGGAGCATAAATGGCTGCTTCAGTTTACTTTGTCTTTGGGGTGGTTCTGGATATCTTGCAATTTCTCAATTACTTTCTGCAAAGCCGAAGCCCCAAGCAGCTGGGGTTATATATCAGTTAATTTAGTTTTCTTATTGTGGAGTTTTTTTATTTGTTTGATTAACATTCTTCAGGGGGACCTTTCTCACCCTTCCTTTGTTTGGACCAAATTTCAAGTTTTTATTGTCATATACAGATAACAATGTAGCATCATTACCCGCAATGAAATTCTTAGACTCACATGTTCCCCCCAACTTTACGTAAACATATAGAAAGTATACAGATAAAAAAAGTGGGTAATAAGAAAATAACATTATTAGAAATTGTTAGTATTTGCAGGTATGAAGAGATAAGAGATAACTAAATTCTAATAATTTAATATTTGCAGTATTAATAGCGCAAATAATGATTTAGAATGTGGGGTGCAAAGTTGTGCAGTGAGGATTTAAAGTGACATTGTGAAGAGTCCAGTAGTTGTGGTGAGTGTATATTGGTGTGTGCAGAATGTCAGCAGTTCAGAAGCCTGATGGCTTGTGGGTAGAAACTGTCTCTGTGTCTGGTGGTGCGGGTCTGGATGTTCCTGTACCGTCTGCCTGATGGATTGTGGGTAGAGACTGTCTCTGTGTCTGCCGGTGCGGGTCTGGATGCTCCTGTACCGTCTGCCTGATGGATTGTGGGTATAAACCGTGTCTGTGTCTGCTGGTGCGGGTCTGGATGTTCCTGTACCGTCTGCCTGATGGATTGTGGGTAGAGACTGTCTCTGTGTCTGCTGGTGTGGGTCTGGATGCTCCTGTACCGTCTGCCTGATGGATTGTGGGTAGAAACTGTGTCTGTGTCTGCTGGTGCGGGTCTGGATGCTCCTGTACCGTCTGCCTGATGGATTGTGGGTATAAACCGTCTCTGTGTCTGCTGGTGCGGGTCTGGATGCTCCTGTACCGTTTGCCTGACAGCAGGAGCGTGAAAAGTCTGTGGCTGGGATCAGAGAGGATCCGTTGCGTCTTCCTCCTACAGCGCTGCCTGTAGAGGTCCTGAATGGCTGGCAGTTCAGTCCTGGTGATGCGCTGTGCTGATCTCACCACCCTCTGCAGAGCTTTGCGGTCCAGAGCGTTATAGCTGCCATACCAGGTGGTGATACAGCCAGACAGAATACTCTTGATGGTGCAATGGTTTGTGAGTATTCTGGAGTCCATGCCGAGCCTTCTCAGGCGCCGTAGAAAGAACAGCCGCTGTCTTGCTGCCTTTGTAATCAGACCAACGTGGTGTGACCAACTCAGACCCTCGCTGATGTTGATGCCCAGGAATCTGAAGCAGCTGATTCTCTCTACCTCTGCTCCCTCGATGTGGATGGGGGTGTGGCCTCCTCCCTGCAGTCACCTGTAGTCCATGATGAGCTCCTTGGTTTTCCTGACGTTGAGCAGCAGGTTATTATCGCGGCACTATGATGTCAGGGCTCTCACCTCTGCCCTGTATGCCGACTCATCTCCATTAGAAATGCAGCCGATGATGGTGGTGTCGTCTGCAAATTTGATAATGGTGTTGGAGCTGTGTGTCGCTGTACAGTCGTGGGTGAACAGGGTGTACAGCAGGGGCTGAGCACACATCCCTGGGGGGCACCAGTGCTAAGTGTCAGTGTGGATGAGGTGATGTTGCCGATCCAAACCACCTGAGGTCTGTCTGTCAGGAAGTCCAGGATCCAGCTGCACAGGGAGGAACTGATGTTCAGGTCATGGAGTTTCATGACTGGATGGTATGATGGTGTTGAAAGCGGAGCTATAGTCGATGAACAGCATCCGCACGTATGTGTTTTTCTGGTCCAAGTGCGAGAGGGCAGTGTGAACTGCAATTGCTATCATCTGTAGATCTGTTAGACCTGTAGGCAAACTGGAGTGAATCAAGTGAAGCAGGGAGTAAGGATGTGATGTGAGCTTTGACTATACGCTCAAAGCACTTCATGGCAATGGAGGTGAGTGCTACTGGGCGATAGTCATTTAGGCCGCTCACATTAGTCTTCTTCGGGACAGGGATAATGGTGGTCCTCTTAAAACATGTTGGGACAGCAGACCGGAGCAGAGAAAGGTTAAAAATGTCTGTGAAGACATCTGCCAGCTCGTGGGCGCATGCTTTGAAAACACGACCTGGGATGTTGTCTGGTCCCAAAGCTTTCCGTGTAGCACCAGTAGCACAATCACCCAATCACAGTCCCTTAATTACAGTCAGGCGTTGCTTTTTAAATGAGAGACAGTCCGCTGTGACCGTGTTTGCACAGCTCAGATCTGATGCCTGCAAAGCAGCAATAAGGCCGCAGGGATCGACACTGGTGACGCTGACAGGTTTCTCATGAACTGTGCCTAAAATGTCATGTTTGCTTAAGGGCGTAACTTTGGTTTGAACACTGCGGGGGGGTTGAGATCTCTGCCATTTTAGGGGGAGACTTGATTATGGGGTCATTGGGTTGTATTAGCCAATATTGATTAACCCTAACCCTAACCCGCCACCCCCCCCAATTTACGCCTAAGTGTTCCCTTGACTGTGGACTAAGGTCTTGCATCATGAACAGGACAACTATGGACTTCAGGGGGAATAAAACAGGGTGAAAAAGTTCTAGTTGCATGTAAAAAAAAATCCTCTTTAAGTATTCCATCCAATCGTCCATAACCTCTTGTGCAGTGCCCATTAGTATTGTATCAGACACATGTGTTCCTTACTTTATAACCTGTTATCTAATCAAAAATTTTATCATTTTTTGAAAACAAAAAAAGTACTAGATTTGCTGTATCATAATAAGGGGTGAGAATTATTCAAATTAAATTCAAACACTACTTAAAATCACACATTTGCATGATATAAGAATTAATTAGTCTGATTTGCAGCTGTGTATATGAAAGTTCCTAGTTGTCACATTTTTTTTTATTAGTAATTAAGTGAAATTCTTGGTTATGAGTTTATTAAACCCAGACTGTTACGTTGAATTAATAGCATCTGCACAGCTTGTACTTGGATTTTATTCTTAATGTCCCATTTAAATATTTTAGATTTAAAAAGCACCCCTCACTGATGACCATGTGTAAACTCTAAAATCAGCAATCAATTTATTAGGGAGACGACATCTGCTGCTTTGGAGTGGCGACGGATCAGGTGAGACTTCGAAGGCTGCGGTGGACGGGATGCATTTTGTGACTTTGTGCAGACTGGTTCAACCCACTTGCTATTGGTCTGAATCGGGCAGCGACGGGGACTGTGTACTAATCATGCCCTCCACACTTTCTAAACCCTCATTTCGCCCAGAGCTAAATTGGAATTTGGGGGCAGCTAAAGGACCCTGATCTGCCTGTGTGTCATACAGACAAACTCAGCGGCTTCTCACCCTGTGAAGAGTAGGCGTGATGAAGATATTACCATCACTTGAGATGTGGGAGATTGAGAGAGTGCCCATATTCTATTCATAATCTTTGAGACACTGTAATACAGAATCAGCCACTCTTACTTACATGCTATGGGAAATTTAGATCTGCCAATTAGCCTGACTGCAGGATAGGAACCCAGATACATATAGGAAAGAAACATGACATGGCGATACATGCAAACTCCGTACATCCAAAGAGAACAGCTGGAATTCAGTCCCAAAACTGCAGACACGTGAGCTACGAGCCACCATAACTTAGAGCTACAAACCCACTTGACCCACATGTTTTGGGTGGCAACCCAACATGAGGTTCCAAGCCCACAACTTACCATAAGGCTATCATGTAGCCACACAACCAAAAGCCAGGCTTCAATAAATTTCTGCACTTTAAGACCGAACTTCTACACCCAGGTTTTATGACAGTGGCTGGGAGGAAAGTGAAAATGATAAACGCATTTCCTCTGCCTGCATATAATGCCTTTGAAATGACTCGAGTGGTTTTAGGAAAGTCACAGCAGCGGCATCTAGCTGGCGCATTAGCGACAGAAGCATGGACATATTTAATTTGTTTACTACATCCTGACCTTTCTTATTCATAAACAAATAGAGCATTTCCCAAGATCTACGGTCATTTATGCACTTGCTGCAGGTAATATAACATGCCAGGCCTGGCATAACCATTTATTTTCAGGAAGGCTATTTCCCTCCACCATTAATAATTAATTGGTGACGATTATCTGTTCATTTTATTGATCGAACCATTCTGAGAAAATAGCATGTATTCATCTCCACCACCCAGGGTAATTAATTCACATTTACATTTATCGGGGCACAGCTGGGGTCTCAGAAAACAGAAGGCAACTGTATTTTACCATATGGGAGCTGAGTGGGAGGTCTCCTGCCAATATTACCAGGGGTATAGGATAAGACACTCAATATATATCCTCTGTGGATGACCCAAAGTCAAATTTTACACTATAAGCTGGTTATATACCTAACCAGGCATAATGATGTGAGACTTATGGGCAGGAATGTACTTAACTAGTACGCAAGTATGAATTCACCTTTTAAAACGATACTTCGATTAAAGCGACAATCGATTTTGATGACAGTGTAAATGCATACTTATTTTATGTACATTTGCGATGATATGAAAACAAAATATAATGCATTCTAATCCTTATATGCTAACTGTACTTCATTTGCGGTATACACAGTATTTTCTTGTCATAACAGCGCAAATGGACATAAAACAAGTACGCATTTGCGCTTTTACGAATAATCAATTGTCGCACGTATCGTTTTTGAAGGTGAATGGGTACTTGCGTACCAGTTATGTCCATCCCTGCTTATGGGTCATAATATGCCCTGTACAGTGGAAAACGGGCAAAGACCGTCAGACTTCATACAATAGTAGGTACCTGTAGCATGTCGACAAGCTATATGGGTGTCAACATCGTACCGTATGACGCTGCTGTAGCGAGAACTATGGAAACTATGTTTAAATACCTCCAATGTTCATCATTCAGTGCAAGATGCTGCTTCCATCAGTATCATTTCCAGTATATGCAAGGAGTTATTTATAGCCGACATAATGAGGTATCTGCTATATGAAGAAAGAAAGCCTGGGCAAATACTTTCAGCTGGTCTGATTTTATGTTACTACACATGCATTGTAAGAGGTCACACTGGGCGGAGAGACCCATTCGACACATAGATGACATACATGCATAGTGGGGGTGTGATTTGAACCCCTGGTGTTAGGGGGTGGGAGAAAATAGCGCTACACTGAGCCACCCTTCTCCCTCTATTTTGACATCATTTTATTAAATTTTATAGATGGATTTTTACATAAATGTTTGTATGCAGGTTTCTGAGCCTCTTTCGCCTATCTGAAATGAATGGTCTCTGAATGGTGTAATCAATGCACAGTATTTAGTTGGGAGTAGTTATTCAGCAGCAGTTTTTTTTATACTACCGGAAAGTTCTTGTCATTTCCATGCTGGCCACCCGCAACAGTCCTGCTGACATAACAGGAGCTTCGGCATCTCGAGGGAAACTCCACATTTATTAGAGTAGGGAAAATAGTTTCAGGGCTTTGGGTTTCACTCGAATTGTTGATTGTTTTGCCCGAATCTCTTTTTCAGGGGTTATATTTCCTTTTGTTATATTTTTTAAAGCTTCGTACACTTGCCTTTTTTCTGTGTTGTCCCCAGTGTCACCCATC
The DNA here is from genome assembly GCA_026777985.1 of Mormyrops attenuatus. Classification (NCBI taxonomy): domain Eukaryota; kingdom Metazoa; phylum Chordata; class Actinopteri; order Osteoglossiformes; family Mormyridae; genus Mormyrops; species Mormyrops attenuatus. The sequence continues at coordinate 45,164,874 of JAODKC010000001.1, read as the reverse complement.
GATATGCAGATGATAATTTTATGGTGCCTTTACTCCATTGGCTGCAATGTGTTAAAATTGCAGGTTTACTAAAACTTCATTGGTCCCTAAGTCACCTGCCCTGCCTACCCCTGTGTTTCCAGACGACTACTTTGATTGGGCTGCTGAAGACGGCTCGTCTGCTACGATTGGTCCGCGTGGCCCGGAAACTTGACCGCTACTCAGAGTACGGAGCCGCCGTGCTCATGCTGCTCATGTGCATCTTCGCCCTCATCGCCCACTGGCTGGCCTGCATCTGGTACGCCATCGGCAACGTGGAGAAGCCGTACCTGGAGCACAAGATCGGCTGGCTGGACAACCTGGGCGTGTCCATTGGGAAGAACTATAACTTCAGCGACCCCAACTCTGGGCCCTCCATCAAGGACAAGTACGTGACGGCGCTCTACTTCACCTTCAGCAGCCTCACCAGCGTCGGCTTTGGCAACGTCTCGCCCAACACCAACTCTGAGAAGATCTTCTCCATATGCGTCATGCTCATTGGCTGTGAGTCTGGTTTGCAGGCATTTTTTCCTCCTTTGGATATGAAAGAAAAGAATGAGCATTTTGCAATGTTCTTCTTTTACTCTTTCTTTGGTTTGTTTGGTCCATTGTTTGGTCTTATTTTACACTTGGTGCAGATTAAAAATCGGTTATGAAACGTCCATCCACCCACCTGCCATCAAATACAGGGTCGCAGTGAGTCTGGAGCCTGTCTCAGGAAATAAGGGCTCAAGGCAGAGGATATCCTGGATGGGGTGGCAGTCCATTATAGGCTCCATGCTGACAGACACTCACCGCCACCCAAACTAAGGGCATTTTTGAGACACCAGTTTTCCTAAACAGGAGTAGCTGGAGAAAAAAATATACAAACAGGACAGTGTGTGGCTCTGGGTTTGCATACTGTACCCATGATCGGAAGGTCACGGGTTTCAGTCCCATGGTCAACAGAGTAATTTTGCTGTTGGGCTTCTGAGCAAGGCCCTTAATCCCCAATTGCTCCAGGGATTGACTGACCGTGCTTTTTGCAAATGTACATAACTTTGGATAAAAGCAGAGTCATAATTTATGTCAGAACGCCTTCCGGGACCTCTTTGTTTTTGACTGTCTGCGTTCTGGAACCTATTTGCGCTGATACGGCAGCGCTCTAGTTAAAAAAACAATTACATAGAAAACAATAATAACTAATATTTCCTTACAAACCAATTTTCATACAATTTTAGTTCTTTATTAGTTTAGATTTATTCTTAAAAATACATGGCATGTTTTCAGCACCATGTTTTGTACATATTCCGGGACCTGTGTCTGCCTCTTCGTATTCTGGCACCTTCTGATTTGCATTGGATAAAAGTATCTGCCAAATTAAAAAACAAAACACAGACTCCATACACACAAGGCTCGAACCAAACTCCGGAGATCAAAGGCTACCCAGTTAATAGCTGAATTTAATTATTATAATTGTCTCCAGCACTTAACTAATATCAACTTACTATTTCAGGGCAATAATTTTGATGGAGAACCTGCAACATTTTGGTGGTGTGTTGAGTTTCGCAGCTACTGTGTCGCCCCCGCTGTCCTAAATGTAAACCTTCACCTCAAGCCAGCGCAAGATTCATACACCTGTTAATTATAGGCAGTGCTAATCACCTTGATTGCAGTAAGCCACAGCAGGCAGCTATCTACCTCAAAAGTCATTCCTGTCATTGGGATGATCGACGCACCAGAAACCCCCATGCCCCCCCAGACCCACCCTGTCCTGTTTCTCTTCAGCCCTCATGTACGCCAGCATCTTCGGCAACGTGTCGGCCATCATCCAGCGGCTGTACTCGGGCACGGCGCGCTACCACACACAGATGCTGCGGGTTCGGGAGTTCATTCGCTTCCACCAGATCCCCAACCCCCTACGCCAGCAACTGGAGGAGTACTTTCAGCACGCCTGGTCCTACACCAACGGCATCGACATGAACATGGTACGCGCCGCCCTCTTCCACGGCCACCTGATTATCCACTCAGCTCTCCACGACTGAGAGCCCCGTGGATCTTAACTGAGCCTGGAATTTTCTTTTTCCCTCACTCCTCTCTCAGCATTTAATATTCACAGCTACTTTCCTGAATACCACAACATAGCGAGTTCTTCATTTTCTCGCCTAAAAATGTCAACACCATCTATTTCCCAGGTTGATTTCCATATGCTTAAATTCACCATTCTTATAATAAACTTGTCTTTTTCCTGTTTGCTTCATTTTGAACGGAATGACTTCACCATTCGGGTAAGAGCAGGAGGTATTTATGTGAAAATGAAACTGATTGCCATTTTTAGAAATTGAATAAGAAATCACCTCTATTTTTGATGATCCAGGCATCCCTCCTAATTGTTTATAAAAACATCTCGCCGGCCAAGCGTATCTTAGCAGACAAGAGCAGTTGCCTGTTCAGCCTTCAGCTTTTTTCATATCAGAATATATGACAGAGATAATCTTCAGTAGATTACTTTCATCAGCATACACAGGAGAGCAGGGTTTTGTACATGACAATGTTTGTCTATGAAGGGAGTGTGCTTGTTTGTTTATCCAGAAATGTACTAATCCTGGAATACAGTACAACGTAGCAGCTCCTAATAAAGGCTGGCACATGCCAATCAAGTGCCTCTGGCCAAAACTTACAAGAGCCACCCCCCCCAACCAAGAAAAGGAGTGTTGCAGATGACATCACACTGTAGCACCCACACTATGCAAAGGCCATCATCCGCCATGTTGGTGCATCGTTTCCTGTCTGATGCACAATAATCTTTGGCTGTGTCCCATTTCTGAGGCTGCAGCCTTCATAGGCTGCATTCGAAGACTGAAAGCAACACAGCAGCGCAACAATGCGGCCTAGAAATGCGTCCTTCTTTTCCCTGGCCACGAAGGATCCACCTGATCCCAGCATTCATTGCGTGGATTTCTAGAAGGGTGCAGCCTACAAAAGCTACACTGACCGTGTTCTTCAAAGGATGCAGCCTCTGAACTGGGACGCAGCTTGTGTGGACAGCAGGGTTCCCCAGTTCTGGTCCTGGAGGGCCAGTCTGCAACACAGTTTGCAGATTTCTCTTCTCAAGCACACCTTATTCAGCCACCAGCTAATTGCCAGGTTTAATAGATGTGTTTCAGCAGGGAGATCTCCAGGGCCAGAACTGGGGAACTCTGGTGTGATCTGTGCTGTTTGGCTGAGTTTGTCATAGCCAGTTGTGTCGGCTGCAACAACAACAATGCACTCGACAAAGGTAACGGATCCTTTAGGATTCCCAAAATTGTACAAAAATCATTTTAAAAAGCGATCCAGAGAGGAGAGATTAAGATTTATCTAGCGAGTGGTGCCAGTGATGTTTACGCAACATCTCAAAAGCAGATCTCGGTGAGAAAAGCCTTGACAGCGTCAGAGTTTCTGGAGGTCACTTTGTAAATCATAACGATGACTTTAAAACTGAGACACCACAGTGTGAAGAGTATGACAGCATCATGTGCATCAAGGGAGGAACACGAAAAGAATCAATTCACAGTTCCTTCAGCTTAATGAAAGTCCCACATCCAGGGATAAAATAATTTGATCAGCAATTTACCTTTAAAACACTTACTTTATGTACAATCGTACCAGAACTGTTGTAATAACAATGGCAGCTGCACAACACCGTAATGTTAACATTACAGCATAGAGCATTGTAATTGCATAACTTTATGACAAAAATAAGATAGCAACAAATAATAATATATGAATGAGATTTATACTTGTACTTACATGTGAATACATTGATATATTCCATCCACACTTTTCCTCTGCAGTTATTGCCAGAAATAAATCAATCCTCAAAACTTAGTTGCTTTCATTTGCTTCAGGGATACTCACAAAACCAGCAGATAATTAACAATATCTTCACAGCGGACAGCGCACGGCTCACAAACATTTAGCTTTCAATGTGTGTGGGTCACATCCAACAATGTCTTTATATAGTTTTATTTAGTTTTATTTATCATGCTTTTATATAATGTTATTTTGCGTCACAGTATGCAGTGTACTGAATATGACTGGTGTGACATTAAAGCTGTATACGACTTGTAAGCATTCATGCGGTCAAAGTATTCCATTATCATGACTAACAATGCACCAAGATGGCGGCGTAAGGTGATCGTGCAAAATTATCGTAACCGTCCCGTGGCTCGAATTTTTGCTTTACAGGGTGGTTCAGGGAAACTCATTAATATTCATGCCAGAACTGCTACCTGATTGGCCAGTGAATGCCTTAGACAGAGTTCATTGGCCAATCAGGTAGATTCTCTCATGAATATAAATGCATTTTCCCAAACCACCCAGTAAAAAGAAAATTTGCTCCCGGGGCACCCCTAATGGTCTAGTGCCCCCAGCAAATGCCAGGTTTGCCTGGGCCACGTGCCAGCTGTGCTCCTAATGATCATAGTTTTCTTTTTCCTCCCAATGTGTGAATACTGAACTTTCAAAGGCATGCATGTGCCTTCTAATCAGGAAACTGCTCTGAGATGAGAGCCATCTGCATATGGCACAGGCTGGCCTGCTGCACAAGGCCAACCTTGCAGGCGAACTACGTGTTTTGCTACTGCATCAGAGACCAAACAAATCTGCCTGAATTCAGTAGCCCTCGTCTTAATCGGCATGCATCTAAGTACCCATCTCCAAAGAGCAAGTCCCATTTTCATGCTCAGCAGGTTATTTGCATCCATACCTGTGGGTTTGAATTACAAGACTAATGCATCTTGTTTCACTAGAAAGCTTGGTTATTTCTGCAAATTCTGAGACTGAAACCCTATCATCTGTAATTTTTAGCACATCTGCTGTGTGTCATGCATGCAAGTCCTGCCTAAGTTTATTCAGAGTAAATTGTGGATATGGGTGTTATTCTTGTACTTTAGAATTCCAATCATTTACCCCAATGGTTTGTGTATTAATATAACATTTTCCCGAAGGTAACTATTAATATACTTTAATACAAATATAAATTTTCATATACAGAGCTGTACCAATCAAAAGTACGCTTGAAGCCATAGAAAAACCTTTGCACTGATATTGTAAGTATGGATGTATAGTAAGTAGTCTTGCATTTTATTAATTGACATTAACTTCTGGAAAATGTTTTTTAATCTCAAAATATTAAAAGCACGCTCCGCTGCTGTTATTTATCAGCTACACAAAACATGCAGCAACAAATGATTTGTTCCTATTTAATCATTAAATGTGTTACTGAGTTTTACTTGTTACAGTGTTACTGAAGCTATCAAAGATATCATCATGTAGCATTGTACGAATCATGTAGCATTGTAGGGAACAGTGTCCAGTCAATGCAATTATTTTCTTTGCAATTTACTTGTTGGCTGTAGCAGAGGGACGCCCCAAGATCTCAGCCTTACAAAGATTAACCTCATGAGAAAAGCTACCATTTAGTATTTCACTGAAGCATAATTGAAACTAGGTTATGGCAATCTGATATTAGCATATTCAGGGTATTGTTTTCAAAGCCAGAAATTTTGTTAATTGATAAGCTGAAAGAAAACATAAAATAGCTGCAGCTTCTGCAAATGGAAATAGAAATGTAACTTATTTATGATTGATAAAATCTGAATTTACTGTAGGTTCTTAGAACTAAAAGTAGTCCTGGAATGGAGGCGGCCTCCTCCGAAATACATTCTGAAAATGCCAATCCATTATTATGATTATTATTAATTATATGCTTGGAATTATTGTCACAAAATTGTCAGAGCCCTCTGCCTTGAAGGAGGCATTGCTTTGTGCTATGGCTCATACATAAAAATAACATGATTAACAAAAGAAAGCCAAAGAAGGATGCAAGCAGTTCCAAGCAGAATTACAATCTGTCCTTCTTTGACATACTGAATATTGAAGTTTGATGCCTCCTTATACTATAAGAGCTCATTTTGTGGCTCACATAAACAGGCCACATGAACTTTAGCTATTCTTTTGGCCCAGTATGTCACAGGTAGTGTCCTCTACAACGAGTATTTCCCAACCCAGTCCTTGGGGACCCCCAGATAGTCCACATTTTTACTCCCTCCCAGTACCCTATGAGACAGTCCACATTTTTGCTCCCTCCCAGCTAGGGGAGGGAGCAAATACATGGATTGTCTGGGGGTCCCTGAGGACCGGGATGGGAATTTCTGTCCTACAACAAGAACATGTGTCTCACTGTAGCTACAGCGCAACTGTGTTTTCTGCTCAGGTCCTAAAAGGTTTCCCAGAATGCCTCCAGGCAGACATCTGCCTCCACCTCCACCAGAACCTGCTACAGAACTGCAAAGCCTTCCGGGGGGCCACCAAGGGATGCCTTCGGGCCCTGGCCATGAAGTTTAAGACCACTCACTCCCCCCCTGGAGACACGCTGGTCCACAGCGGTGACGTCCTCACTGCGCTCTACTTCATGTCCCGTGGCTCCATCGAGATCCTGAAGGACGACATCGTGGTGGCGATACTGGGTGAGGATCGTTTACCATCCTCCTTGCTGGCCTGATACCGAGTGGATGTCACTGCGTTAGGTTTGCTTTGGGTTCTTTTGTTGCACTTCTGGCCATTGAATCATTTTATTAAGTTCTTGCTCTGTTAGAAGTTATTGTGTAGCTCCTGCTCCAGTATTGCTTACACTTGTACCTTGGAATTCAATGGAACCTCAGTCTAGCTGACCTTCATTGGAATCTCATGCCTAGCTGACTCCTTGACAGCATGTATGTTCGCAATGTGCTATTTGACTCACCTATACGTTGCACTGGACAAAAGCGTTTGACTCATTTGATTTAGATGATTATATGGATTATTATATTATATTATAATAGTACATTGTTTTATAGATAAATTATGACTTGTTTTCTTCTCATTAATCTTACTAGAAAGTGTAACTTTAGTGAGATGCTGAGAAAACTGCCAGTTAAGACCTGGAATGTCCTGTGTAGGTGGATGCTTTGTTTACATTGTGTAAGTGTGGATCTTCACATAGCGAAACTCGCCAAAGCACCTTTAATAGCATCATCATGGGCTGGAGCCAGGGTTTTTATTAATGTGGGAATCATAATTCATTCTTGGTGTAGATTCGCACTGGTTTGGCTTGTGGTTAGTAGCTCAAATGTGCAGAGATGGCTGTGGATTTAGGGGGAGAGGAAGAGTGAAACCCTGTAATATTGTTCATGCTTCGAAGTACGAGGTGTAGCCAGAGGAGGATGAGTAAAGCCTGGAACCCAACAATGACAGCAAAAACTGACCAAAACTGACAAATGTTCGGCTGCCGTCAGTTCCCATCAATTTTCAAAATTTGTGCTGGAACACACCAGCATGACTAGGGCTGATGGTTGACATATAGCCCACTCAGAGAGCTCAGATTCACCAGCTAGCTTGGATGCCGATTCAACATGGTCAATCGTCTAAAAAAGGCCAAACAGAGAGCGACCGTGCCGCACACACAGGCAGTCGGCGACTCTCAGCAGCAGTTCCTGAAAGCCGAAAAGCGGCTTGGTGTATTCCAGACATAAGACTCGCTTCAGGTGGGACAGCTCACACAGGGGGAAGGAATTGGGGCTTAATTTGGAAACAGGAGTGGAAACAGGTTTTGGAAAAGTGGCAGGGAGGGATAAAATTTAAAGACAAATGTCTGGGCAAGACAATAGAAAAATAAAGTAGGTCTCAGACTTTTTACTAATACATCAATCAACATTTTTCTTAAACACACTATCATTTTATGCATTTTTAAGAATGATGTTTCCCACTCGCTTTATGCTGTTAAATTACTAGTTATGAGTATAACATTCCTTATCCGCAAATTAAAATCAGTTCCATTATTTCTTCGACAGCGTGTCAACTCAGTTCACACATTAACACGTAGAAGCAGCCCAGTTCCCTGCAATCAGGTGCCAAATAAGGTCATAACAGTCATGTGACAGCTCACGTATCATAATAATCCCTGAGTTCTGCACAGTCCCCCATATGCTTGGGTACTGGCTCTGCGGTAGGGGGTGGGGTGGGATGGGGTTGGGAGGGGGGGGATATGATATAAGCGCTTCTTACCTCCATCCTGCATTTATATTTTTTAGATTTATTTTCAGGGACCATTTAAACAGCCAGATATTTTACTGGAGCAGAGCAAAATGGGCAATCTGAAGGTAATGTTTTTTTTTGTGGGGGGGGGTAAAGAAAATACTGTGAGAAACTATGCTGCATGTTGGCATGCCATTGAATTTATATGTATGGATGGAAGGATGGATGGATGATGGATGGATGTATGGATGGATGGATGGATGAACAAACAAACCCGTGAGCCTGTGCTGGATGATTGATTAGAAGATGAATGAATAAATAAGCAGATAAAAAAGAGAAATGGGGAGGGAAGGATTGCTGAGTCAAGAGTCATTTTTGCATGGCTGTCAGCCCTTTGTGACAAACGACACTGTACAGCCCCCGGCCCGCACGGTGTCACTGCCAGTGTCAGTGACCACACCCCCCTATTTAATTAGGGGGTACTTTCCCTACCAATGAGCATCGTAGGAGGTGAAACCGGCTAACCCTTGTCTAAAAGGCCCATCCGTCACAAAATAAGAGCCAGCCAGCCAGGCCGAGGCAGAGGTCCAGACGGCAGGTAATGGCTCACCCAGAATATTGGTAATACGTGGTGATTAATCTGATTTGATTTATGAAGTCAATCATAAATTATGGCGTTGCTTTTTTAAAATCTCTGGCAAGAAACTTGTTCTTTGTGACGAGGAATCGGGATTAATGAGAATTGGGGACTGGAGAGCAGGACGGGGGATTTTACTGGCACCCTTGGGATAAAAATGGGTGGTGATTACGTGCAAATTAACCTTTTGGCTTTCAAAAACAAACCTGCCTGCATTTGGACAGACGTGCCTGGGTGAACACACGTTTGTGTCCGTCTGACTATAAAAAAGTCCAGGGAGTGATGTGGTGGAACAGTGGTTGGCACTGTTGCCTGATACCTCTGTGACCAGGGTTTGAGTCTCCACTGTGGCGCCAAGTCTGGGGAGTTTGCATGTCATCGTAGGGTTTCTGCTGGGTGCTCTGGTCCAAAAGTATGCTGAGGTTAATTGGTGCTACTAACATGCTTGCAGGTGTGAATGGTATGTGAGGTCTGTGATGGGTTGGTGCCCTATCCTGGGTTGACCTGCCTTGTGCTTGCCCGCTCTGAACCCCCAAGACCCTGAATAGGACAAGTGCGTACAGAAAATACATGGCTGGACTATCTAGGCTACATTTTGAATACCATGTCTGTGGTTAAAAAAGAAATTTTGATTAAAATGTTCAACTCCCCATGGTCTTGGCACTTGTTGTCTAACCAAAATCCATATCATCACCATGGGTCTCACCATGCCACAGAACCAAACCTTAATTATATATCCTTAGTGAGTGATTCCAGATGAGTTGAGGGGCTGTCAAAGTTAGCTCTAAGGTTAGGCTTAGGGTTGGTATTGGGCTATTTACATGTGTCTCAAAGGAGGGCAAGATGGGACATATGCAACAAAGCATTCCAATATACCTGTATTTGTACTTTTTTCAAATATTTGCATATATTGGCAAATAAAACATCATTATATCTTGACCCCCACCTACACACCTGTGTCCTCCCCCATCTGTCGAAACACTGCTGTGGATCTGGTTCACACCCAAGTCTCTGCTGTGGCCTTAGCAGCTGTGTAGGCTTGAGGAAACTTGTCAAGCACCTTGAATGTCTCTGTCGTGAATTATTGTTATTATTATCATGATGATTATTATTATTATTAAATAAATTGAATTGAACTAAAAGAGGATGTGCGAACACCAAAACAATCAGTTCCTCTTGTTTTACATGCAACACGCAAATTGTACAGACACACTGCAGTTCCTCTTGTTTTACATGCAACACGCTAACTGTACAGACACACTGCCAGGGATGGGAATCACCAAACCATGGAAGTCTGAGGAATGGAAATGTGTGCATATTGTAGCATTTGCTATAGGAATTATACAGAATTATTCAAAATGTTCCCTCCAAACCTGTACTGGCTAAGCAATCGGAAGATGGATGGAACATTCAAATTATCAAAAAATGTAACGCTTTTACATTAACATAAACATAATATCCTAATTCTGCAGACCTGTACTGGATGCACAGCTGGAAGGTAGGTGAACGGAAATTATCCTCACGCATGTAGAAGGTGGCAGGTTGCAAAATCCCTGAATTTCCCTCTGGGGATTAATTAAGTTATTCATCCATCCATCCATCCACTAATCTTCTTCTCTCCCCTCCCGTCATTGTCTAATTTTAACATAAAAAGTGGATCGGCCCAATAACTACATAGCACCAGTCTGTTCTCCACGAAGGAATCACGCTTGAAGCCCTCGTGCATTTTGAGTGGCTGCTGTCACACTGGGGCCTGTGCTCTTTTTTGCGTCCTGCGTGTTACTTCTTGGTGGCGGGGAGGCCCTTTGTGGGGGACACCTGCAGCTGCGGTAGCACCCAGCTCCGCCGGCACTATTCAGATGGAGATCGCCACTGGGGACTTGACATTTCCCCTGACCTGATATCAGTGAAAAGGCCCTTATACGGCCTTCTTTAAACGAGAGATCGGTGGCACGGCTGAATGCTGCCTCGTCTTCAGGCAAAGAGTTTTCTGTAAAGGTTTAGCGAAGACCGTTATTCATCCTTTATTCATCAGTTCCTTTCTCTGAAGTAAATAGTGTGAAAGATAGGCATGGATCTGTTTAAATAATAAATCACTGGAGAACCTGACGGCCTAAACTACACCGCTAACAACCACATACCACTAAAGACCACTAACTGTTTTTTCTTATTATACTTATACCTTTTGTTTATTTTTCATTTGTATCTTTTTATTTACTTAATATCTTTTTCAGAATGTTATGTTTGTGTGCTGTGTACTTTTTAAACTTATTTGGACTATGTTCACTTGTCTCCACTATGTATACTGTCTTATGCTTTGTTTTGTATTGTATATTTGTTTGTCTGAACTTTGCCTGTCTTGCTGCTGTATGCAAAACAATTTCCCACTGGGATCAATAAAGCTTACATTATACCACTCGCAGATGGGGAAGCTGACCGACCAGCATGACATTTCCCTCTCCCCCTCTTCCAGGAAAGAACGACATCTTCGGAGAAATGATCCACCAGCATGCTAAGCCTGGAAAGTCCAACGCAGATGTCAGGGCACTGAGTTACTGTGACCTGCACACCATCCAGAGGGAAGACCTCCTGGAAGTGCTGGACATGTATCCAGAGTTTTCAGACCACTTCCTGACCAATCTGGAGCTCACGTTCAACCTGAGGGACGAACCGGCTAAGGTATCATCTTACCTGGGTGGGCATCCACACTGTTGCTTCCGACACTAAAATCATAAAAATGCTCCTTCTCTTTCTTAAAGTGAAACCCGGAAAAATAAAATGATGATCATACATTCTTGGAAGAAAAAATTTCTTCGCAGCTATAATAATATAGCAATATCATGAAATTTCCGTCTGTTAATTCCATCTTTAATTGATTTGGATGTGGGTCAGGTATATACAGTATATTATGGTATATGGAAAACATCCAATGATATCATTTACCTTGTTTGACCTACACATAGTGATGTACCCAGTGAACCAAAACAGAATACAGGTACTGCAATGTGTTTAATCTAAAGAGATTGATAATTATATTTTGATTATAGTCAGTAATAAGCTAATGGAGAGCATAACCTTGGTCAACCTAAATAAAAAATATTTGTATTGTAAAAAATATTTGTAAAAATGTTTATAAACAACAATACTCAATCGCACTTGGTTTGCAACATTTAAATCATATTTTGACAGAAGATTGATGCCATAGTGTGTCTCTGGGTCTTTGACTTACACGTTAACGGTCGTTTGGCAGGCTAATTTTTCACAAAGCAGTGAGTCGGATGGGGACAGTGTCAGATTCAGAAGAAAGATTTCCTTTAAGCAAAAGCCGTCGCATGGTAGGTGACAATCCATCTTGAGTTTGCCTTTGTAACACATTGGCGCCATATTGACACAATTGTTCAGAAATCATTTGTCATTTTTAGATAAGAATATAAATTGTTAATTTTGCATTGTAGAACATTCAGGTTCACAATTTTACATAAGACTAGTTTGTCAGAAAGACCTGCACAAGCTATATTTACGCAAGAGAGATCAAACAGAAACATGTGAGAGAGTTAACCCTGAACACAGTAACTGATCTGTCCTCTCTGTTGCATTATAGTGGCAAGCCATATGCTAGCAGCTAGCATTCATTGGTCTGTAGGGACACTTGTGAGTGGGGGAAAAAAAATCCCAGCATGCACTATGTGCAGTGGAACCATGCCGACCAAGTTCTGCCACTGCGGAGCAATTGTTGATGCAACTAAGATTTCAGCTGCAATCAAAAATGCTTGCCGCAACTGTGCTCAGGGAGAAATTGGCACTGGCATTCAGTTACTTTTCTGGGGCTGTTGTTACTGCACAACTCTGTCACTACATAACAGTACTGTGAACATATTTAAGTACAAATGCTGATTTTTTTTTCAAAAGATACCAGTATTCATAATGAGGCAGGTAATTGGAGACTTCATAATTACAAGATGAGTCAGAGTCAGGACTGCCAACTTTGGTCAGTTAGATAGAGTGAGATTTTCAGTTAGAGACAAGTCTGCAGACGCATTTAAATGTATGTAACAGTTGTATTACCTTGTAAATAGTGTGTAGGGTTTGCAAACTACCCCAACGCTTTTGATGTAGCTAATTTTAGGTTTATAATGGGATAATATAGATTTGCTGTAAGATTTCTTGCGCGAGTGTGAGAGTGTGAAAGCATGAGTGTCACGCCAGATGTGTGAGAGTTGGCAACCCTGGGAAAAGTAGATGTTTGACTGGTGACTGGTGAATTTGGGGGGAGGTGAGCACTGGATTGAGAATGATTGGCTCAATGATTAGTCATAATGCTGGATTGGTGAGGCTCAACCACACACTTGCTGGCTGCCATTCCTTAGGAGGAAACAAAGATGGACTGGGCAAGGCCAGTGCAGAGCAGTACTTCTTCCCAAAGAGGGACTCTGAAGACAGAGGAGATACCGGCCAGGAAGAGGAGGAGCAGAGGCCTCTGTGTACCGGGATCCAGGGTTACCCTTTAGTACGGGACCAGAGCCTTAGTCCCGACCTAAAGTACACCACTGACATCCATGCAAGACACCGTCTGGAGCAGAGTCAGTTATGCAAAGGTATCTTGTTCCCATTTATACTCAGTCAATTTCCCACGTTGAACACAAAAAGAACACTTGTTTCTTGACTATCAAGGGTAACGTTTGTTGTCTACCTCAACATCTGGATCAACAGCAGTATTATTACATCATTATATGATTCTCAGACATCTACATCCAATAAGAATGCAACATGCAAGACAAAAGCTCCTGATCTAGCCGAAGATGCTACCCATTGATCTGCCGTACATGTTAATCTAATACAGGGTTGCTGTGAGCCTGGATCCTGTCCCTGGAACCACAGGGTACTAGGCTGGGCACACCTTGGATGGCAGGCCAGTCCGTCAGAGGGCACTCATTCACACACCAAGGGTAATTTTAGAGACATCAATGCACTCAGCATAATGCCTTTGGACCTTGGGAGAAAAATCAGATGATCAGAGAGAACATGCAATGTGTGTGTGTGTGTGTGTGTGTGTGTGTGTGTATATATATATATATACACACACACACAGGTTTGTAATTATATTCTTGTGGGGTCTCTCTATTCATTTCTATGGGAGAAACCCTAATCCCAACACGACGACCTTAACCCCCACTCAGCCCTAACCTTAACCATAAGCAACCAAACAAAATACAGGACTTTTGGCATTTTTAGTTTTTTGATTGCATTCACAGATCTTTGTGGGGACTTGAAAGATGATCTCCTCCATGTCAAAATAACAGGTTTTTATTACATTCTGGGGGACATTTGTTCCCTACAATGTAATATAAACATAATCCACACACACACAGACACCACACTGAGGGCAGAATTCAACCCACCAACTCTGCAGGCTCGAAGCCAATTCCCTATCCACTGAGCCGCTCTGCAGACTTCATCTTGCAGTAAATATATTTAACACAAAGTCCCAAAACCCAGCAAAGACTGCAGAGTTCGCCGATTGACTGAGATCAAGCCGGCCTCCGCATGCGGAATCACAAACCTCAGTAGTGGGAGCCATCGGACCGATCAAACCCGCCGTTAATCCACGGCAGAATCCCCGGCCTCGCACGGTGTAGTGAAACGTGCACATGGAGGATCCTCAGCAGAGTCGGCTCTTACAAAAGCTTAAGTCACCACACACTCCTTTCAGAGGCTTTAACCGAGTCCGCCATTTTGCCCCCTGCATCAAAATCGCCCCCGATTTGTGCTGTCTGTCCCAATTCCATTTTATCTGGGAATGTTAATGTCGCATCGCCACAAACAAGCAGCGCACCTCGATGACAGCGAAGTACAGAACTACCTCTGCAGTGGAGAAGCACAGCCTGTCCCCAAAAGACAGAGTACATCCTGCAAAATCTTTTGACCCCTTTCAAAACAGAATTAGTGGATATTAAAATGAGTACATTTACATATTTAGCAGATGCTCTTGTCCAAAGCGACCTACAAGCAAGGAAAATGGCACATTGTATGGTGGCCACTTTGTTTCATGAGAGACAGTGTTGTGCCTGCTTATGCTGACCAAATCTGTCCTGTAAATCTAATGTCATACTACTAATATGTCCATTTCATCGGTACATTACATGCACAGGGAACTCCAGGGCTGTAGGTTTGGATCCCGCACCATGCTCTGTGTACATGAAGCTTGTGTGTTTCCCATGATCACCTGGGTTTCCTCCCACAGCCCAAGCACATGCTGGTGTGCTGTCCCTAAGTTGCTTTTAGCGTGCAGCTTGTGCGTGCGTGCCCTCCAGTGGACCGGCCTTAGTTCCTGAAACTCCAGGACAGAACTCGAGCAGAACAATTAGCTGCTGCAGTATAAATAGGTCTTCAGAAGAACGAATCACCTTGACTAGAAGCATATGGGGAAGACCTAAAAATACGTGCGCCATCTTGTCATTTAAGCACATTTGTAAATACCCTCAGAGCAGTATCTCTGTGACAGGAGCTCCCCAGTTCAACTCCACCTGCATTTTCTTTTTTTGTGTGCAGTATTCATACATTGAAGAAATTACTTGCTTAAATCATGCCTAAAAGCCCCTCACTATGATACTATTATTCTGTTCTCTAAAGGGAAAAAAAAACACATGTTTAGTCCAGGCCTCAAGACAATTTTCTACATAACTGTAAACGCATCATCAAAACATCATTAGTTGAATACTGTTGTGTGAGTATATATAAGATTCTGAAACATGAATAATATCTCATTACATTATTGCATGCACCAATCTTTTACACATTGTTGGGCATTTCAGATTCAGAAACTACAAATCCAGACCAAGATTTTGTTTCTACCAACCAGGTGAGTACTCTGTGACTGTGGCTCTTTATGCTCAACTGGTTAGTAGGAACGAAATCTTGGTCTGGATTTGTAGCTTCTGGACCTGAAATGCCCGGCCCTGCCTTTGCACTGTAACTTTGTAGGCACTTTGTGTGTAGTAACTTTTTATTAATGAGAGCAGTTGTGAGAAAGTGGTGCCATTATGATAAGTACATTTGTCCTCTGATCAACAAGTTCTGTGAAGTTCTAAGTGTACCCAGGGAACTCCGTGCAGCTAGCTAACTTGAGCTGTTTTTTTATTGTATTTTATTGGCACCACAAACAAGCCATGCAGTGAGCCATCAGTCACCAGCAGGGGGACAATTGATTCCATTGGTCATCGCGCGGCGAGTGTTTACAGGTGTCTGGCAGAGATAACGACTCTAGTCTGTCCGTGGGACCACTGTGATTACACGGCAGTGCAAACTTTAATGAATTACCATCAGCTGACTAATATATAAAGCTGACAAGGGAAGATTAATCGCTCTCCATTGCTGTGGCATCCTGTTTGGTCATGAATCAGTCTGTATGCAAAGTGTTTTTGTGTGCTTCCTCCTTGTTCCTGTGGAAGATCATGGTGGTGAAGAATGGGCTTGTGAGAGGCTGATGGGCCGTATTGATGAGTGGGGGCACTCCCAAGACTCAAAGGGCGTGGACGAAACGGAGAGCGACATCACGTACGGGGAAGTGGAGCACCGACTGGACCTCCTGCAGGAGCACCTGAACAGGTGAGTGCCTGCTCCTCTTTCTCCTGTCTGAGCCAGAGGAATTCTGGGATTGGTACCCTCCTGTTGCTCATGTGGCAGTTCTTCTTTGTACCATGGCGTGCTTTTTTTTTCTTTCACTGTGGTTATAGAAGATGGATGGACAATAAGAACAACAGAGTCCTTTCTTCATAGTTAATATTTACCAGCTCATCAAATATAATTTTCTTCTTTTTTTGTGAAATCAGCTGAGTGCACATGTAACAGTAGATTCGTGACGGGACGGCTGGTGGTATTTTTAGCCAACGTGATTGCAGTGGAAGAGGCTGGAGGGTGCCGGGCTCGTGCAGGGTCTTGACGTTCCAGTTGCATCCGTCCCCTCCCCCTCCCTGCCCCGCCACCGGCTCTGACCAAATGCACCCATTTTGCTCTGGCAGAGGCTGAAGGCTGCCTGCAGTGGCTCCATTTAGCAACGTGTCCCCTTTTATTTGTCACCTCCGGAGGAATAATGGCCGGCAACGGTAAAAACGGCACCGTCGTAATTGCTCGCCCGGCCTGCTCCTCTTCCGTCCACAGTCTAGAGTGGGGCCGTTCCTGCCTGCTTGTTTTAGTGCTCTGTCACAGCAAGCAAAATCATGGCCCAAAGCTCAATCTGTGGCTGGCATAGAACGTAATAACTGGATTGTATGTCAGTGAGAAAAAAGAAAGCAAACATGAGGAGGTCAATTACCAAGATCAAGTGGCTACAATGCTAACATGACGGTGTATTTTCTTATATATGGCCCAGTTTACACTGATCAGCTATAACATTAAAACCAGTAACAGGTGAAGTGAACCACATTGATTACCCTGACAATGGCACCTGTCAAGAGTATCATTATATATTAGGCAAGGGAACAGTCAGTTCTTGAAATTGATGTGTTGAAAGCAGGAAAAATGGGCAAGTATAAGGATCTGACTAACTTTGACATGGGCCAAATTGTGATGGCTAGACAACTGAGTCCAACCATTTCCAAAACAGTAGGTCTTGTGGGGTGTTCCTGATACATAGTGGTCAGTGCCTACCAAAAGTGGTCCATGGAGGGCCAGCTGGTGTCCAGCAGGGTCATGGATATCCTAGGCTCACTGATGCGCATGGGGAGTGAAAGCTAGCTGTCTGGTCCAATCCCGAAGGAGAGCTACTATAGAGCTAATTGCAGACAAAGTTCATGTTGGCTATGATAGAAAGGTGATAGGACGTACAGTGCATCACTGCTTACTGAGCATGTGAGTGCCAGAATTGGACCATGGAGCAATGGAAGAAGGTGGCCTGGTGTGAGGACTCACATCCATCATGTGGATGACTGGGTGCATTTGCGTCATTTACCTGGGGAGGAGATGGCACCAGGATGCACTATGGGAAGACAGCAAGCTGGCAGAGACAATGTGATGCTCTGGACAATGTTCTGCTGGGAAACCTTGGGTCCTGGCCTTCATGCAGATGTTACTTTGACATGTACCACCTACCTAAGCACAGTTGCAAACCAAGGTCACCCCTTCATGGCAAAGGTATTCCTCAGTTGCAGTGGTAATGGTTTGAGGAACATGAAAAAGGCTTCAAGGTGATGACTTGGCCTCCAAATTCCCCGGATCTCAATTTGATCCAGCATCTGTGGGATGTGCTGGACAAACAAGTCCGATCCATGGAGGCCCCACCTCGCATCTTACAGGACTTAAAGGATCTGCTGCTAACGTCTTGGTGCCAAATACCACAGGACACCTTCAGAGGTCTTGTGGAGTCCATGCCTTGACGTGTCAGAGCTAGTCTGTCAGCACGAGGGGGACCTACACAGTATTAGGCAGGTAGTTTATAATGTAATGGCTGATTGGTGTGCATTTAGTGCCTGTTTCTGTGAGTCTGTTTGGAGACAGACTGGTATACCATCAAGGGCATTGATTGATGGATGGATTTGCTTGTATGTATATATAACTTTTAATTTTGGGTTACAATAAAATACACTTTTCATCCGAATAGTAGGTGAAGAGGGAAAATCACATCTGCCAAAAAACCGAATTACAGAACAGGGCATCTTCAACGAAGGGGAAGCCTGGGGAATTTTTAGAGCACTGGCTCCCCCTTGTGTTTATTTGGGAAATTGGCACAAGGTAGGGAACAGCTTGAATTGAGGAGCAGTGTGAAAATAACTCCTTACTTTTTATTGAACAAATAATAATGGGTCACTAAGACTCAGGATGTCCAATTTATTTGCATTCTATGTTTTGTTTCTAACAATATTTAGGCCGGTTATGGATGCGAACAATATGCAATGTGGTGTCTTTGGGATTCACAAATTGCAATGCATTGATTTCTCTGCCCCCAAACAGCTTCTTCCCAAGGTCCCATAAAAATCTTGAGTTTGTTGTACTTCCTCACAAAAGAGTTACTGTCATAAAATGTCCTAAGACACCTCAATCGAGGCACATAGCACTGATCAGTGAACACACATGTGGCATGGCAGGCTGGAGTCCCAGATGACGTCGGACATTCAGGCCATCCTGGAGCTCCTGCAGAGACAGTCTGCCGTGGGGCCCCCTGACTACAGTACTCTCACAGCCAGGGCGGAGCAGCAAAGGCCCGCCATCAGGGTCACGCCTGTCACAGCCAGCCGGACTGAACACAGCAGCCACCTCGCCTCCTCGCAGGTACCTGATCTACTCAGCATTAGTCTAAATTCTTCCTATAATTTGTAGCAGCCCAGAAATTTTTTAAATAATAATTTTTATTTCCATGGCAGTTCTATGAGTTTCTGACCCTCCGGCCCAGATTTTTCTTGCCCCCCCCCCCCCTTTTAGAAGTGTTCAGCGAATCACAAAAAACTTTTCCTTTCTTTTAATGCAGTTTTAATTTTGGTTGCATAGCACTTCATACTATAACAAACTACTAAATATATAAAACTACAATAATGCTTGGATGAGAAAGTTAAAAGTGTAATTTTATAAACAGGTTAATGTCTTAGACATGAATGTCTATTTCCTAACTAATACCAAGCATGGCAAAAGGCAGTAACTCTTCAGTATACACATACTTCAATTTTTGATTATACTTTATTGATCCCCATTGGAAATTGATCTTTTCTCCTCCCCCATGTTGCTCTCCATAGGTGAGAGCAGGCTTGGCAGTGAATGGCTGCCACTTGTTGCAGCATTCAGGGAGCTGGGGGTTAAGGGCCTCGCTCAGGGGCCCACAAGCGTGCTGATGGCGGGTTTAAACTGATGACCTTCCGATCACAGGCACAGAAGCTTAGCCTGCTGGGAGCATAAAATTTATGTTACAATACATTTCTGTTGATATCCTGGAAGGGGGCACATTTTGAGTTTTCATCTCATAGCTTTTCCCACAGTCCCAGTCCCATGGAGAGACCAGGTTAGGGTCAGGCCCATCCTGTCACAAGCTTGGCCAACACAAAGATTGGGCAAATGCCAACCAATCTCCGACATAGACTGACTATTAAATACTGGTTAAATTCTGGTTAAACTTGTTAGTGGTTAACTTCATAAATCCTTTTCCACTATAGGGTTTTGATAAAACAAAAGAACATTGGTCTTATCCTGCTAAACGCTGTATTAGGGCTGACATCCCATAAATAAGCTTTGCAATCCGTTCATCTTCAGGGACACAGTATGTAACAAAAGGGAAAACCCATTTGTGGTGCATCTTTGTGCATGAGCAAATTTGATGATCCTGACATTTACCTGTAATGTCCCGGATCCTGACAGCCACACCTTATGGACGAAATTTTGTCCCACCTCTATCAAAGCAGCGATGCGAGAGGCGCCGCTTCCCAACACAGGCCGAGGGTAGACGGTGCCCAAAACCCAGAAACGAATAACCACCTACAGCTCTGCTCAGCCGGGTGCATGAGGCAGCAGCTGCTGAATGGATTTGGTTGGGTGCCACGGGATTCCCCAGCGACTTAAAAAACAGGCCGGCTGTAATCAGGACCCTCCCATGGGAGTGGTATGGGGTCCTTGTACTGTAGGTGGAGGAAATTGCACACACCGTGCAAGGCCACTGCTGGATAAGCAAGGAGACCCCCTCCCAACATTCGCTATTACGGATGTGACAATAACAGTGCAATGAAAGGCATAAAGACATAATGGCACATAGTGCTGTTTTGCTTTAGCTCTGAAGTATCGCAGGGGACACAATGTTTGTATGTAGCATATATAAATCAATGCGCAGCCTTTAAACGCTTCTTGGGACAGCCGAGAGCAGATTGTGACCAGATTCTACCGCACTTCCACACCCATTGGTGTTCAGGGTGGGAAGGAGAGGTACCGGCTGTAGGAAAGGCTATAATCCTACACAAGAGATTTTTTTTTCCACTGACTCCCATTTCCAAATTTTCAACATGAACGCTCCTGTTTTTCATTCAAGTTCTTAATATTTTTTCTTTTGGCAAAATATTACATTTTTACCAGCATATTTTGCCAAACAAGTGAACTTAGACTGGATACTTACCATCACATCAGGACTTACTAAACTTCAACCACCAACACCAAAAACGAGAACATTCTGGATTTCCGCTGAATGACCCACCAAAAGTAAGTTTCTAAACTTGTTTTGCTTTTTTAGGTACTTTGTTATGTTTTTCTTTGTCCAGCATTATTTTTCTTGGTTCTTACTTGTGATGTGTGTAAAAACAAATAACGATGCCTTTGTCAAAGAGCCAGGCCTCCCTAATACTGAGAAGCTAGCTATTGTGCTTGTTGCCATTCAGTGTCTTGCAGAGAATACTGTGGCTTTGCCCATTTAAATTCTCACGAAATGAGAGGTATCTCATTTCATTTGTATGACAGGCAAATAAAATATAAAGCATACTCTCTATGGCTAAGTTATCAGGCATCTCGAGTGCAGTTGATGGTAATAATCCAGCCCCTTGACATATCCCTGAAATAAATTCGCTGAACTGGCTTGGAATCCCGCAGCAAATAATTAACAATCACTTTACTTAAAAGTGATGACATTGTGAATTTAACACCATATTTCTGAATATCAGAGAAAAGATCCAGAGTATGTTGGCAGGACCGTACAATAACTGTCAGACCTGTGCTGCATTTACTGCTAACACTTTACACACACTCAGCAGCTTGTCATTCGTTCTTGCTACACTAATATATATCACTACACTAGTTACAAATTAGTTGCTTACTTAGATGCCACTGGGACATCAAGGTTCAAGACCCTGCAGTGGCCCAGCACCCTCCAGCCCCTTCCACTGCAATCATGTTGGCATCTATGTGTAACAGGAACATCCTAATCAGATACTGTGAGACCGAAGTCTCCTTAGATGCATGGCCCATTCTGGTGAGGTACGTTCTTGTCTTCGGCCTTACCTGTCAGACTGTTACTGGTTTGTTAATATAAATGCTGAGTCATGAAAATGTTGAGAGTCACCTATGACATTCCCCGAGGCAGTCTAGGTCACACTCTTCATCTCATCATATATCCTATGTCATGGTGATTCATAAATGTAGTGTTTGCTGATGAAGAAACAACAATGTATCCATCGCAAAAGTGAATATATATCAATTCTCCAAGCTTAAGAGAAATGACAGGATGATAGAAAAAAAAAATTTCTCTAAGACAATAATAAGATAATAAGACATACTGTCTAAGACTTCAAACTGAGTCTGGATGACCTTTCAGTCAATGTGAAAACCTTGATAAGACCATTAGTGTTACAAGTGACAGGATGACTCTTACAGTTGACACTGGTGTCTTGTATTAGAAATATATCAAAGTGTACTTCTTTTCTCTAAAGGATATATTCGAGGTTTGCAAAATGCTGTCAATCAATGACATAGAAAAGCTGGTCCATCCATTGATTACACTGTAACACTCCACGTTCTGGCTACACAAGTTCTTTGCTTAGGTGCCAAATATTACAGAATGTAAACTTATTGGATCTGTATCCGCATTTCTACACTGTCTAGTCATCAATTTTAGAACAGAATATAAAATTATATATTTCTCACCAGGGGTGGAACTTAAGAATTTTTGCTACTAGACAACTGGACTAGTTTAGTAAAAAATGTAGTCTGACATTCCAGCACTTTTTTTTTCTAGCCAGCAGGCTGCTGTTCAGTTTTCTGTACTTGTCCTTCATCTAAAGAACTTCCCTCAGGCACTGGATGAGCTTAATGTCCAGCTCTGCTTCTCACCTTTAGAAAAGACCCACACCCCTGTTTCTTCAGGATTTACTGCTTCCACAGCCTGACGACTTCATTCACAAAATGCTGCTTATCTTGTACCAAATATTAAGAACATTCCGACAGCAGAGCCTGCTCATAGGGAGTGAACTAAGCTTGATTCTGGCATCGAAACAAGCTACATTTACGCCTAGAGAAGAGGCACGTCCTGGTTTAACCGAGTTTGACGAGTCCCTGAGTCAGCAAGGGAGGGGTTAGCGTTTCACTTCTTTAACCAATCACAGTCTTCATTGTATGACATCACCACATTAATTAAAACCAGCATTTTCTGTGAAGCAGTAAGGTAAAGTGCCTGTTTTATTGTATATGCTTTTTCTTAAGGGACATGTCATACATAGAAAAAATAGGAAAATGCTTACCTGCAAAGGTTGTGTCGAACAATGTATGGGCCTGTCTTTATTTCAGGATAATAATAACAAGAACAACAACAATGCTGAACCAGTAACCTGCTGATCAACAACACCCCCAGCTTACTTGAGTTTGAAAATGAAGGGGGGGGGGGGGGGCGGAGGACCAATGTGGTGATGTCATACAATGAAGACTGTGATTGGTTAAAGAAGTTGAACTCAAGCTCCTCCCTTGTTGACCTAGGGTCACATCAAACTTGGCAAAATCAGGATGTCCAGGAGGAGATACCTAGCTCTGTAGTGCCTCCTACAGTTAAAGGCACAGGTCAGACTGTAGTTCCTGACCACTAAGCTGTTCGTGAGGTAAGCAGTCAGTGCTGTTACACTCACGTTGCACGTTGCTACCCCTGTTAGGTGATCCTCGCTTTCTTTTGTTGACTTTCTTTGGTCTTCCTTCTGATTGTATGTCTTCCATCTGCCAGCATTTTAATATGCTATATTCATGGAAAAATCATTATCAAGACAACACATAAGCTAATTCTGCTTTCCATTCCGCTCAGGGTTATCCGGCCTCAAGGCGACAGGTCATCAAGATCCTCAGATCACGCAGAAAACAGAGTAAACAATGGATCCATGTGTGGGCTTGATCCAGTGTACTAACATATTCGTCTTCATCACTATTAATCTCCTCTCTGGATCAAGATAATAATAATATTGTGTGACTATGCTGAAAATTCAAGAATGTGTGCACCCTGTGGTAGGCTAGCATTTTGCCCAGGGTGTACCTTCCCTCATATTGTAGGCCTCGCAGAAAGACTGCTTATGACCCTGAATTGGATAAATGGTTGTGGAAGACAGAAATGGAAACATATTAATACAATGTCCATTATAGAGACCCATTTGAAAACTGACCTGCTGTTCTCCAGAAAACACAGTCCCATCATTCCATCCATTAAGTTTCAAAAATAGAACAGGGATCAGTTCTATAGACCATGAGATGGATTCCTGGCGCTACCTGGATTATAGCAGGATGTTGTGTAGTGATCATTCTTTCCTCTCAATGGCAATATAGACTGTTTTTAGCATCCAATTTATAAGACATAAGTCATAACTTTTTGTGACTATATTACCATACCAACCATACTGCAGGATTTGTTAAGTTGAAAATCAACTATGAAATTAAATTGATTAAATAAAATCATTATTTGTTACAAAGTTGGGCTCCTTGTTTTCACAACAAGCTTTAATGTCACAACTCAAAGGGTCTGATTCATAGAAAAATGACAGTAACTTCACGTCATGCTAAATGAGTGCCATGTTAATCTAAGCTCATTCCTAACGCTCTCCTAAAGGTACAGTAAGCAGCATAGCGGTACCTGATGAATATGGCATTGTTGGTAAGGGGCATCACATGTAATAAGCTGCGCTTTGTACTGCATCCTCTGCATTTTAAATTGTCGAAGGAAGTTTCTCTTGTGCAGAGCTCCGCATTTTAAAAGAACACATAAGTTCACATAAATTGGTACCAAATGTTTGGCAAAAATGTAAGCAGTAGCAAAGTAACATTTATTTATTAAGCACTTTTCACAGACAAAATAGCCATGAAGTGCTGTACAAAACGAAAAAGCCAAAAAACACAAAACAAAACACCAAAGAATAATGTAAAAATACCCATGTAAACATAGGCGACAATACACAGCAAAACATTTCAGAAATGCTTTCACAAATACTGAAACTGTGAAAGTTTGCCACGATGCTGAAAAGATTCCATTTCCAACTATCATTCAAATAAACATAGTAACTGACGGAATGGACATCACTGTCAAATGTAGTGATTACTAACACAACACACCTACTGTACACACTAACACTAGCAGTTACAATTAAAATATCCCCATATGTCACACCACTGAAATTTAGCACCAGAATGAAATTGGTCTTAATTTGTACATAATGCTGTTTTCTAGGAATCACTTTCCCAATATGTAAATAGGCAAATACTGTCGTAACACTTCTTTCTCTTTTATGAATGATGGGCAATGGTGGTTTTACAGCATTAACCACTGAAGCTTTGTGCATTTTGCCTAAAATCTTTTTCAATTGTCATAAATAATCATAATTCAGCATCAAAGATGACAGAATTAGCAAAGGTACTGGGCTGTGACCGTGACAAATATTAATTATTGCCATAATCACAGGAACTGTAATTAGTGTCTGGAATATAGGGGTATGGGGTCATGGCTTTGTAAATGTCCGTTTGTCTGGTTCAATTTCAGCACAGCAACTCATTAAAAGAAACAGCATCGGCCTTTCTTATGTTAATTTCACGTCTCTTTCCGACTTCGCAGAATCCCGCCCCCTTTTATACCCACTGCTTTTGTTTTACTTTTTCTCATCATCAAGTGTCAAAGTATAGACAAGCTACCTTCCTTATTTGTGTTCTCAGTTTTTTTAGCATCCAGGAGCCATAATTTATGTACTGAAACCACTGAGGAAAATATGCAATAATAAAGGAAATCAAGAAAAATACTTTTTCACTGCACTGTAAGTACTTACAATACAGTGTTAATGTGGATGAAGCAGGTTGAATTTCCCCGTCTCTTCTAGCAAGAATCACCTTCGATGCAATTCAGCTTTATGACTTTTCATAAGGAATATTTGCAGGATACATGTGGTAAGAAACACAGAAATTTGAGACCAGCAAAATACCAGGCCATGATCAGCTAGGATACAGTGTTGATATTATTCTTAATAATGGGCAAATTATTTCAAAAGTGTGTGGGGGGGGGGG
>JAODKC010000001.1:45081882-45139111 GCA_026777985.1 Mormyrops attenuatus | reverse complement strand
CCCCCCCCCCCCCCCCCCCCCCCCCCCCCCCCCCCCCCCCCCCCCACTAAGAACATAAGAAATAAGAAATAATAGTAAAGTAAATAATATTATTTGTCGTATTAATAATTCTTAATATTCATTCAGTTTTGTCTTGGTTTACACATCAGATTTTTAATATTATGTCAATATATATTATATTTTTATTTGTTGTTTTAATATCCTATTTAATATACTACTCAGGTTTCAAGGTATTTTTTTTTGTCACTGGTTACACATTGGCAGTAAAATGTTTTTCCAGTGCAACAAAAGTTATAATTATAGGTTAAAAGTGAAAACACATAGAATGCAAGTATGCAAAATATTCACAAGCACTCAACACTATAATGAGAGCAAGCAGATCAAACAAGGGGGGGGTCACTTTTACAGTTTCACAGCCTTCAAAAAGAGGACAATGGAGGTCAAATGATGACAAGTAATTGGCATAGGTCATCACATAGGCCAGGGCAACATAAATTGATAAAATTGTATTGTGATTATGAACAGTCATATTGTCATCAATTTGAGTCTCGTTGTATAGCTTAAACACTTGTCTTCTTGCATAAATAACAGTTATAATGCACTATTTTTAAACAAATTCCATTTAGGTATTAGTCTGTTGTTGGTGTAATTTATCATAATACCTGTTACATGCTCCATGACCATTAGTAAAACAATTTGGTCATTATAATCAGAAAAACTCAAAATCACCTGTCATATTTTACTCTTTTCTATATATGAATTTTGCAATATCCTAATAAATATTGATATTGTGAAAATCTATGAAAATACCATGATGTCCTTTTTAGGGCCTGTCAGCCAGCTCTATGACATCACAGAGTGACTCTGTAAACTGGGTGCTTAGCCTCATAAATGCAGTCTGATCGGACTCCGAAAAGTGGGACCGGTGCGTTCTTAAGGGTAATGGAAAATCCTGACCTGGAATTTTTTTAGAACTAGTAAGTGGGAATTGAAAAAAACAAAGACACGTAGCAATACACTGCTGTTGAGGGTGGGAAAAGCGTGTGTGTGTGGGGGGGGGGGAATCCACACTTTAAACAGGCAGGAGACATATCTGCCTATCCCCTACAGTATCTCCACCCATGGTAAAAATCGTAATTTAATTCTGTAGTCCACAATGGAGCCTGTGTCAAAGAGTATGCTTATGTCTGTGTTTTTCAGGGCCTAGAATCCCACACCTTGGAGTCGTCCATCAAGAAGCCCAAAGAATCTTTATCAGGTATGGACGATACGGAGGGAGCTTCAGGAGACAGCTTCCCAGCTCTATCCCAGCTGCAAGTAGAAGGAAGCGGCAGGAATGAGCAGAACCGGGCAGCTTCCCTCAACCAGCATCAGTCCAAATCCCAGTCTCTTTCGATGCGACACCCTTCCTTGCCTGACTCACCGCTCACCACCGTAGGAACTCTGGGGCTCTACAGGCCAGTCTCTGATCCTGGACTTCCCGGGAAGCAGGCCTGAGAATTATCAATATGCCTCCGTTGTAACAAAAATCCATTGATGTTTGACTCAGGGTCTAGAAGGAAACTGTATTGTCATATGCAAGGAATACTGCAGCCCCCTTACCTGCCTCATTCATATATACAATTCTAGACACTTGATTCAATAAATAGTCAAGTTAAAGGGAACACATTCTTTATATATCATGTACACTGCCAGCAGCACAAGGCACCTTACCGTACCCATCCCAAAAAAAATGCATGTTTGAAAACATTTTCCTTTTAGATGACGCTTACTCAGACAAACCTAAACGCACCGCATGAACCTGTTAAACTATAAACTGCAGCATCTGAACAAGTGTTCATTCAATTTGACTGCAAAATGTAAACATACCAATAAAAATGCTTTAAGGTTCTGCATAAAATACAAAAAATCCATACACAGGCTCAGTATATTGTTCAATAACTAAGTCACACTGTAGTCCACACAATGCACATACATAATAGTTGTTTAAGTATAAGCAACTCGTCATTATTTTCAAATACCACAAAATTTATACACAATTTTGGATTGCTTTAAGGGGAAAATGCATACGATGTCCTGATCTAACAGCAATAATATCAACTTCAGCATGTGATTTTGGATCAATATTTCAAAATCAAAAGTGTCTTTCCATTTGTCCATTTTCTCAGACGTTTCTGTTTCAATTGATTTTCCAACTAAGTTCAGTATATTTATCTACACGATCAAAACAACATACCTACCCTAAATTGATAATTTAGGGTTAAATATTTAGGGTATATTTTTACCCTTTTGATAGAGTACATGCACAGAGTTTTAATATGGATTTCTGTTTCATTTTAAATGCTGCACTTTTAATTTGATGTACAAACAGGATGGTGCATAGCTTGGGATTATTGTTACATAATTAACTCATAATTACTGAAGTGATATCATAAGTATAAAATCCAATAATAATTGAAAGAACTGATATTACAGCTTCCCTTCCTAACAACAATAGCAGTAATAATATTACAGAGAAAATTTTACAAAATCATTATAGAGAATTTGCAATGGCTGTTGGGGTCTGGGTTTAAAGTGAAATGTTTAGTTATTTATAAGCATAAACAATTTTTTAAAAATCATCAGGCGCAATACATTTACGAAGGCAAGAAAATAGCTCTGTCATTTAAACATAATTAAGGCCATTTCATTTTTCCCCCATAATTAATAGTATCACACTCTGATTCTCATCAACGGGCTTGTGTTCTGAAACTTATGGTCCATTGGACTTTCCAAAAAACAAATGCAAGAAAAAATCTGTTTCCAAAGTTACTGGTTAATAATGTTGAAAATGGACCTTTGGTTCTCAGTACTGGAAGTCATTTATATTGTTGTACATTATATTGGGATGAGAAATGGAGTTTTTTGTAACCAATGTGTCACTGGAACATGGACTTAAGCGAGGTGTTGGGATATTGTGGTGGTTCCCTAACTTTCTCCTCGCGCCTTCAGTGGTTGGGGGCTTGGATGGTGCCCTGCTCTGTGTGCGTAGGTCCTGCAGCCATCTAGAGGTGAAGTTACCTGTACTGGCTTCTCTAAATTTCCCAATCTGTTGGGTGCATTCCCTGCTATGGACTGATATCACATCCAGGGTGTACCCCTGTCTTGTGCCTTAAGCTGCCTGGGGTAGGCTCCAGACTCCTTTATGACCCGAACCAGGAAAAGGAGCTTGAAGATGGATGGATGGATGGGTGGAAGGACAGATCTGGCAATAGACACTAGTTCAATTAAGACACCATATGGAGAATGAGTTTAAATCAGTATTACAGTCAGAGTTTGATCGCTTTTCATTACAACCGTTTTTTCAAAGAGCAATACCGTCTAATGTATTGAATTCACCTTCTCACTTAGACATCCCCGTTATACTTTTTCTTGTTACTTCTTGGTCAGAATTTGTTTCTCCGTTGCAGTATATAAAAAGCTGCAAATTTAACTTGCGTATTAATTAAAACAAAAAAAATGTACGTTGCCTGTACTCTTTATACCGAAAACCAAGCTATGTTAAATTATTTTCACAGCCTTCTGAGAGCAAATATTACATGGTTGATAAAACTTAAAAAGCCAGGAAATCCTCAATGTAACTTTCTTAGATGCCTCTTAACGATTGTCCCGAGGGAAAGATGTCACTTCTTATTCTCCTGTTTCATTGTTATTTTTATGCATTTAAAGTTTGCCACTATATTTTATACAATGCAAAATGCTTTATGGCAGATATGAATGTTCCTCTTACAAATATTAATATACATAGTGTACATAAAGCTGGTTTATGATTTAGGTTATAGAAGTTGTACAAATTAAAGCAATAAAAGCTTGGCAAATACAAAGGACTTTTAATATTTTGTATAATCAAAGAAACACACAGGGACAGAGCAAAGCACACATCTGACAGAAGACCCTATATTAATCTCTAAAAATTGTCCAGTTCCAATGTAACAATGTACTTTTGGCAATTAATCTTAAAACTAATTTGCTTAAGAGACACCAGTCAAATGTCAATACAACAGATTAAATATTTTCTTATAATGCATATGTACTATTCCAAAACGTGTGTGCGTGTGTGTGGGGCACAGAAATCTTCAGTTAAAATGAAATGTGTCAATTTATGGCTTAAATTTCGAAGCAAAAAATTCTTAGCCCTGCAACTGATGATGCTACGAAAATGCGTTGGCAAAAGACACACATTTCATGACAGTACTATGTCATGATGGCCATAATTCATTAAAAATTTACTTGCCATACGTGCATGACACATAGAATTCAAAGAAACATAGTTTTTGTGAAGACTTTTCCTTTAAATGAGTGCACACAGCAAGTGTTGTATTTCTATGCGCACCTACAATATTTCCTGTGTAAACACAACCACTGGACTGACTTTGGCACTTGCATTTCCCTGCTTACATCTTACATCTCCATACTACTATCCATGGATGTAGAACAAACCTACGCTGATTTTTATACTCAGGTTACAGGATACTAAAGACACGTTTGGCTTTTGTTAAAGAGAATGTAGGAATTTCATCACTAAAATTGCAGCAAACCTTGCAAGGCATCACATCCAGGAAACACTAGCAGGTCAGTCAGAAAGTAACCTTTGGCTTTAAAATCTTCTTTATTAAGTATTCTTCTTTTAAGTGCCTTAGCTTTTTAGGTTGCTGGATAGGCAATATCCATTGTCTCATGATTGCATAAAGGGGAAGATACAAATCTGGGGTTAAAGGGAGATCAAATGGTCTTGGGCAAAAATATTCAAAGTTAGTACACAGGTGTCTATGCTCATCTTTTAATGCCAAAGGTTACTACACGCTGTTCACTATGCCATTTACATTTTCAATTACATTTTTATTGAAATAAACCAATTTTAGTACGGTGAAGCTAAACCTAAGATTACACTTTCAAATGCAAGGTTATTATAATGCAATGTGGTGATACAGCTGTTTAATACAATTAATG
Organism: Mormyrops attenuatus; assembly: GCA_026777985.1. NCBI lineage: Eukaryota > Metazoa > Chordata > Actinopteri > Osteoglossiformes > Mormyridae > Mormyrops > Mormyrops attenuatus. Next base: position 45,134,122 of record JAODKC010000001.1, on the reverse strand, counting down.
TGCTTGTTAATACATCAATATTTAAAAATTCTGAAATGCTCTCCTGGATCTGAAATGTGGGGGGAAAAAAATTCTCTTGTTTCTGCAACCAAGGAAGGAGTTAAAATATCCTTAAATGCCCTTTCATCAATTCTTGCTTCCACACGAATTCCACAGGTTACTCAGATGGTCATTGTGCACTGGAGAAACTTTAACCAACAAAAAGGAGAGAGGACAATTGCACATTTATGCAAGTCAGAATGAATTTTGCAACAAGTTGTTAAATGGAGGGGAACTCCGGATCTTTGCTACTTACATCATCATACTGGAAGTTCACAGCACCCTGCTGCATGGCATCTCTCCTCCTAAACGCATCTGAAAGGATGGTATTAGAACTCAGTCCCGCGCTCAGCCATTTAGCCAATGGGAGAGGAGAGCACCGTACCTGTGAGAGACCGCAGCTTAACGCAGCAGGCCACATAATCGTCAAAAGCAATTCTGCCAGCCTTACTGTAGCGCTTAATGATGCCATTCAGCGTATTAGGGCTTATTCTGTAACCTGTAACCACAAAGGTGAGAGCATTGCACGTTATCAGACAGTGTGAAAGGCAGCATCAATAAACAATGGCTGGACAGCATTTCGGTCACCTACCCATAGAGGAGACAGCCTGTGCCATCTCATGAGGCTCCACAGTGCCACTTCGATCCTGATCGAACATCATGAAATTTTGCTTCCAGCCATTAAGAGCTGCGAAGAGCTCTTTAAACTCATTGAATCCCATCTTCCCAGTCATATCCACCTGGAGGATGCAAGTTAAGTACGTCCACAGACAAGGAGTCCTTCATAAGCTGCTCAAATTTTTTTAATCATTCCCAAGTTGGCCTACCCTCATTCAGGGCCCACATTTTTGCAAGAGAAAGCAGAAATAGGCTATTTTAGCCTTGGTCAACTTAGCATGTTGCAATTGCAGTACGCAGCTAATAGTTATGTGAGCTCAACTGTCAAACGTCGAGTAACAAGGCATATCGGTAACACAAAAATTTAGAGATGCAACTGTGACGTGGTTAGGGTACAAGGAGAGACAGAAAATTACACCGGTAACTTCCCACCCATTTCTAGAAGCTTTCACGTCAAGTTCCTCAATAACAAAACTCTATTGTGAAGGATACATCCAGCATAGCAATCATAATTCTGCAGGTCTCCAAACTAAATGCTATTGGTCAAGGGGGGAAAAATTAAACATCTAAGCATACAAATTAATTAAATACCATTAATAGGGCTGGGTGATATGGCAGAAATACCATCTCTGTATTTTTTAGGCAGAATACCAATACATAATATATATCTTGGATATATACATATCTTGTGCTAAATGTTCAGTTGCAGGTCAAAACCATGTGTGTGATGTCAAACACTTAAAGACAGTGTGGTCAAAACAAAATGCGAACAGTGTTTCCTTCCCCATGTGCAAATATATAAAACTGCATTATTCAGCATAGACATTTTCTTTATTCCAAACAGAAGTCTCAAAAAAACACAAAAACAAATTATAGCTGTATCTGTGTCTCATGAGTTAAATAAAGCAGCTACGACAACTTTTTTAGGTTTTTTCTAAAACTTATTTGGCTAATGACTCTAAACACAGAAGCCTGACAACCACTGAATGCTTAACTGGAAAGATCCTCATTTTAAGGCATTAGCCTTCAACAAAACCGAAATTAAATGAAACGAAATTAACCAAGTCCATCAGCTTCCCTGTGAGATGCTAACTAAATGTTTTGATCTGGGATTTTTGGGTTTCTGTGCAATGTCATGACTGAAGCTCTCACAACATTTACAACCAGAAAGGAATAATATTGGTCTCTATTAAAAACATTGTAATAGAACACACAATAAAAAAAAACATCATTATAAACAGTACCGTGTCATCCTACATCTCATTCTGAAAATATATTGATATGCTGTAAAAATGCATAATACCACCCAGCCATAACCATTGATAATATTTAATCATACAAAGACACTACTTGTGGAGTGTAACTTACGAGTGTAAGTGCCAGAGACACCGGTCTGTGTCAAGCACCTCTGAAGTTCCTCTGAATCGATTTCACCATCCTGTAACGAAACACCTCAGTGACTTAATATTTAAGGAAAAGGCCAAAAGGCAAGAACATAAAAATTTGCTAATTACGAGAAAAAAAGAATGCCTAACAATTAACATCAAACATCTGCTCAGCTCGGTTAACCCACTCGGTTCATTGAGACGTTTGAAGCTTTGCTCTAATTTCTGACAGCGCAGTTATTTCCCGTTATTTCACTGGCTAACGAAGAGGCTCCTTGGAATCCATCCTAGCTGCCTCAGAGATGCCTTTCCTGAGAAAGCATGTCTCGTGTTACATCTCCTCATGGTTCTTCCCAGCAACCACCCAAGATCAAACCTTCAGCTGGATACACCTCATTTAACATCACACCCTAGTTTGCCTCATCTTCTTCTCAAGAAAAAATCATTCAAAAACAAAACCACATTTGATTTTAGACAGTTTTGCCCAACATTTACTAAAGACGGCTGTCCTTTGGTACAGAGAATCTATAGGAATTATAAGAACGAAACAGTATTTCACAGAAATAACCGATATTTCAACAGATTACAGGTTGCACTACTTCTAAAGACAATGGGACAAGTACTCACCTGCCCCGCTATTGCTCTGAAATAACTCCACATTGGGTCATTGACGGGGGGCGGGGCAAAATTTCCAGGATAGGCACCATAGGCAGGGAATCCAGCAGGACCCACCCCCCCCATGGCGCTTCCCATGGGGCCTCCAGGCATAGACATTCCTTGGACTGGGACACCTGGTGGTGGACCCCCATACTAAAAAGGAACAAATGCAGCCATGTTTTTACAAGTGTGAACTCCAACCAAAGCCATGATTTACTAAACATGATGCAGGCAAAATTAGTGGCCATTAACTAATCACACTCTTAGGTCCTGCTCTACAACAGCCACAGCAGCTTCTCGGTAAAAGAACCCCGGCCTCAGTAACAGTTTATTTCATACTGTCCCAAGTTGAGGTAACACGCCTACTGTGGTTTCACAACATTAACCAAGAAATTACAAATTTCCTTATGCATGCTTCCTTATAGACAAAAAATATATATCCTTAATCGGTAATACACCTGCATCAGATTGGAAACAATAAAAACGTTTCACTTTATGAAATACGCAGTGGCATTAAGTCTGAAGGCGTACTTCTGTCTTTTTATTCACGTCGTTAGTAACGCTGGTCACTTAACTACCGAGTAGCTAAAAAAAAAAATTGAACAGAGGCATAAACATATCTTTAAAAGAGGCTTAAATTAGTAGCTCTCCATTTTTCATAACCCAGACGAAGCATTGGCAACAGTAAGTTAACAACCCTGTATAACCCCAGGAATGATTTTAAGATCATAAAAGCAAACCAAATGCCATACACGGACCGTTCTATTCACAGAAGCAGCGCTTCCTGTAACACGTACAGCCGCAATGTGCTTAATGCAAATATACATTTTCTCAAAGTCAGTGTAAAATACGTTTTGATTTACGTAGTGTACGCAATCGATCGAAGACTATATCCAGCATTTTGCTAGTCATCCTCAGAGAAGTCGGCGATCGCAGTTATTGTAAATATAGTAAATTGGCTGTACAAAATATAAACCGATTACTGAATTCTGATTTCCCAGCCACGGAACGCTATTTGGTGTTTTTGTTTTCACTTCGAAATCTGCTTGCGTCCCCTGAAAAGTGCACTTACTCCGCCGTATCCTGGGTATGCCATCTTAAGCTCCGGCTGTCGCAGCTAAAGAAGATCGGATCAAATGGAAGACGAGTTTTTTCTTTCTTTTTTTTTTCTCTTCTTCAAATGCTCCAGCTATATGGGGGAAAGCGCTATCTGATCATGCAACTTCCTATACTTCCTTGTACCTAGTATGTGCACCAGTGTGTAGCGGGCGCGTACGTGAACTATCACTTAAAGCGGAAGTCGGTGACTGATTATCGGGTCATCCAATAGAAACACGCTTTTATGCCTAAACTGTAATTATTCTCATTTGGGATTGCGTTCTTCTGCATTGAGTTGTATCTTAAGGTCACATTTTGCAGTAGTATTGCTTAATATGACAGTAGTTATGTTTGGAATAGTTCTATATAATTTTATGTTTTTTTATACACTGGTTTGACTACTGTTTATACTGTCATGTGACCATGCTGCGTTTTAAATAAGACTATTTCCTTGCGTCTTCAAGGGGAGCCGAAAAACATAGTCTTACTTTACCTAAACTATGCGTAAGGACTAGCAAACAAACAAACAAATAACTGGATTACCTTGGATGCAAGGGAAATTCCATGCTAATTTTATTGCTTTCCTCACTTGGGTAAGGTTAGGGATCGAAAACGAAAGGAAAACCGAAACTTATCTAGCCCGTCGTATTGGAGGCCCAAATAGCCTATGTTTGCAGGGAGATTATTTCATTTCGTGGGCAAACTTTAATGATAATACGTGCTGTCGCAGAATATAGCAACAGACGACAATGGCGAGTTCGGCGGATGAACTATTTCTTCGGCTTATATATGACTGTTTTCGTAATAGACTTAGGTCTCTAATTCAAATCGAACCTGTTTTAGATCGTTTGACTTTCATTGAGCGTGACCAGAAAGATTTAATCTTAAATAAAGCGAAAAGGGAAAGCAACCAATTAGCGGTGGACCTTTTAATCGATACGATTTATAGGGGTCCCCGGCCAGCAGGCTGGTACAGAGAACTTATTGACGCACTCAATGCTGCTGGATGCCAACATGCTGCCATGTACATGGAATCAGAAAATCTACCAAGTGCTTCGTCGGAGGCTGTAAATGATTACTGCGTTAAACTGATTGATCTCCTCGCTCCCAGTCTTCAGGGGATGAAAACACCGGACGTCTGTACAATGAGTTTCACACAAAATATTTTGACTGACGATGACAGGGAAATTGTAAGTGAATAAAAATTTAAGGCAATTAAATGTATTATTTGATATTTCAACGTCTGCTGAAATTTTTATCCGTATGCCTGGTTGCGATCTAAAGCAGTTTAGTTTTGCTGTTGTGTTTATTTCTGGTATCAGGAATTGAATATGAGATGTATCAACAACAAGAACCTCTTATATTTTTCACGATTCTTTACATTAGGATATAAAAGCGCGATGTGATTGCATTGTGAGTTTAATGCATGTGCAACTATTATTACAAATAATATTTATTATTGTTGCTGTTGTCGTTTATTTATATGTATGTAAAGGCCTATATATGTATATATATGTACGCCCTGATTTTGCAAAGTTCGACGCGTTCCTGGATCAGCAAGGGAGGAACTTGCGTTTCACTTTTTTAACCAATTACAGTCTTCACTGTATGACATCACCATAAAAACAAGTATTTTCTGTTAAGGCATTAGCAAGTTACACATATTTGTAATGTACCAGTTTTATCGTGTATGTCATTGATACAAAATTTTGAAATATACTTACCTGTAAAATCTGTCTGGAGCAATATAATTGGTGTCTTTATTTCATGATGATGATGATAATAACAACAAAAATAATAAGTGACTTGAACCAACAACCTCAAGAGCACAAGCACGGAGGTTTACCCTGCTGAGCCACACACTACCCCAGGCCAAGAAGGGGGGGGTCTTCTGTGAAGCAGGGTATCTCAGTTAGATTCTGTTAACTTAAGCCAAAGGTCATGATTGTCCAATAACAGTTTTGGTAAGGAGCATTCCTATTGGACAATCATAACTACTGGCTTAAGTTAACCCAACTGGTTAATGGCACCCCTGGTGACTGGATGGCTGGAAGCCTTGAGTTTGAAAATGAGAAAAAAGATGGACCAATATGGTGATGTCATATAATGAAGACTGTGATTGGTTAAAGACGTGAAGCGAAAGCTTGGTTTAGTTATCTTTTTAAATCCTCTTCACATGTCAATGTATATTGCATACAGTGGTTTGAAAGGGTGTTGCTAGGATGTTAAGACATCTGGGATTTAGCCCCGGTTCTCAGACTGGGGCTGTGTCATGAAGTTGGGGGGTGTTCCATGAAGCAGGATTTTTCAGTTAGCTGGGTTAACTTAAGCTAGAAGTCATGATTGTTCAATAATAGTTTAGGTAAGGAACATTTCTGTTGGACGATCATGACTTCTAGCTTTAGTTAATACAACTAACTGAGAAATCCTGAGGGGTATTCCACAATGCAGGATTTCCCAGTTAGCTGAATAGCTTAAGCTGAACGTGGTAACTGTCCAATAGGATAACATGGAATAGCCCCCAGATTTCTCATTTAGCTGGATAAACTGCCGGATTTAAGGCAGTCTGGGCTAAATGTAAATTAACAAAGATAAAGTCAATTTAAACTGGGGTACCTTAAATCCAATAGGTTATCCGGCTAAGCAACAAATCATTCGAAGCTCATTTGGATTAATTCGGGGTTTTAGCTCAAAATGTTCCAGCCTAGTGGCACCTCTGGTGGTGGTTTATATGTTTGGTTTTAGTGACCCTATTATAAGACTAGAACATAGATGGATGGATGTTTAAAGGTAATTCACTATGTTAACCAGATGGGGGCAGCATAAGGTAAGGAAAGAGCAGTGTTAAAGTTCATGATGGAATTATATAGGCCTACTGTATTCCTTTTACTTTTAAAACAGTGAACAGTAAGCTTGCATTATGGTCAAATTCCAATCTATTGTATATAATGTTCTAGGTTATGGCAGCATGTACAAATGATGGAAACAGAGCGGGAGCCCGTGAACTCCTCAGAAAAATTGTGCAAAAGCCGCCAGGATGGTTTTCTACATTTTTGGATGTTTTAAGACAAACAGAGCATTTCGATTTGGTCTGCGAACTCACTGGACTTGAATCCACTGAAGATCACAAAAGTAAGAGTACTATGGGAATGTTACATTGTATGAAAGGCCTTGTCTGCATTTTGGTACCTTGTCTGCATTTTGGTTATTCCTTCTTGAACACTTATTCATTTGGTCCCTCTAGATTCCATTTGTGAGGAGAATGTCAAACCTGAGGCGATGAAGTATGAGCCAGACCTTAAGAAAAATAAGAACGATAATGACCAGAGTGTAAGAGAATCAGACAGCTGCACCGACTATGGAGAAGAAACTTTAAACACAAGTTTGGACAACTCCAGCTGCGACACTACACTTAATGAATCTACTGATGCTTTTCCTGCAAATTCGTTAGGTAGAATCACCATATTTTTCATAATTAGCTTCATTTCAGCAGTCCATTAAAAGCAGTTATTTCCTTCGAGTAAATCATGTTTAAGTAATGTGATATTTAGTTAAAGAAGTGGACCTATTTTAAACTATCACAAGGGGGTGTTGTTGAGTCATTTGCGTCACAATTAGAAGAAAATGATTTCCCCTGAGAGTTTGTGAATTGTGAATATCTTGTGAGTATATGTAAACATTAAAAGAATTTTAAAAATTGAAATTCCGAACAACTGCACGCTTTAAAAGATTATTTGTATGTAGCATGTATGGGTAAAAGCCAATTTTCTGCAAATATGTAATATGCTATGCTATATACTACAGATCGAATATGTACATATTCACAATATATTTATACTTACGACTTACAATATACTTATATTGCTATATTTTTACGTATGTTTTGATAATTACATTTGTTACATCAAAATCAGCCAGGAAGTCAGAAATCTAAACTAGGACTAGACTTCAGGCACTTTGGGAAATGTATTTGTAGTATATACAACTTGAAGATTGTACACAAAGTATAATGTTGTATATGTGAAATAACCTGCGGTAAGTTAATTGTAAAACATATGTTTTGCTTTAGACCCGGACCTTTATAGTTCTGGCGGTGAGTCCCTCAGTGCATCTCTGTTGGGATTAACGCTGGATGAATCGAATCGGCCAACACCAGGTAGGCAAATGTCATTTTAACATGCGGTTTTGAATACTTTGTATGGGCGGCGTGTGCGCTGTCATCCCTGGCTTCTGACTTATGGAGAGTGGATGGCAGTAGGCTATGCTCGTGCACATGAAGTGGTGTCATGCGCAAAGTCAGTCGGTGAACCGGCTATAGTGCACTTCTGGAATGAGGAGAAGCGAAGAAAAACGTGTAGGCGGATATCAATGTAAGCAAGATTATCTAGAGCCAGTGCAATGGCTTATGTGAAAGTAATGTTGCGTTAATGCTTAATCTGGATATTTTGATATTAATTAGTATATAGTTTTTTTCCTTAGTGGAACTGCTTTATTGTGATTTTCTAAAATAATACAGAAACCAAGTGTTTTGGTAAATGTGTGAAATGGAAATAATCGTATAAACATGGGTGCAGGTTCACTAAATAATAAACATGACTAACAACATCATAAATATAATTCTTGGGTCTAGCGAGTGAATGTACGAAATGACCGAGCTTCTGTCATCAGCTGTGAACTTTTTGTCGATGGAGTGAGGCGAGGGAGTGGAAACACTCCGTATGCACTTGTGGGTTTGCCCTAAAGCGCTCAGACAGCAGTATTTTCCATGTCTCCTGAAGGTAAAAAAAAAAGTGGAGCCAGTCCCCAAAATTACAAACATATGTGGTTTAAACGAAGAAATCGGTCGGTTTGTGTATTTGTTGGGCCTGTATTTATATTTTATTTTTGCACTAGTAGGTCTGACATCTTTCTTGCAAAATTACAATAAGAAAATATTTTATGTAAATGGATATAACACTGCTCTTATTTTATCTTTTAACACATTTTTAGTTTCTGATATAATTACGCTGTACACGTGCACATTTTAAACTGAATATCTCCCTGGAGCTTGGAATTGTGATGAGGGGAAACATCTGCATAATTTTTATAGCGTATAACGTATAAAGCTCCTGTTTACGGCTTGATGCTATGCTTTCAATAATAGGGGAAAAAATGCGAACTGCTTTAAGCAGCCATGGAAAAACATCATGCAGGAAGCATGACCGCATATCCGTAAAATATATTTGAACACGAGGAACGCTGTGTTTTCCGCAGCGTCTGTAGTTTCAGCATGACCTGGCTACAGGTCAAGGTACTCCAATAAAACACGGAATGTGTTTAAAATAACGCCCATAAGCCCCTGCCACTGCAAACACAGCTCGGTCATTGTCACGTCGGTCTTAGTAAGATGCACTGGATACAACCGGTTGCCTGTCTGTTTGCCAAGGAAATCCGGTATAAGTGAGATGGGAAACTTATGCCACTGCCATGTCAATATATAACAGCCTGCTATTTGTTGAGCTTTTAAGATGTGTTCTGCTCGCCGGCTTTTAGTTTCACTCCACAGCATCAGTCCACCGATCAGCAGATGGTCTCTCCAGCTGACGGCAAATTTCCGATTTTGGTTGCTCGTTAATTTCGGTTTTACTGAGAATAAAAAGAAAGCATCCCATTTCTTGTTTACGACCCAAGAAATTACTATGATTAGTAGGAACGTCTGTATTCCGTAAAGTTTATTGTTTTCCCTACAAAATATTCTCCAAGTCCTTAAGTATTGTGTTATACTCGATGTTGTCAGAGGCGATTCTAGGGACTGCATAAAAAAAAACTCCATGGGGTCTCCCAAAACCTTTATTTTACTGTGAAATGTAAATTAATAATATCAATAAAGGGAACTTAATAAACACAAGAGCTTTAATTTCACTTTTGTGAAAAACAGAATACAGACGCTCCTCTACTTACGAACTTTCAACTTACGAACTTTCAGACATACAAACGAAGATGACTGCAAGTCCTGATTGTGTTCATTGGGCTCCTATTTCCCGTCCCGTCCCGTCCCGTCATTTTTTTTCTGCGCGCCAATTCCGCCTAGTACAACTTTTGGCCGCTACTCCCGCCGCGCAGCAGCGTAGCCTGCGTACTCCCAGCATCCTAGTTCTTTGTACTTGCGTATACCCTTAAAATTTATGTTGAATAACGACTTACGAACATTTCAAATTACGAACGACCGTTCGGAACGTATCTCGTTCGTAAGTAGAGGAGCATCTGTACACAAATAAAGCAGATTTATCGTTGCCATGTACTATATAATTGACCACCCTCGGATTATGTTTATGTTACATTGTGGGGACCGAGTGCAATCAAAAATCTAAAAATGCCAAAGGTTAATGTTGTCATGTTGGGATTAGAGTTTTCCGCATAGAGATGAATGGAGAGTCCCCATAATTACAAACCTGTGTGTTTGTCTGTACATATTTCCTGATCTTGTCATTTCAGGTCTCTTCGGTTGTCATCATTCTCACTAGGAACACAATGGTCCCTTTTGCTCAGTTGTGTGACTATTGTTCCACACCATCTCACTGTAGCTCTAGACCACAACCAAACTTTTGAAAACCCACAAATATTGTCTGAAAAGCCTCCCTTCTGTAATGTGCATTGTTTGCTGCTCATATACAGTAAAATGTGCTTATCCTGTATGGTGTTCTCACATAATGTGCTTATTCTGTATGGTATTTTCACAAGTAATTACATCTGATCAAGTATGTTTAGTTCTCTTTACCACTCATGAATTTGAAAGTTTTCAGTGTCATGTTTTTCATAGTTTTATCATGAGGATGTTACGCCTACAAAACTGCACCTACATTGTTACCAATAAATGTTACTCATATGGTCTTGTAACACAAAATCAGTCAATTTAAGTCCCACGGCCAGGGCTGGGATGGGGGCTTTGTGTTACTCGTCACCAGTTTTACTTTGCTGGTGTTAGTCCTCAAACTTGGCCGAGAATGGCAAGTTCTTGTGGATGAATGAGCTACATCTAAATGGAAACCTGATGAAGTGCTGAGGCTAGTATGTTTCGCTAGCATGGACCGTGCTAGACCCCAGGTAGGGCTGAGGTTTTGTGCCTCGCAGGTATAAATGAGAGCATTTTAACTTTGAAATCCACACAGCGGAGGTCATTTTAACATCAAAACAAAGTTCACGGCACAAAATTCCACTTGGGAAATCAGAGGCTGCCCATACCCGAAAGACACTGGCGTGTCCGGTGCAGACCACGCTCACAGCATGGCATCCTGCTCGCCTTGCAGACTGCGCTGAAAGGGGCACTGTGGCTGGGGCCGGCAGGGATTCCGAGATAGTCCTCCGGCCTTATCAGGAGGAGGTCGCCCGCCCGGCCTTGGAGGGAAAGAACATCATCATATGCCTCCCGACGGGAAGCGGTAAAACAAGAGTCGCCGTTTACATCACCAAGGAGCATCTGGAGAGCTGCAGACAGGAGAAGCGACCAGGGAAAGTCGTAGTCCTGGTTAACAAGGTATATAGAGTCATTACCTTAAAAGGTGAACCCACCAGTCACTCTGGAGCTGGAAACAGTGTGTGTCAGTCGCCTTTCTGACTGCATCTTCCTCATGGAAAAACACATCCACCCAAAGCAAGGAAGCCAATGTGTAGAAGTATTCCTCTATGACAGGGGTGGGTAAACTTATCCACAAAGGGCCAGTGTGTATGCAAGTTTTTGGGATAACCTTTACATTAGCCGGGTAACATTGGCCACCCCTGATCTATGACTATCGCTTGGTTTTTAAGATTTACATCATCACAACATTAGTAATATATTTGATCTGTTGTGACTGCTGTACACTTTTGTTATATTGTTGTTTTTTTTGTTTAGTTTTGTTTCTTTTAGCTTCAGGCTGTTTATGAACAAATACTGTTTCTTTTTGTTGGGTTGTTTGTTCGTTTGTTTGTTTAGCGCTGCCCTGTCCTTCTTAGGTACCCCTGGTGGAGCAGCACTACACTAAAGAGTTTGGGAAGTACCTTAAAGGCCAGTACCGTGTGGAGAAGGTCAGCGGAGTTTCTCAGCTCAAAATATCCTTTCCCGAAATTGTCAAGAAGAATGACATCATAATCTGCACGGCCCAAATTCTGGAGAACTTTCTGGAAATGGCAGAAAAGAGCAGAGATGAAGGAGTTAACCTGTCAGGTAATATACATCATCTGCCAAATGCAGTCGTTCAGTTATATTACTCTGCTCTTACCCAGATGGTCATAATCAGACACAGAAGGCTGAATGAAGTCCCTTGACTAAGATGAAATAGCCCGCTGCACCAGAGGACTCGGAGTTGGAATTTGGGGAATTTTATGATACTTCACATGTAAAAATATATTGTGTTTGAGAGAGAGAGAAAATCGGGCTGCAGTAATGTACTCTAGAACAAAATGGGGCTTCTACAGTACATGTACTCAGGAAATTCAGAAGCTATTACAGAGAATATGGTACCACTTTACAATGGCTCCCCTTTACCACTTGTAAATGGTAGTAACTCATTAATAAAAAGAAAACTGTGTTATAACTTGTTTAAAATTGTCTATTAATAATTTACAAAGTGTTACAACCAAATTAATAACCAGATTACAAACCATTCATAAACCCTTTAGCCTTATTGTAAAGTGGCACCGAAATTTTTATCACCATGTATCTTCCAATGCATATAATGCTGATGGTGGTAAAGGTAAATCTGAATTTATAACACTGTACACTGAGTGTAAGAATAAGTCTTTCTGTAAAGAAACTGACAGCAGTCATGAAGCACCCTGTGTATAGTGCCCTTTAATTCTGTCCCCATTATCCATAATGTGACATCCATGTGGAGTTGAGGAAGGCACATACTGTACACAGATGAAAGGGTAAGACAGGACCCCACGCCCCCACATTTGACGGCCAGCATTTCTGTCAGAACCCATCAGTTCTCCCAGTTGGTTGGTCGTGCTGGCAGTATCCAGTCCAGAGTGGAATTCCCATCAGCCGTAACATGTGCTGTTCATTAAAACACCCAGACCCCACTTCTGTTCAAGTCATCAGTGTGAGGCCAGTGCAATTCACACGGGAGACACTGTCACTGGGCAAGTAGGAGATTGAATGCTTCAGCTCTGACTGTTTTTTCCACCCATGCCCCTGGGGCTGATGTTTGGAAATGTGCCGCTTGAACATCTACCAGGAAACAAAACTCAATTTGCATTCTTCGTTACCCTTGTTTCGAGGGATGGTCTCCAGTGATTATATATATTTTAAAACTGTGCTTGAAGAACTGCTGGTAATGACATGAATCCAAATGCTACATCTGTCAAAATTTTTGCAAGGCCCTGGACAATCAAACTTGGTACAGTTTGTTCAAAAGGCCTAAGCAGACCTCCTTTAAAAAAACTGACATCTGTATTTTTTTAAAAAAGCATAACTATTTATTTGAAGGCTAAATGTTTTTAAAAGAACCATTGTTTAACAATCAGCACATCTGAGTCTTTACAGGTAAGTTTGTACAGTGGGTATGCTCTAAATTGTAGAACATTGTGAAAAACATTGAGAATATGTAAGTATGCTCAGAAAGCATCAGATCTTCATGACAAGCCTGTCTCCAGTTCTTCCAGTGCTGGCAGTGATATGGACTTTTTCCACAGAGGTTGTCACTGTCATTACTACTAAAACGATGCATCTGTCCCTCCGCTGCAAGTGAACTGTTATCTAATGCTACAGATTGCAGCATCGCAAAGCTACTCCCTCGGGTCCACGGCCATCCAGTCACCGCTGTCTTCTTGCTGCCTTCGCAGATTTCTCCATGGTCGTGATCGACGAGTGCCACCACACGCAGAAGGGCAGCGTCTACAGCCAGATTATGTTCCGCTACCTGAAGCAGAAGATACAGAACGAGAAGCTTGTGAAGGAGCAGAACGCCCCGGTGCCCCTCCCGCAGATCCTGGGGCTCACGGCCTCACCCGGGGTCGGGGAAGCCAAAACCGTAGACAAAGCCGAGGAGCACATCCTCCAGGTGAATTCCTCCCTCTGCTATTAGCCCCTTCCACAACATTCCTCCTCTCATTTTCGCTCTACATCACACTTCTCTCCATCCTGTATACTTCTCCTTCTCCCCTGCATACTCATTCCTACCCCTGTCGCCACCAATCCCCCCCCCCTTTTTTCTCCTCTCAGTCTTTCACTCCCTTGCCCCCCTAACCTCATTTCCTGTCTCATTAAGTCAATACTCTGCTTACCCCCACCCAGCAAAACCCACACACCTACTGGTTCTCTGCCTGTCTCCTGTGGTCCCATTGAGCCATAAACCACATAGTGCCCACAATTCTCTGAAGCCAAGTGTCGAATATTGAACATCGCTTATTTAGCACATTTTTTACAGGATTTAAGTGCTGAGTAACTCCATACAGGCCTTGAGTCTAGTTGGTAGATTGTTCATAAAGTACAAATAACAAATAGGAGACAAGAAAACAGTTTAAACAAACACCCAACAAAAATCAGTTATGCAACACTGCTTCTTGAATTAAATCTTTTTTTCCACCCTCCTCTCCCAAGCTAATGCCAAAACAGTTTCATAACCACCCTTACTGTAAGAGAACTGGACAAATACGGCAGCAGCTGACTAACATCTGACAGTTTCTAAGGACCAACGTGGTGCCAGAAGCAGTGGATGCATAGATCTGTTGGGGAAGTAAAGAGATGGGGCACCATCCATGGTCCGCTAGCTTAGTGCGAGAGTGTTTCACACACGCCTCATTTATCGGCAGATATGTGCCAATTTGGACGCATTCCGAATCATGACCAGCTCCCTGGGAGAACACAGGAAGGAGCCATACAAGAGGATTGCGACCGCTGAAGAAAGGAAAGAGGTATCTCCACCCGTGGCAGTGTTTACGTTTTGCTGGTCACTGCTGCTATCTGCATTTGTCTTCAAAACCTTGGAATTCACTCCCATCTTTTCAGATGTAATCTTGACATCAGGAATGTAGACTGCACCCTCCTTTCGGAAAACCTATGGGCTCTTCCCAAAAGGCCCGCCTGCATCTAACTACAAAGTTGACATTAGACAACAGCTTTTATTTCCCATCATTCTTCTGTGCTACTTTTAATGCCTCTACAGTAAAAATCAGGATGGATGGTATTTTAATAGTGTTATATCATATTTACACCCCACTGTATCATATTTAAACAAGGATAGGAACAGTTATATGATCACATGGGTCTTGTTTCTCAATAGCTATGTGGCCCTGTAGTTCCACACTAGTAGGCGAGGTGCACTGTATGCACGTGCAGTATCTCTGAGAGCCCTTTCCCTGTGCATTTCAGGACCCCTTTGGTGATGTCATTAAAGGAATCATGAATGCCATCCACACACATGCCAACCTGGACCCCTCCTGTGACCTGGGTACCCAGAACTATGAGCAATGGGTGGTCCAGAAAGAGCAGAATGGTGGGTATATATGGCAGTAAAGATCTGTGATCTGTTGTTATCTATGCAATGGCTTTAAAAGTGTTCTTGTCACACTTTAAACCTTGATTTCCGGTGTTTGAGATGCAGGGAGAGGTAGGGTCATGGGAAAAAGCCCCTCTGTTCACATGATATAAGATGGTAGCTGTATTAAGGAAGTGTGTAGAAGAAGAGAGTTCTGGAGTAGTGGTCTAGTTCTCATTGGTTTGTGTTTTTCTTGTGTGCGCCCATCTTATCCTGATGGGGGCTTCCCATCTACCCAATCCCCTTTGACTCTCAGATCAAGAACAAATTTTATTCACACAGTAGCTCGTATTCACGCTCGCAGTGTCATTCCTGTGGTAACCAGGCTACTGAAGACCTGTCACATTGCCCCTCGCAGCGGCAAAAGAGGAAAACCGGAAAGTGCGGGTTTGCGCCGCACACCTCCGGCAGTACAATGAGGCCCTCGACCAGAGCAACACCATACGGATGTCGGACGCCTGCAGCTTCCTCGAGAAGTTCTACAATGAGGAGCTCGAGAAGAAGACAGGTCCAGATGAGGTGCCTGTCCAAATCACAGACACGGACAGGTTCCTCTTCCAGTTGTTCAAAGGTATTCCTCTAACAGCAGCACTCGTTTCCCAGTGAACCTTGGCCCTTTGTAGACATCATGAACATGACTTTTTCCCGGCTGTTTGCCCTAAATGTCGTCTTGTTTTGTGTTGCGTCAAGATAACCGGGCAAAGCTGCAAGAGCTGACAAAGCACCCTGAGTACGAAAATAAAACCCTCGCCAAACTGAGGTCAATCATCATGCAGGAGTTCACTGGCAGAGTAGAGGCGAGGGGCATCGTTTTCACCAAGACACGCCTCAGTGCCATTGCCCTGAGCCAGTGGATCCAGGAGAACAGGAAGTTTGAGGAGGTCGGAGTAAGAGCCAGCCACCTGATTGGAGGAGGAGACCAGAGCATCGTGAAACCGATGACTCCTGTGAGTCAAATCAGTAAAACATTCAAAAGGCAACAACGGAAGTAAACACGTTATTATTTTCACTTCTTTGTCACTGTGATTCTCTGTTGAACAGAAAGAGCAAAGGGAAGTTTTGGCGAAGTTCCGCACAGGCGAGATCAACTTATTAATCGCGACATCCGTTGCCGAAGAGGGTTTGGATATCACGCAGTGTAATTTGGTCATCCGTTACTGCCTGGTCACCAATGAGAATGCCATGATTCAAGTGAGTGATCTAACACAAAGCCAATTAAGTGCTCCCCAAAAAAACCTTTATAACAAGTACCTTCCATTTCAACCTTAACCAAAAACTGGAGTGTTTGGAACACTAGAAACTTTATTATTAAAATCCATTCAGCATCAGATAGGGAAGCTATTGTCCATTTCAAACTAAGTTCATTAACACTTTATCCCATGGCTTCAGACTTTCCATTAACCACAAAACCATAGGGTATACCGAGATCATGTGATCGTCTTCTTCTTCTTAAGTATTATACAGTGGTATATGAAAAGCAAAATAAACAAAAATACTGTTGTGAAAAAAAAATCTAACATTCTCCTCACAAACATTATATGATTGTCAGTTTCAGTTCAGCAACTTATCACCACAATGAATTGGGTATAATATTGTCATTTATGAGGTTTTATATATTTTGTTTATTGTGTGTCTTCAGGCCAGAGGGCGTGGAAGAGCAGAGGACAGCAGCTACACTGTAGTGCAAGTAGAAGGATCTGGGGTGGCTGAGCGGGAAACGGTGAACGAGTATCGGGAGAAAATGATGAGCAAAGCCATCGAGAAAATCCAGAAGTTAGATCAAGCGGAATATGAGAGAAAGGTACGTTCTGAAACTGCACAGTATGTAAGCTGGTACTGGACTATCAGAAGCAGAATCAGAATAGTTTTATTATCCTGAAGGACATTGTTTCATTTTATAGCCAAAACTATGTGGACACTCCCTATTGATTAGAGGAATTGCTAAATTAAGTTACACCAATAACACACAATCTCCTTCAACAAGCATTAGCACCAGAATGGGTTGTTGCACAAAAGAGACTTTCCACTTACTACCATCATAGGACGCCATCTTTCCAACAACTCAGTTCGCCACTTCTCTGTCCTGCTAGAGCTGTTCTGGTGAACCGCAAATGAAGTGATTGTGAAGGTCGAATCATCTGGGAGGAAGTTCAGTTGTTTTGGCCACATGAACTCACAGAAAGAAACCTGAACACTCAATATCAATACCAAACCTGAATGACAACAAATCCCACCTGTAATGTTCCAAAATGTAATGGACAGCCTTCCTAGAAGAGTAGAGGTTATTAAGAATGAACAAACTTCATATTGATGCCCCTGGTTTCGGAATGAGATATTTTTGGCTATATAGTGTACATGTCAACTCAGTGGCCAGTTTACCTAGAACTGCTTGTTGACAAGGCTGAGAGGTTCAGTAACTGTGTGGCTAAGCATGAAAATGGCTATGATGCATTATCCAAGCAATTTTGTAAATGATGTGATTGTTGGTTCCAGACGTAGTGGTTCCAGCATCTGAAAAATAACCACCTTCCAGGGATGTTTGTTCAGTGCAGTGTCTAGAATTTACAGGTAATGGTGTGATGAACAAAAAACAGCAAGTCAATTGCATTTCTGTGGCCAAGACCGCCATGTTAATGAGAGAGGTCTGTGCAGAAGTCGTTAAAGCTAATAGCAAGACCACGAACACCACATAATAGCTCAGTTCAACAGTGGTGCGCAGAAAGGCTTCTGTGAATGTAAGGGTGTGGATTTGGGTGTGGACGGTAGGCACATTTTCCTACTGATATTGTGGGAATAATAGTGTGTTTAGGGGGGTTGGGGGCTGATTTGGTCCCTGTCAGTGTTACCTAACCTTTAACCCTTGTCTGAATGCACAGTTCATTTATTCTTAAAGCAGTTCTGGAGGCTAAAGTAACCAGATGCTGGATGTATCTAATAAAGTGGCCACTGGGTGTATATACAGCTCTGGAACAAATTAAGAGACCACAACACAATTTTTTGTTTCAATCATTTCTCAATTTATGGGTATACGGCTGTGTAAAACATACATTTTTTTGCAAACCCCAGCCTGGCTCTTCCCTGCTTCTTATTAATGAAGGCCTTCTTCCCTGCTTTATGGGATTTTACACCTGCATTTAAAGTTTCCCATTCCTTTTGAAGGTCACTTGATGTCATCTTCCAATTCATGAGGAACTGTTGAATAAGTTGCCGGCCACCTCTGGCATTAGAAAGTCGCTTCCGCCCTCTATCTGGCTGGTTTTTGGCTGTTCCCAGTGTCTTCTGTTTCACCTTATGCTTGTGTACTGCTGTCTTAGAAATTTTGAGACTAGAAGCAGCCTGCCGCATAGCCTGCTGCCAGCAGAACCAGGATTAACCCAGGATGTAAAAATGCAGATTTTTTTTTTTAAGTTGACTTGAGTAGTTTTTCTCCTGAGCTGTATATGTACTATGTACTCATGCGTTTATAAATCATTGTTTCTACTCTGACATTCGTCTAACAGTGAAAAAATGCATACTGTTTCTTTGTTAGAAAAAGGAATTTCAGTTGCAGACAATAATAGAGAAGAAAGTTCGCAAGAAAAGAAAGCAACAAAAATTAATGCAGAAACTAGATCCTGGTGAAGTGAGTTTCAGCTGTCGAAACTGCAGCAAATCAGTCTGCTCTGGGAGGGACATTGAAATCATAGGAACCATGCACCATGTGAACGTTTCAAAAGAATTCAGGTGGGTCTCGCCAAAGCTCTGAATTAAACAAATTAAAATACAAAATACACCAGCCAGACAACCAACAGCAGTTCATAATAATTCCAAACTCTGAATTTGTAGGGATTTGTTTACAGTCAGAAAAAACCCAACACTACAGGAAAGACAACTGGACTTTGAAGCAAACAGTGCTATCGCTTGTAAAGACTGTGGATCTGTAAGTTTTCTCGGAATCCATTTGCCACTACTGTCCACTCTGTTACTCGACTAAATACATATATGAATAAATTTCAATTGAATTTAAATTAAATTTGAGTTCAATATATAATGGTGCATAAAAATAATTTGACATCAATGTCACCCCAACCTTATATGTATTTCGGTAAAACTGTTACTACTGTTGACTTTTTTTCTGATTAATTAATTAATGGGTATTTCCTGAGTATTGAGTTGTCCCATATAAGTAATTTTCAAAAGAGCTTCTCAGAAAGGTTACCAAACCTACCATTGTTGAAGGTCGTAAAGATAATTGTCTTTTTTTTTCCTGCCTAGACGTGGGGCTCTATGATGCTGTACAAGGGAATCGACTGTCCTTGTCTCCACATTAAACACTTCACTGTGAAGTTTGGGGACAGACAGAAAGTGTTCCACAACTGGAGTGAGCTGGCCGTGAGGTTCCCTGCCTTCGACTATGCGGAACACGCTCACCTGGTTGCCGGCGACTCTGACTCTGACGATTAGATACAGTGTGAAATGATGATAGAAATGAACAGGGTGGAGTCAAGACTGGATATATCACTTTGTTTATCTTGTTTCTTTAAGAAGTGTCACTTGATGTTCTAAAGCAAATGCACAGCATCTGGATGGGTCAGGAGTGCTTGACCGCCAGCAAGCCACAGGTTCCCAGATTGCCTCAGATCTGCTGTCAGATTGATTTAACATTTGCATACATGGGTTACAGTATGATGAAAATGTATTACATTCAGAAGTAATGAGAAAATTACTCATGTAGTCAGAGGGCACAGTAAAGGGGGTGAAAGTTAGGAGGGTTCCAAGGGCCCCTGAGTGACTCGGAGTCGTTTGGAACTTAACTGGATTGGTCTGGGTGAGGCCCCAAAATCCCCACGGACACCTCTGCGTATAGTGAATAAACACAACTTTTGAGTACTGCTTGGAATGTGTTCGTGCAGGTTGAGACATATTACAGGATGTTATTTCACACTTTTAAGAGTATTATTTGGTTGAAGATTATTTGGTTGATCAGTCATTGATTTTAAATAATCAACTATGTGTTAGGTACTAAGTAAAGTGAATTCATTGGTGCAGGCCAAGGAAAAAAAAATCAACCGAGATCAATAAATATACAATAAAGGTGATTTGGTTGCAATACCTGCTCCTGTGTGTTTTTCTTTGTGTGGGAACAAGCTTACGGTGTGATGATCCTACTAAGAAGCGTTGCTAGGATCTAAAGGCAACTGGTTCTCAAACTGAGAGGTTGGTTGTTAAAATAGGCTATCTGATGTAAACAAAGCCTTCTAGCCCATGCGGCGCCCTAGGCGAGCATCAACTCCAGCGCCAACTAGCCCATGCGGCGCCCTAAACGAGCACCAACGCCAGCGCCTCCTAGCCCATGCGGCGCCCTAGGCTAGCATCATCGCCAGTGCCTCCTAGCCCATGCGGTGCCCTAGGCGAGCATCAATGCCAGTGCCTCCTAGCTCATGCGGTGCCCTAGGTGAGCATCAGCGCCTCCTAGCCCATGCGGCGCCCTAGGCCAGCATCAACTCCAACGCCTCCTAGCCCATGCGTCGCCTATTGCCGCAAGGTAGGAAATTAGCCAGTACAGAGGGCCAACCCATTGTTGTGTAACATTTTATATAACGAACAAATTAAATAAATAATTTCAAACAATATTAATTACATAGGCAGCACGGTTGCCTCGCACCACTGTGACCAGTCTCAACTCTCTGCCAGGGTTCCATGTGTGTGGAGTTTGCATGTTCTCCCCGTGTCACCATGGGATTTCCTCCAGGTACTCCAGTTTACCTTTCACAGTACAAAAACATGCGGAGGTTACCAAATTAGCGCTAGGCATGAGTCTGCCTTATGATGGGGTAGTTCATAGTTTCCAGAATAGGCTCCAGACCCCCTAAACAACCCTGAATAGCACTGGAAAGATGGATGGAATAATTATGTATCGTCATGGTTTTCCCTTCTGAGTCAGTCAGTATTGTAACCACAGAGATACAAAGAAAGATGAGCATCCTGCAGATGTGTCCCAGACACATTCTCTGAGTTTTGCACATAATTACTATCGTCCTGCATCTTTTGGACATATTGGGGGGCCTTCAGGGGAGGACAGGTAGGAGGAGCAGCTGCCATTGCACCCAGAACTCCCAGCAACATCAAGGGCATCTCATTATGGTGGGAGTCATAAGTAGTGGTACAATACAATTTTGTAATGTAATAGTTTGTAATGTTTTGTAGTCAAACTACATGTTGTTGAGGCGTGTATTTAACAAAACATGTTTATTGAATTTGCTAACTACTGCAATGCATGATGGGTACGATTTTTGGGAGCTACTTCAATTTCATCATCTGCAAGTGCTGCAGCTTAGGCCCTAGGTGTAAATTGCCATGGGGGGGGGTCCATGATCCATTTGCACCCCAGGGCCCAGTGTACAGTTGTTCTGCCACTGCATCCCTATTCTGTTTTTATATATTTAAAGGTTACACATGATTTTGGCATACTTGGGACTTAGTTTTACATTGTCCATCTATTTTCTGAAGTGCATAAGTATATGGTGAATGCTCAGTGCAGTAACGTAATGAATAACGTACAATCTATTCAAGTGCACTGCTGTACTGGTATGGTTAACACACAGTGCAGCAATACATTGTATATCAGATGGTGCAGTACTACATGCTGATTAACACACAGTGCAATAGCAAATGCTTTCTAAGGCTGTAATCTTTAAGTTTACATACATTGCACAAGTACGTTTTCTACATTTACATTCTTTAAATTCTTATTTATGAAATAACATGGGAATATATACCATAACATCTTATAAAACAGGTGTCAAGTCATAACACTTCATTACATTACATTATTTCTTTGATCTCATGAACTTTAACTGTGTTGGTCATGCTAATAGAATTTAATTTCTATTGGCCTACTGAATACACAGACTACAAAAGCTTTTATATATATATAAATAAAAAGTAGGGCTATTGCAACATGGTTGTATGTGCCGCACATAAGAGAAATCAGCTGGTTAGGTCGGCGCCCCTCCTATCCTACTCATCACAAGGTATTCGAGTCCCTGTGGAGTTACACCCACCGTGTACCGCTAGGCTGCGGGCGCCGGGCACTGATAAGTCTTTATATTAATATAATTTCATTATGCGGACAACAGACGGCAAACGGTGCATCTGAATCGATGAAGTTAGAAAGCAGCATAATTCATGCCATACAGTGCATTATAATGACTTATATTTCAACATACAACCTTATATCCTCACGTATTTGAATGATTTCATTTTGTGAATTGATGGAACCTGGCAAGACCTTCCGTACATTCAAGCATGCATATTGTGGTTTTCAGAAACGCCCATTCCACTTAGTCCATCCCATAACAAATATCATGTTGAAGTACGTAACAGGACGTGTAAAAAATTAAAATCATTTTTACATGACCCCATAACCCAGTTTAATTTACATACATCTAAATGCATTTTAGAAAAGAAAAAAAACGCTTTGTTAGTAAGTTGATAATTCTTGCAATAAATAGCTAAGAATAAATCGATGGCCCTAGATTTCTAAGCAGTCTGTCGTGAGTTTTTTGAGTCGTCTTTTTGAGAAGGACTGTTTAATAACTCAGAACGCTTTCAGAAGTTCGGTCGCTTCAAGTTAAAATAACCTGGCAAAGAGGCGGAATTGTGCAGTGATTTAAAGTCAAGATATGCGTGTCGAGGACTCCAAAGGTGTACATTTCTCAGTTTTGTTGGCTTGACTACATAAAGAGAAAATATATTCATCGGCCCAACAATCGCGAAACACGGGCTTCCCCGCCATCGGACTTAAAAGTCTTTTCATCTGGGAATATCCACCGTCCTGGTACAATAATGCCGGTCAGTACCTGGTCTTTTAACTTTTTTTATTGGCATAAACCCCGTAACTAGCTTGCATGTTAAAGATGAAAGTAAATGATAATTTCCGAGTTTGTTTTACCAGTTTAAATTCACTCAGTGTATTCAGACGTTTTAATTATACGAGGAAGACACTCGTACAGTACTTACATCGCGTACGGTCATGCAATTAGGATTATAATGTGTGTGAGTGTGTTTATTTTTTCTACATCTTTTTTGCATTAATCGTAAATTTAGAGCAGTGGAAAAGTGCTCCTGGGGTTGGTTGGAGCAGCTGTCGTCATCACATTAATAGCAATCCTTGCTACAATAATTGCAAACAGTAAGTGCATGGTCTTTGTGCCTATATAATCTACATTTACTATTGTAATCCTTACAGTTAGTAATTCATGTTCAGCTGTTTTTTTTTACCCGTTAATGAAACTAAATGTCAACATTATCTGACATGCCCGGGGTGATTTTAGATTATTTTAATTACAGTCTAATCATGTTGCGACATGTACAATATTAGAAGCAAGAAACTCTTCACCTTTACTTACAAAATAGGCCTACTTAAAACTGAATGTAATTTCGAACTGCAAGCATTATAGCAAATTAAGATATACAAGATAGTAGATTGTAGATTATTATGAATCATAGGTAGTTATTTCCACCGAACTCGGTTTAAACCCAGAAAACAACATTGCAGAATTAATTCAGACCCAAGGCATTTATCAAATGATTGTACTGGTGCGTGATATTGACTTGGCGCCACCAAGTGACTACTTTTAGTTATTGAAATATTATTAGTATATACGGCGACAACAATTATTTTATTACCATATACTGCTATGAATGCGTATTTGTTAAGATGGCGTATTTCATTAACAGGCTGCTGAAATTCGGGATATGCTTTAGACCATGTTACAAATGGTTTATCTATTACCGCATGGTACTTACGATGGGATTGATTTTGAGGCAATTTAGTTAGGACATGTAATATCTGAAGTATTATTATTACTTCAGAAGACAGTGAAAGGGACTCCAAGAGAACCTTCACACTCGAAGACTACTTCAATGACACCATCAGATATAAGGTGTACAATCTGCGATGGATATCAGGTAATGTGATGGGACAGCGCTTCAGTGAGCGTGACCAGTGTAAGTAGCGTTAGCCTGCTCTCATCTAAATCAATCTATTAACATGATTTTTTGACAGACAATGAATATCTACATAAAACAAGAGAAGGCAGTGTTTTTCTCCACAATGTCAACACAAGAAGTGCCACAGAATTTTTGAACAACAAAACATTTGTAAGTTGTATATTATTATTATTATTATTATTATTATTATCGTTATTATTATTAATAATAATAATAATTCTGGGATATCCCTGTGGATATGTCAGCGAAGGCCAAGACATCTGATTATTATTAATATTAATATTATCATACTTTACCCCTACTATACCGTATTATTATATATGTACTGTATGTTAAATAGGCACAAGTGGATGCCACTGACTATTTGATGTCTGCTGACCGTATATATGTTTGTTTGGAGAGCAATTATACAAAGGTAAGTACATTGATACAATGATGCACATTTTTCTGCTTGAATTTGTGCCTAAACAGTCCATTAGCACTTGCGGCTGACAGCTTTGTTTGTGATTCCATAGCAATGGAGACATTCATTCACGGCCTCTTACTCTCTCTACAACCTGGAAGCCTCGTAAGTGTCGGACATTTGTTTGTCTCCAGTTTGTGATTACTTGCATCGTAATTAATTTCGTCTCTGATTCTGAGGGTTTGGGACTACGCTTGATACGGCCACTGTCCCTTATAGCGGGTAAACAACTTGGTGTCAGAAAGATACAAAATATATGATGCACTGTGTTCCGATTAGGGCAGAACACTTTCTTCATTATTTTCTTTCTTCCTGAAATTGTTCGCAAACTTGCCCAGATAAATAGCTGGATTTTTAATTACTTAAAAATTAGTTTTCCTTTGTAGAGTTGTAGGTCCAACCTTGACCTAGGAATCTTCTGTCTCGAATATCTTCATGACCACTGTTCTACAGGCCTGCACACACTTTTCTGCATATGTTCTCTTATTTTATAGAGTGCACATTCTACTTAATTAACAAATGAATTAGCAAATTCAGTTTGCAAGGGCCATGAGCAGTGTAGTAACCAAAAGTGTTTATCTTTTCAGGAAATTTGTCACACCATCACACATTCCTGAAGAAGTACAATACCTTTTATGGGCTCCAGTTGGAAATAAGCTGGTAGGAGTCGATGACTGCAGCATATTTGTGGTCTGGACTGTAGTTCTATTGAACCCGTAACTCCTGGATGTGATTTATGCTAACAGTGCTAGACAATAATTCTGGTGTTAACAAAATATGTGATTTTGGTTAAAAAAAATGAATTTATCCAGTTTCATGTTTATGTTTTATGTGCCGTGAATCTGATGTCACATCTCAGGCATGTTTCACCCTTACAGGCTTATGTTTGGAAATATAATATTTACATTAAAGATTCTGCAACGTCTAATGCAAAACAAATAACTCAAAATGGAGAGAAGAATAAAATTCTCAATGGTATTCCAGACTGGGTATACGAGGGTGAGTATAACGTAAAATAATCATTCCTCTACAACCAACTGTGGATTGGAATGTTTATACAACATTAACATCATTATTAATGTAATGTGGTGCCTAAATTTTTATGTTGTCATCTCACAGTCAGCATTCCTGATGTGTAAATAACAAGTTGATTTGTTATAAAACACCACAAACTAATTGAACAAATTTTCCAGAGTAAATTCATGAGATTCTGTATTTCTCGATTGAAGTTTAAATCCAAATATTCAAACTTACATTTAGAGGAGATGTTCTCTTCGAATGATGCAATGTGGTGGTCACCCGGTGGCAAGTACTTGGCCTATGTGGAGTTCAATGACACAGAAGTCCACACCATTGAGTATTCCTGGTATGGCTCTGGACAATACCCAGAAACAGTGGCCATTCCGTACCCTAAGGTAAGGTGTTTATGTGGAACTTTGTCTGTGTGAAAGCTGATGGATCATAGAAAACGTGCTATACATGAATTGCAAAAATAGATAAAAGAGGTTCTAAACTTAAAATAAATTGTGCCAAATGAAACATGTACGGGAATGTCCATCCATCCATCCATCCACCCACCCATGTGCCATTAGCACGTATCCAGTACTGGAATGCACGATTTACATCCTCCTCTAATTTCTGTATTCTAAGTTCAAAGCTTTGCTGGAAGATGTGCTGAATATAACGGATTGACTGAGCAATCGGCTTCTGATGTATTTCTGTTATGCAGGCTGGGTCCTCAATTCCTAAGGTGAAGCTGTTCATTGCCGATTCCACAGGTACATCAGGAATCACACAAGTTGTAGTGCCAAATTCAGTAGGGGAAAGGTAGAGTATAGAGGTGCTGCTTTTCACAGTAAAGCTGGCCGTATACTTCAAACGACGTCCAGACAAAACGAAATCCAACACGTCAACGACAACAATCTGTCTCGTACTTAAAACTACCCTAGAGGGAGCAGAATGTTTTTGATGTAGCAGACCCAGATTCAGGGTGCAAATACTGTAGATAATTCCCAATAGAGATGACAGCTCTTTTAAAATGGAAGTTACTGTCTTTTTTAGCAGCTACATGACACTCACAGTTACACAGTAACAAAGCACACACATTCCATGACAGACGTTAACACAGATCCGTCATTTATTATTAACATAAATCCACAAATACGCATATTCATTTTCGCAATTTAAAGTGTCGTGTGGTGTAGATCCTAACGATAACTGCGTAGGATAGTGGGTGCAATAGGGATAAACAAAAAAGTTTGCCTTGGAAACCCTGCAGAGGCGGTATGCCGAAACAGTGGTTACCACGGTGATTACGCATCGAACGATATCTTATTGCAAAAACAACGCTGATTCCATTGATTTCGTCTGAAGTATCCAGCCAGCATTAATGCAAATCTAACAGAATGCAAAAAATGCCAATGTAAAAAAAAAAAAAACTCTCTCCCTTTGAGCTCTTTTAACTAGGGGGGCCTGAGATGTACCTGTTTAGTGGTTTTTGTGTTTGCTTCTTTCCTCATAGCGACCACTACCTGAGCTCTGTGACCTGGGTGACTGATGAGCGCATCGCTGTTCAGTGGGCCAAGAGGAGCCAGAACTATGTTCTCCTGCAGACCTATGACTTTAACGGAAGAGTGTGGAACGTGAAGTCAGTGCGTGTCTTCCCCTATATGCTCCTCAGGCATCCCAGCATGCCCCAAGTCACAGGTTTTATTTGGCACAGAGTATACAGTGAAATACAGCTCTATAGGCAGATTACAATGTGCTATTAAAAATTACAAAATAGAAATATATATAATGTATATATACAGTGCACGCATATATACATCATACATGCTGCATGTACACATGCATATTAATATACACATAACTCAAGGTAGAAAAAAATATGATATTTGGAGATATTTATTTACACTTATTATAGATCATTCCGCATCATTCTCTGACTGTCAGAGCCTCCTTGATAAGTACTTATTGAATGAGATGCGAGTCGCCGCAAGGTGTGTGGAATTGAGAAGGCATGGCAGTGAAAAGGGTATATCTGTCGGGGCAAAAATGCTGACATTAAATGTTATTTCAGGAAAAGACCAGACATTCACCAGATTTATAGGTTAGGAAATGATTATGATTAGATAGGATTGGATGGATGGATGGATGGATGGATGGATGGATGGATGGATGGATGGATGGATGGATGGATGGATGGATACATCATTAATCCCAAAGATATCTACAATTAAATGCCTGTTTCATTTGTTCATATACCATAAGACATTTCCTATGCTTCTTCATTTATCACCAGAAAGCACAAAAGGGAATTACACTTCTAGTTCCTCTCCCCACACCCTCAAAACCTTTCAATATGCCCACTACTCCAGCATGCAGAGAACTATATTTCTGTTGAAGGCCTGGTGTCCAGTTCTGTGGCTTAGAACTATCTGCCCCTGATCAGAAGGTTACCAGTTTGCATCCCGTCATCAGCAATTGGGCCGTAAGCAAGACTCTTAACCTCGATCGTCCCAGGGACTGGATGACCTTGCTGTCTTCATAAAGGCATCTGACAGATGACTTATTTGTTAAAATTATTATATGAAAGTGTTCAGTGTGAAATTTAGAACCAGTCACCCCTTTTCTTTGTTGCCAGAGTCACGAAGAGAAAAGCAAAACAGGCTGGGTTGGGCATGTAAGTAATTTAAAAATTGTATTAACATGAAAATGAACAGAGGACCAAATATCAGCCTTTAACTAAACATATTGAATGCAACTGTATCACAGCGGTAATATTTTCTCAATTAATTTTGTGCCTTTTTTTCAGTATTCACCCCTGCATCCATTTTTTGCTGCAGACAACTTGAGCTTCTACAAAGTGATGAGTGACTCTGACGGCTATAAACACATACATTATGTTAATGCTGTAAGTGTTTCGCCAATAGAATTTAATGCGTCTATTCAATATTCAGTCACTTGGATGCTTTGCATTATGGACAGTCAGTCACAAAGTGTGTCTCAACTGTTTTTAGGGTATGGCGACACCTATTACATCAGGACAATGGGAGGTCATCTACATTTCAAAGCTAACGAAAGATGCTATGTAAGTAACCATATTGTAGCAACTAACGTGGATTGAAGTATGAAAATATTAATTCTAGAGTAATATATAGTAACCACATTATTTCCTTGATTGTCCTATTTTTGCCCCCAACAATGTGACCACCACTGCTAATATTGTAGCTCTGTGCACCTAAAATTAATTTTCAACAATAATTTATAGTCTTTTTTTACCTTCCTTTTTTTTGCAGATACTATGTCAGTAATGAATACCGCAAACGTCCAGGGCAGAGGAACGTTTACAAGTAAGGCATCGCTTTCAGCAGGGGTGTCAAACTCCAGTCCTGGGGGGCCAGAGCCCTCTGTAGCTTGGTTTTTTCCTATTCTGCCACAAATGATTCAGCTCAAGAGCTGTGTTGTAATTAGCACAAGGAGTTGAATCTGGTGTGTTAAACGAGGGCAAACCAAAAACTGTGCAGGGCTCTGGCCCTCCAGGACTGAAGTTTAACACCCCTGGCTTCCAGCGTCGCTGAAGCTCAGTATCTGGCCGACTGCATCCTAAACTGATATGTGTCTGGCAGGATCAGGATCGCTGACAGCCATTCTGCTCCTGAGTGCCTCACATGTGGCCTGCAAGAAGACAGGTGTCAGTACAACTCGGCCTACTTCAGTCAAGATGCTGCCTACTACCGTCTGTCCTGTTATGGTGCTTTGATCCAACAATGCGTTTAATTCAAAAATCCACATGTAGAAATCATTTTATTGAGTCGATCTGACTATTAAAATCTGTTAATAGTTCTGGCCTTTATGTTAATGCAGTGATTCATTTGTATATGATTTGCAAATTAATATAAGCTCATTAGTTAAATCAAAATGAATAAGTTTGTATTACCTACTTAATTTTTTTTTTGTGCTTGAAAGGACCTGGACTCCCATTATTTACTCTAAGGGATAACAGAGTGTCAGGTTCAGGTATGTAGTATAAACTAAGTAAAACACCATGTTTATTAGTGCATCAGCAATGTTACAGATCAACAATAATCCAGCATTTTTGGTCCTCATCCTCTTGGTTGGTTTGGTTTTAGAAATTGAGGTTCTTGAAGACAATGATGCTCTGGGAAAAATTCTGACAGAATTCCAGATGCCAACTATGCGATATGGAACCTTCAGCATTGGAGGGTTTGGTAAGATTCTCAAGTTGAGATCAACTCTAGATGACCATATAGCAGAGGTGGATTGTTCACGTCCAGAAAGTACAAATCCCAACCAAGATTCTGGGTTAACCAACTAGTTGAGTATAAAGTGTCCCAGTCACAGAGTACACAACTGGTTGGTTGAAAGAAAATCTTGGTCTGGATTTGTACTTACTGGACATGAACTTTCCACCACTGCTAATTACACAGGAAAAACACGGAAATGCGTTGCTGATTTGTGCATCATATATTAGATTAGATCTTTACTTCTGGGACCTGAACTATCCACCTCTGCTGTATAGACAGCATTCCTCCAGAAAGCGTTTCTTCAATCTGGACCTTCGGGCTTCCTAATGGCAGGTTCATTGCTATGATGATGGAGTCCATCCACCTCGCGGTGCATCATTCTCTTCCTCCTTTGC
Organism: Mormyrops attenuatus; assembly: GCA_026777985.1. Taxonomy (NCBI): domain Eukaryota; kingdom Metazoa; phylum Chordata; class Actinopteri; order Osteoglossiformes; family Mormyridae; genus Mormyrops; species Mormyrops attenuatus. The sequence continues at coordinate 45,103,708 of JAODKC010000001.1, read as the reverse complement.
CTTCAGCTTCTCCAGCTACAGTTATCTAAAGTGCACAGTGTCTCCTTATAATATGCCTAAAGTAAGACAGCTATAGTCTGGTCAGTTCAGGTTTGATTATATTCTTAGATTTACACCAATGACAAAGTTACAGTCTTCTGAAGAATGACTTGGTCTTTGTGACCCAGGAGGTAGTGCTATCATTCGGCAACTGGAGGGTTGCCGGTTCGAGCCCTGATTCCTCCTGACCCTATCAAAGTACCCTTGAGCAAGACACTGAACCCCAAATTGCTCCTAGTGTGCAGGTTGGCGCCTTGCATGCCAGCCTTCAAAATCAGTGTATGAATGGGTGAATGTGAGGCATAACTGTGAAGCGCTTTGAGTACTCTGAAGAGTAGGAAAAATGCACTACATAAATGCAATCCATTTACCATTTGTCTATAGAGATATGTCAGTGTCATTCCTGGTACCATTTTACGTGTTTGTTTCTAAGTTGTTATTTTTGTGGTTTTCTTTTTAGACCTGCAGTACCAGATGATGCTACCGCCTCATTTTGATGAATCAAAGAAGTATCCCCTTCTCATTGATGTGTAAGGGCTTAACAAACCCGCTACCTGTGTTTAAATGTCTTACATGTATATTCTGTTTATTACAAAATGACGTATGAGGAACGATATTTGGATTGTACGACCCATGCATCATAGAGCTGACATCATAGAGTAAGATACTGTCAGTTGACTTGACTTGATTGCTGGTTCAAAATGCAAACTTAGTTATTTAATCTACCTCTTGGTGTCCCTTTCCATAGGTATGCTGGGCCATGTAGTCAAAGAGTAAATTATCAATTCAAGCTGAACTGGGGAACATATCTTGCCAGCACAGAGAAGGTTATTGTCGCTAGCTTTGACGGAAGGGGAAGTGGTTACCAAGGTGATAAAATAATGCACTCAATCTACCACCGTCTGGGAACATATGAGGTGGAAGATCAAATATCAGCCGTGAGGTAAGATAAATCACCAGGGAGAGAAACTCCTGTCCAGGAACATATTCCTAACATATTGTCCATTTACAATGCAATTGCTGAAGGCCTAATATCCAATTATCCATCTTTTTTGTGCAACTATAAACTTTAGAGATTCACACTTGATGTCAGGAAGAATTTGAACTGCCAAATATCAAGCTACAAAAATGACCTTATATCTTCCGTTTTATCTCTTGCAAACGGTGTGTGTTATAAAAAGCAGCATTTATTCATACAGTCAAGAAAAGCAGCAACAATTAAACAGCAAGTTTCTTACTGATTATACTGCTGAGCCCCAGATTTCAAAATATTTATAAATGTGTTTTGTTTTTTGTTTCTTTTTTAGGAAATTCATCGATATGGGGTTCATAGATACAGAAAGAATAGCTATTTGGGGATGGGTAAGTTTGATAGTATGTAGAAAGTCTGTTTTTTATGAATGAAATGGATAAGCGCAGAAAAATTAAGCTCGACGCTGAACAATGGAATCTTTTCCAGTCTTACGGCGGATACGTCACCTCGATGGCTTTGGGGTCCGGGAGCGGACTTTTCAAATGCGGTGTGGCAGTCGCTCCCGTATCTAGCTGGGAATATTATGGTATGTTTGATATTCCTGATTCTTGTAGGCTGCTGTCTCAAATGACATATCGGTTAATAAAATGTTAAATTCAGGGTTGCTTGGTAAACCTTTCAGACGCAGTTTACACCGAGCGTTATATGAGCCGGCCGTCTGACAATGCTGAGTTCTACAAAGTGAGTCCATCCAGATTTTAAAGACTAGAGGGAATTTTATCAACAACTCAATATTCCTTCAATGGCCTTTAATATTAAATTGTCCATAATTTTTGTAGAACTCCACAGTAACAAGTAGAGCCAAGAACTTCAAATCTGTGGACTACCTTCTGATTCATGGCACAGCAGATGGTAAGCACTGTTCTTAAAACGACTACTGCCAACACTCCTACTTTTCAGTTATGAAACATGCATCATCCCTGTAGTTTGTGTGTCTCACAGACATGAGCTTTTAAGATCGAGACCCAGAAGGGTCTGCTAGTGTAACACACAGCCTATAAAATAGTGTATACTTGCAAAATTGTAAGTCACATAGCATTGAGGGATCAATAGGATGATTCCAATTACCATAACCAACAAAAACCAGTATGATATTACTGTGCCATTCCACTTAGATAATGCCATGTAATAGTTTGCAAGAAATATTGTAGTACAGTAAATTTGCTTGTATCTTTTAGAAAGGATAACAAACAACCTTTATAAAAAGCAACTCATATAGTAATATCTTTTTTTCTTGCAGATAATGTGCATTTCCAGCAAGCTGCACAGATATCTAAAGCTCTAGTTGAGGAGCAGGTGGACTTTGAAGCCATGGTAAATATCCAGAGTGACGAAAAGGCCGGCAGGTCCACAGACTGCAGATGGGCAGCAGGAACTGAGCAGGGCACTGTAACTGGCAGAGCTGGGACGCTTCACAGTCTTTGTTCGATCCATTAATAAATCAAATTGGAAGCAGGAATGAAATTTAAATAAGTAAATAAAATCCCACAGACCTTACAGCTCTCTGTAATTAAACCAAATGACCTACTAGATGTGCAATAATAAGCCATGCAAATTTGTATTCAAATGCCCAGCTACAGCTGAATATTATTCTAATACTGTATTTCCCAACCCAGTCCTCGGGGACACAGCCAGTCCACATTCTTCCTCCCTCCCTGCTCCCTGCCAGACAGTGCACATTGTTCCTCCCTCCCAGCTCCCGGTAAAAATGTCTGCGGGTTCCCGAGGACTAGACTGGACTGGACTGGGAAACACTGTTCTAATATATTATTTCAGCTTTGTATTTTTATAGTCTCATTCTGATAAATGCTCAGTGTTATATTATAGGTGTAATTTCGTTCCTATTTTTCAGTCCTGGTCACATTTGGATTGGGAGTTGGTTTTTGACATCTTATGCTAATAATTGTTCCTGTCTTTCCACAGTGGTACACTGACAAGAACCATCTGCTAGGCGGCTCCGCCTTCCGCCACGTCTTCACCCACATAGGCCATTTCCTCCAGAAATGCTTTGGCAAAACCAAGCGGGCCAGCAGTTGAGGCATCCGGCCGGGTCGCCCAGCCGTATGCACCCTGTCCATATATAACTCGTCACCAAATCTGCCAATTTTATAATACTGTGCTAATTTGCAAAAGGGTTGATGGGGTTTATTTAGTGTGATTAGTATATGAACTAGTTATTTTTTTTTGTTTTATTTGTGATTTGTAAAACGCTTTCGTCCACTAACAATTATTGTTTTACACTGATAAGTGCAGTGTTAAATTAACAAGATAAATGTTTGAACACTACATGCTATAGCTGTACTATTGCACAATAACTGGCCATTCTTAATGTTCTTTATTTTTCTATGTTCTGGTAAGATACCACATGTATTTTTTGTTTAAGAATCAATAAACTGCTACAACTTGTTCTTTCTTATCTTGCATTCTTAGTTATTTACACTTACAGTAAAGGACACTTTTATCCAAAACATCATACATTTAGGAGTGAATAGCGTCAACCAATCCCCAGTAGTACATGGGGCTTAAGTGCCTTGCTGAGGGCCCCAACAGCAAAGTCATTCTGCCAAGCCTGGGATTTGAACCAGCAACTTTCTAATCTCAGGCATATCATCTTAACCAGCAGAGCCACATACAGATTCCGTGGAGGACGGTTCATTAGACTTGCTTTTACCTTTTTATTAACGGATTGGCTGAGTGAAAATACATTATTGAGTAACGCTTTACATTAACTCACCTTCATAATGCTTTTATATTCATATAAACATCATGTATGTATACCTTAACATCCTAACATCCCTTAACAGCTGTAATATACATTAAGAACAAACATTATTTAATAATGACAAACATTATAATTGTATAATCATGTAATGTGTGTTATTAATGTATATTACAGCTGTTAAGGGATGTTAGGATGTTAAGGTGTCCTTTTCATGCTGCTTATGAATGTTCTATGAACGCATTATGAAGGTGCACTGAATGTTCTATGAATGCATTATGAAGGTGCACTTTATGTAAAGCATTACAGACGCTACTCTACTTACAAACTTTCAACTTACGAACTTTCAGACATACGAACGAAGAGGACTGTAAGTCCAAATTGTGTTCATTGGGCTCCCGTTTCCTATCCACATCATCAACTTTTTTTTCTGCACGCCAGTTCCGCCTAGTACGATTTCTGGCCGCTACTCCTGCCGCGCAGCAGCGTAAAGTGCGTACTCCCAGCATCCTAGTTCTTTGTACTTGTGTACACCCTTAAAATGATGTTGAATGACGACTTACGAACATTTCAAGTTACGAACGGCCATACGGGACGTATCTCATTCATAAGTAGAGGAGCGTCTGTACTCATTATTGATTCAAAATCTAAATTCCCTTAATCCACCAGCAAGGGTTTACAGAAAAGAGAGTATAAGACAACAATAAAACAGTAAATGGGATCAGACTGAATAAAAATAAAACTGAAATGTGGGTCTGGAGCCTGTCCCTGGTAGTCGCACACCCTGGATGAGATGCTAGTCTATCACTGAGCATACACACATGTATATAATATGAGCAATTTAGAGACACCAATTAACTACATGTCTTTGCACTATGGGAAGAAACACCACACATGCTAAGATAGGATTTAAATCCCAACCATGGCAGCGTGAAACCACAGTGCTACCCATTGAACATGTCACTATTTAATTATAAAGAGTATTTGAGAATAAGTACTTCAGCATATATTTAATTGATCTTGTTTTGATCTATTTGCCTTTGTGCCACAGATGTGCCATAGCTATTTTTATTAAATAAAAATGCTACACATTTCATCTTCATCACAAATGTGTAATATAGTTTAATGCATTTAAAATCCCCTGAAGAAATGAAAGAAAGAAAACAAAAAGAAAAAAAAGTGTTTATGCTGTATTAATCATACATTTTTGTTGCACTGAACAAATTTACATGTTGACACCAGAGCCTGATTGATGTGGGGGGGGGGGGGGCCGTGACGTTTTCCCACAGAAAACCTACAATTAGTCAATCAGCTTCTCGATGGCTGCAAAAACCAGACATATTTCGGAAATAAGGCTTTTTCTTTGCTTTTTAAACAGGATGCCATCCTGTTTGATTTCTACACGTAAGTAGCAGCTTTTATCACCTGTGGGGTTGGTGATGTCCAGTCTAAACAAAGGTGCACTAAAATTATCCACTGCGCGCAAGAGAACTTTGTCTAATGGATTGGGAATAACGAATGGGCTAAACGATTTGCGAGGGGCGTACCACTTGGGTGGACTGTCATGGGAATGCACTATATAAGGATGGGCACTCCACAAGTACACTAGGAATCTGCTCTGGGGAGCCAGACAAGAGTAGCCAACAGAGGACTCCATGCGGCAGTGGTCTCTCGCTTCCTCTCTAACACAGGTGAGCTTCTGGAAAAGTCTCAACCAAGGGACCTGAGGCGGTAACGGAGCACGTGTGGGTATTATTGCACTTCTTTGGGGAGGAAAGGGCATAAATTCTTGCCCACTTGCCTGTTTGCTTTTGAAAAACAACGAAACTAACCTTTAGTTTAAAAAAAAAAAATATATAAAATTTAATTGCTAAAATCCTGAATTATATCAGTATATAACAAGTTATTTGTAGGTAACTTTTTCACAGCTGATCATTGCTGCATTCTTAATGATGCTCCAAAAGTTACCCGGGCAGGTGCCCCTATGCCCCCTCAGGTTGCATGTTCCACGTGTGACAGTTCATGTTCCTCTGCGGCAGCTGAATTTCGCCTGGAAGCAAGATGGCCGGCGTGCGCTCAGTGGCTGGACTGCTGGTCCTCATCACCATCCAGAGCAGCTGGCAGCTCCCCCTGCAGGACACACATGACAGCGCCAGGTAACCTGCGCTCCTTCTCGGGATCCGGACACACGGCAAAAGCCACATATGGGAACAATTATGTGCTTTTCACTGTGTCCTTATTCATATATTTATACATCACACATATTTCACATGTTGTTAAACATTGCATGCATATATGCAACTTTCCTTAAATACATGCATGAAACTTCACAAAATAAAATGTTAATTTGTACATTACCATCTTCATATAGCGCACATATTTTGGATTTTCTTATAAAATATATGTGTCAAATGAAATAAGCATATTTGCACAGGATGAATTTTATTGTTCTTTTTTGATACTCATATACATTTAATGTGAATGATACATATTTAAAGTGATTCTTTAGTTAAGAATCTTAAATTAAATAATTAGTAAACAGTTTTAATCACATTTTACATGTTCTCATTGATTTATATATTTATATAAATATGTCAAATGACTGTTTAGTTGTGAAACTTAATTCATTAAATAAAATGCTGCAGCTATCTGGCAGAGGACACAATGTTAAACGAAGCAAAGGAACTTACAGCGAAGAGACACTCGCAAGGTACATTCACTAACGATTACAGTAAATATCTGGAGACGAAACGAGCGCAAGACTTTGTTCAATGGTTGATGAACTCCAAAACGAACGGGTAAGTCTTTCACCGGGGCATGTTCATATGTTCATATGGGCTGACAAATCATTTTGTTTTGATTTGCGGATTTGGGTAAATTATAAACATTAATAAAGAAAACAAAGTTGTAAATGTAAAATAAAAATTCTAATATATGGGGAATGCACTATGTAAGAAAAACAAGGTATTGTGTATTGTTAGAATCTGGATTTTGTGGTAATTCATCATTTTCATAGGTCTGCTCTGTAATACTGAGTCAATTTTAGACTTAGACATTTAGAACAATCAGAACCACAATGACATGTAGGAAAACTACCTCTGCCTTTGGTACTTTCCAGAAGCCACCCTTGTAAATTAAACTGTATTTCTTACTTAAACTGGCTTCCCCCAAATAATTATCAGATGTGATTTCCAGCAAGTACCATATGAAAAAAGCAGGTGAATCTTAAGATCTAAAGATCCTTAAGACTGTTGGCACTAAAGAAAATATCGTACCCTGATAAAACTAGGCAGGAAGACTCTACCTTTTCATTATTAAATAAACATTTTGATAGAAAAAAAATCATTGAGCACTCTATTTAATACACACCCACACTCCCCATTATATTTTTGCACTGTAGGTCCCACACCTGAAATATTTGATTAGAACAGAATGGGTCAGATGAAAGCTACTTAGCACATGTTCTAGAGTCATAATACTGTTACAAGCGTTTACAATAACAATTTACAATATTTAAATACCACTTAATAAACAGACAATACTTTAACACAAAGACCCCTGTCATGTATACTATATTAGGCATTACATTATCAAATTACAGGAGTGTCCCTGGCAGGTATAACCTCAGATACTCTATTCTTTCCTAGTGGTCCTGCAAGACGTCACACAGACGGCACCTACACCAGCGATTTCAGCTCGTACCTGCAGGACATGGCTGCTAAAGAATTTGTCTCATGGCTGAAATCAGGACAAGGCAGAAGACAGTAGGCCGTTTGCTTCTAAACGAGTGACCAGCTTCTTCCTCCCTGTCTAGATAAACGATAAAATTAGCTCGTGCATAATTATCCTGTACGGTAACACCCTTTTTATGACCTGTACTGTTATTTCACTGGTCATTCAAATAAATATCGTGACTTTAAGCTCTGACTTTTTTATATCCACGGTAGTCAAGTTTGTGGTCCAGTTGTGCCAATGGTTAACGGTCTCACAATTTGGTATATAAAACCTGTATTACACCTGGTCTGCACAAGCACACATCAAGCCAACACTGTGTTTGATCCAACACTTATTACTTAAATAAATGTCATTGATAGAGTACCACCTACACTAGTGGCCAAAATTGTGGAATCGCTTCCAGAATCACTTTATTCAACTGTTGCAATTATTTAATTGTCCATTGTATGATATTTTTGTAACATTCTTTGATTGTTTGTAAACATTATTCGTGTGGCAATTTTTGAAGCATGATGCCAAAAATGCTAGGTGTTTCCACAATTTTGGGCACTAGTGTAACTGTCAAGACTGTCACTTGGAGGATGACCCCGGAGCACAGCAGAAAATGCCCCGTTCTAAAGCAAAATATCTCGTCAATACTCAGTTTTGCAGAGGAATGGAGCCAAGTTGATGCAATGCAGAGAAGACACGTAGATGGGAGCTTCACCAGTGATCTACACAAGGTTCTAGACAGCATTGCTGCTAAGGAATACATACTATGGGTCATGAATTCTAAGCCTTCAGATGCAAGGTAACCGTGTGTTCACCTAAAACCACATTACAATACATATCTCAAAGATACTGAGTGTAAAACCTGGAATAGCATGTGTACTATGCAGATTTACAATGTAAATACATTGTATTTACATGCAAATAAGTCAAATTAAACATGTTGTACAATGTAAACATGATATTTTATTAATCAATAACAGTATGTTCATTTGTTTTTCAGTGCCCCCAAAAATGGGTATAAGTGAAAGAAGATGCACTATTCTTTGTTTAAGAGAACCTGGGTACTGTATTTTACCTGAAAGGCCTTTAAAATCTGTATCCTACCAAAATACCTAAAGCCATATTGCTTAGCCATGCAACGAAACAACACAGTGACGGTACTATTCTTCAAAACTTTTATGTAATGTTTTACTTTTATGTTATGAATAATGTATCTTCCAAAGATCCCACTAACAAACATTTTTCTATGAGAGATTATTTTGTATGTTTATGTAACTACTGAAGAAAAACGAACACCACTAAAAACTCAGGTTATTTCGCTGGGCTTGCTGGCGACTACCATTAAAAACTTGTACATTTAGAACGTGATACCAAAACGAAGAACATGCTTTATTGTTGTATTGCTCTGCAAAATAAACTTTTTTTTTCATTACATCTATATTCATCAACGCTTCTTTATTCGTAAATATATGCCCGATGTCAAAATACAATGGTTAATCTTTATCAATAAAAGTTGCCAATGTAACTTCCTTACAGAGAGCAACAGTGTAAAGAGAGATACTCCGATCACCACATTTTGGAGACCGTCGAATATACTGAGGTCTAATGAGCGTTTTCTTGCCGTAATTATGCATCGATTTGTGTTAATATTGCCAGTCTCGATACCTTATACTCAACGTTTCCGTGAGGTGTTAAACTACGAAACGCTACAGTCAATTTAACAATTAATAACCGTAATCGGGGATTAGTTGTGAGGCTGCATGCCTCTGCTCTTACCAGAGGAGCCTGCAAACTGAAAGCCGCAGCCAAGAAGCACGCCTTGGGACGCTGGTACCTCTCTCAGCTGTCATATGACGCCTTCAACCATCTGTGGGTAAATCCCAGGATGCAACTCCCCTACAAATAAATCCTATTTAAAGTAACCAATTTTAGCTACGCTCAGAGGACCATGCGTTTGGTCTGGTCTTTTCAAATGGTGTCACCTGTCTGCTGCTAACAAAACGTTTTCCTAAAAGCTGAAATCGTGAATTTTAAAAGCCTAATTACGAATGGCCGCACCGAGTATATAGGTTATACTGCTGCCCGCTCACTCGCCGCCTACGCTGCTTCGTTTTCATTGCAAAACTGACATGTTTTCTCTTGCGGTTTGGAAAGTCGATGAATTGTTATTAGTTTGCCCGTCGATTAATATATAGGCCTTCCTGTGCCACATGTGTTTCCACAATAGCAGTATTGGGCTGGTGGAGCATAATTTTAATATGTAGGCCTAGTAGGCTAATATTTAATTCGTTTCAGTCAATATATTAACCCATTATATAATAGATAATATATAATTGTACTCGGTAGATATAATGCGTAATGTTAATCTGTAGAGCATCTAACCGTACCCCGGCCGTTCGCTGAACATTGCATCGCCACACGGTACTTCTCTTCGCAGATATATCGGGTAAATAAATAATCTGCCCATATATATGTCGTGGGTTCTGTGGCCATTATTCCATTATAGCAAGATAATTCATTACAAGCTAAAACGACACAGTCTTAGGGGTTTGGCTCTTTCATATCGAAATTGTTCATACCACATTCAGTACCCAGTACAGTTCTTATTGTTTTATTAAAAAGTCAGCTGTTTGTCTCTATTACTACCCATCCTACTGGACAGGGTGGCCAGCCTTGTGTACTATAGACTTGAAATCAGGCGATCATTAAACAGATTTGTTAACTTGTTTCATCAATTTCAGCATATTTTTTTGTTTAAATACTGACATATTTGTTGTTTAAATATCGATATCAGCTTCAAAAGGCTGGCACGAGTTGGCAAACAGCAAACAATAGTGACAGTAATTTTTTTCTGCAGTTTGAGTAAATTCCCCGAGGCACCAAATGTATCTTTTTTTAACAAACAGTTTTTATAAAAAAAAATTTTAAATTCCAGGTTTCCCAGGCCTCGCAGAAAAACTCGGCAACAGGAAAGGTTATGGGATTAACCGATCCATACAAGCTACGTTGGAGAGATCGTCAATTTTGAGTTTGATGTATATTTGACCATCTGTTTCTGGTTTGGGAAGTGGGGGTGCTTAGATCCTTTCTAAGACGTCGTATGGCACAAGGGAGGGGAACGGCGCGGAGGAGTTGCCAGCCCTTTGAGGGGCGCGTGCACCTGGAAGGCATCTGGGAGGGAGCAGAAACCTGGACCGGCTGGGGGTCCCTGAGGACCGGGTTGAGAAGCACTGGTTTACAGATGCCCATTAGCCTTACTGTGTATGTAGCTATGTGTAACCTGAAAAATTCCACACAGAAAAAGCAGGGATGGGATTTAAACCCCCAGCACTGGAGCTGAGGCAGCAGTTCTACCCCAGAGCCATCTTGCTGCCCTCATGTCCCTATATTTGCTTTCATTTCTTTAGTTTTCTTGAATATTGTTTTGCCAGATTTTTTTTCACTCCATTACAGACATGCTTGCTGCTCACAGAGACAACCGACCGGAATTGGTGGTTTCCTGCCTTAAACTTAAATACAAGTGGTATCCATCCATCCATCAATCCATGCATCTGTCCATCCATTTTTTATATCCACTTGTCCTATACAGGGTTGCGGCGGTCCGGAGCCTATTCCAGAAGCTACAGGCACAAGGCAAGGAATGACCCAGGATGGGGCGCCAGCCCATCGCAGTACAAGTGGTTTTTATGCTAAATAGTTTGTTTTCCACCCTTTAGATAGATGGCAGGCTGCCTTTGGAATATTTATCTGAAATGAGACCTTCTGCTGTTGTGTTTATGAATTTCCTGCTCGTGGGTGGGGACAAGGATGCAGAGCAGTACTTTGCCATACTTAAGGTGGTGATAGTCATCTGGCAAAGCAACATGTGTCGTTATCTATCAATCCTGTTGTGTTCCCATTTGGCCAGCAGAGGTCTCTGCTGTTCATCCTATTTACTCCCTTGTTGTTCCATATCATTCATACTTGTCTCTCTTCTGATCCTTACTGCCTCTGTATATAGGTTTCTGCCTGTGTATTGTTCTTGAATTTGGTCATTGTTAGTGCTGTAGATGCTAGTGTTGGTGCTCTGTGTTGCTTCCCGCTCATAGTTAATGCTAGTGTTCCCTTTTATTGCTTACCTGTGTTTGGGTCAGCCCTAATCCATCCTGAGTTGTCCTCCCTGCCTTCTGTTTTGACCCCTGGCAGTCCTTTATTTATTACCTGTTGTACGCTTTGTCTGTTTTGCAATAAAGTCCCCTTTGGTTACCCTTTGCTGTGTTCGGATCATCAGTCCTTCCATGTCTTCATCGTGACAGTCCGCGGCAGAATCCACTGCGTCGTTCTGTGCCAGACCATTACTAGAAATTCGTCCCAATGCGAGGTTGCACGTTCCTCTCCATTTTCGGGTTTCCCCTGGACAAGCAAGAAGACGAGTGTGTCCAAGCTTTGCGCCTGCAAAGTGTGGAAGAGATCAAGAGCCTGAGGGGAGCCCTGGAACAAAACAGGATGTGTATGTCTAGTACATATTCATCTTCCAGGATGTCATTTTGGTTATGTTGGTTTTCTCTTTCCCAAAGTCATTTTGCTGGACTCTGCTGCTCTTGTTCTTTTCCTGTGGTGTTTAATTCAGTTTATATGCAGTAGACTATTTATTTCTCTCTATTGTCATTTTTGTTTTATAAAAACTCGAGGTAGCACGTTGTGTAGCCTTATAGTAACAGCGATGGGCATGCATTGATTCTGCTGCAGAACAGTCTGTGGGAGTGACCACATGCCCCACCTTCTGTGACACGGTAGGAAACCATGTGAGACATGAATACACAGGTCCTGACTCCTAAAATAGAAAATTCACTCTTGAAATATTGTAAATTTAAGATGCAGAATAAGACAGGTGCGAGAAGCAATGTGTTCCAATTTGTGATTAGTGATATTCTCCCCCTTGCAGTTATTGGATGGACCCGGTAGCTTGTTTAATGAGGTAATACCCCAGAATCGAGTCATGTGACTGCTAGACCTACCATTATTCCAAACTCAGATGTAAATAACTGATAGATGAGTGCTTTCAAAACATCTAACACACTGTATGGGTTGTATCCATTGGAGTAGAGAATACATCCATGGGGTATAGGGACTGGAGAATGAAACACAAAATTTATTACCGTTCCCAGGGTACAGCAGTCTGGGTGAGGAGAACGGATATCAAAGATTGCTGTGTTAGCCTTAACAAATGATAAATCAGCAGGAGAATGTCAAGAGCCAGAACATATCCTTAAATATTAATAGGGAATTACAAATGTGTGACAGAGCATGTCCCCAGACCTCACCCCCTCCCTTGGGACATCTGTTCCCTCCCCTGTCTCAAACATACGACATTTCCAGGTGCTAGTCTCTGTTTTGTGATGTTTTGATTTATTCATTTATTTAGGGCTTTTGCCAAACCATGCATGTATATCACGCAAGAAGAAGGATGTCCACCTTTAGGTGTGTCTCACCCCCATTTCTCTTACATCTGAAGCATGATCTAACATTTATCAATGATCCTATCATTGATGCTGACTCTTACACTGAACTCCTGTGGTTTTTCTTTTCAGGCAGAGACAGAGTCTTCCCCATTGCTTTGAGGGACTTTTTAGAAGACGGGCGACCGGTCCCGTAACAATGTTATTATTTACGAGGGACCAAGAAACTGCAAAAAAAGCCTGTTACTGGCTGAGATTCCGTACAGCTTACAATCATCCTCCTTGACATACAAATGAGCAGAAAACGAGGTGAAAATGACAGCCTCAGTGCTTGCACTCTTTGGCAGAAACATTTCTTTTGCGCTGAGAGACGTTGAGTGGTTAAACTATGCAAAACAGGTACTTCTGGCTTTGTTGCTGTCTGGGGGAAATGTAAGGGATACACTGATTGCAAGAGGGTCATACTGTCTAGGACCACATCCTGAGGGAGAGTCCCTGTCTACTCAATGACCATCTTTCCAGTCAAGCTGTCAGAAACTGTAATAACTTTCACATGGAATCCCAGTGTTCACGCCTCAGAAAATCTAAAGCCGAGATCAGCGGAACTCGCCACGTTGCCTCATCTCAGCATGGACAAAACTACAAAAAGAAAGAAATGATGAATTTCCTTTTAAAGACATTTTTAATTGTCAGTATCAAGCCCATTTATAAACCTAGAGTACATTTCAAGGAATAGGATTCACAGCTATAAACTCTACATATTACAGCTGTCAAAGAAATTAGCAGGTTTCTGTAATGAAATCGAGGGGTCGCTGTGCTCAGGCTGACAGTCCTAATAAATGTATTTGCAGAAATGTGCCTTTGAACCTTATTTTGCATTGCACAGGTTAATATCTGACACGTATGTCACATGAAATTGTGTATTATTTATGTGTGAATGAGAGACATTAGGGATATCAGTCTTTAGGTGACAATGATTTTTCTTTATAAACCAGAAACAGTTGACTGATGCAATAGATAAATTTTCTTAAACAATAGCATAACATAGCACTGCTGCAAGCAGGAGTATGGGAAGTTTTTCAAGGGCATTAATGCCTGTAATTTGTTCATTTTATTTTTTTTCTGCCTCCTACATTGTAACAGGTGGCAGAGGAGGTGTGGTGGTCCTGAACCAGGTACACTTCGTATGCCAGTTATCATAGAGGCCTTTGAGAAAATACCAGTCCTGATGTTCATGGTCTTCTGCCCATCAGGTCATTGAGAACCCGAGAATGTTACACCTGAATCCCAGTATGGCTGCCCAGCTACCCTGTCAGATTTTTGGAATTATCCACATCCCCACTGACGCAGAGCTGCAGGTCCAATGCATGTATCCTGATGAGTTGTGGACTGGCCATCGAGACGTTCAGGTCTTGCGAGGGCTGCACCTTAGTTGCATCGACATGGCTTTTGCAATCCATAGTAGCCTAGCAGTTGCCGTCAAAAGTATCTAGCACTCGAGCAATTAGTATCCAGAACTTGTTGCCAAAACACGGATGAAAAAGATAAACTTCGAGCTGTGGTGCAGAGAAGGTGTGTCACAAAAGAAAAAGATTTTAAATCTGAGGTGGACGTGTCCCCCTCACATTTCATAATTATTCGCTTGGACCCCCCCACATTTAACATAAAATATTAGTTCACCACCAGTGTGTCCCCCCCCATTCAAAATGCTTCTAACGCCCCTGCTGGAACACATCACAACGTCAATGACCTGACTGGGGAAACATATTGGACTCACACAGGACTAATTAACAACAACGAGAAACAGCTGGTACTACGGGGATTCCACACGAGGTAGCGAGGGGGCGTGGCACATGGGAGGGTCCGACGAGCAGGGCATGACAGAAACATCAAAGAGGAGTGAGCAGGGAGCTGGCAGGTAGCGGGTGCTTTGACAGGCTTACATGATATGAACTAGCTGAATAGACTAGTTAAAGAACAAAATGCCTTTGTTAACTTTGGGGTTTCAATGCTAAGGCGCAGGTTTGACAGTTTCCAGGGTCAGTGCAGAACGTTTAGAGAAGTTTATGCTAAATTTCTCTGAAGTGTTTAAGAAAATGCTCATCAACTTCGACTGTAAATAGGTAAGAAATACAAATTTGATCATTTTCTTCTAGACTAATCCTTGGAAAATGTGTTATCATTTTACGTATTAGTCTAACGATACAGATTAACACAATTTCTTAATTAATGATTTGTTGATCGACGAAAATGTTTTTCAGCTCAATTCAATTTTATTTGTATAACAATAGATGCACAGCTCTGTGTACGGTCGAGCTACTACTGACCACTAGATGGCAACAGTGACAAGCGAACAGCAAGGCTGGGCTGCAATTTTGTTTGGATTAAACTCCTAATGAAAACAGGAACGATGAAGTCTAATGCAATTTTAATTTCAGTCAGACGGGTTTCACTGAATTTACTGAATTGTTATCTTTTAAAGTGTCTGTATTGTGTGAATGTTTTTTTTTTTTTTTTTTTTTCTTTCTCCTGTGAGTGTGTGTCACACCTATCTGATTGAAAATAAAAGTGAGCTGGGAGGGAGCAAGATTGTGGACCATCTGGGGATCCCCTGGGAGCCGGTTAGGAAACATTGCTTTGTGGCATAGGTTGCAGACTCCCTGTAACCCAGTACTGTATTAGTGCTGTGTGATATATGGATGTTTGCCTTGCCTTCGTACCAGCAGAGGTCAGAATGGCACCAGCAGATGAGTCTGGCTTTGCAGCAGGATGCGTTTCTTCACCACGCTGGTCAGGGAGATGGCCAGTGGGCTATGGCTGAAGGAGCACTTCCACAAGAAGTGAGTACAATATTTTGTCCCACTGGCCCACCGCTGCCCGAGCTGCAGCTCCGGCGAGTTCGTCTGCAGTTACAGGGCTGCCATGGGCAGCGGTGTCACCTTGAACCCCCAGCAGCTCAACGGACAGGAGTCTGACAAGAAGGAACTGCCTTCTGACAAGGGTAGTCTGGATTCATGGGCACTGTAAATGGGTGGGAATTAAGTTTGAGCAATCTCAAGACCCCTGAAATGGATTAGTCTGGGTTGAGGGCCCAATATGAAATGCTTTCATGAGGCCCAAAACCTCTAGCGCAGCCCTGCCTGATTAACCCAACAGTGACCAACTGTGTCTCATAAGAATAATTATATTATACTATATAAAATACATAAAATGTAAACTGGTTGTAACATGCATCTTTCATCCCTACTTTTATCCCTAGAAACAGTGTCACACAATCAGATGATCCCTTTGAAAATTTTTTGCACTGGTACTTCAGATAGTTTAAGTGTGTGGGCGTCCACATCACAACATCTGTTTGTCATTAAGATACATTTACCTTTCCTCCCAGCGCCGTCTCTCTGGATGCCGAGCTGGATCGCCATAGACGTAAATTAACGTCGTTAGTGACTGTGAATGCCGCAGGTGGATGGAGACCATGGAACACGTGCTGAACGCTGTGGCTTGGCACTGAATGTTGCCAGAAAGTTCTCCTTCCAGCTGGAGACCGCTGCCACCCACGCCAACCTCTACGACACCCCATGGGTGCCCCTTCCCTCCCCAGCCAGCCGCCTCCTCTCCAGGCTTCCGACACACTTTACCCTGCCTCCAGCCTCACAGGTGCTGTCGTATTTCTGCAAGGCCTGTGTGTCTCATCTAAGGGGAGAGGTGCATTTCTCTACTCTAACACTGCTCCCTTCCTGCCTGCTCAGTATTGTTTCTGGTATAATAATAATAATAATAATAATAATAATATATTATAAATAAATAAAAAGTGGTCATGAAGCTTACTAAAATATGGCATTTTACACTGAAGAAGTTACCTATCATAGCTGCTGAAATTCATCACACCTACACAGTGTTGTGGAGGTTACTCACAAAAGTAATCCATTACAGACAGAGGTGGAAAGTACAAATCCAGACCAAGGTTTTGTGTGAACCACCCAGTTGAGTACTTGGTGACTATGACTTTATACCCAACTGGTTAGTTCACACAAAACCTTGGGCTGGATTTGTATTTTCTGGACTGGAACTTTCCACCTCTCTTAAAGGGATTACTATGAATGAGTGTTAAGTGTTAGACCAGGGGTGGCCAATCTTATCCAGAAAGGGCCACTGTGTGTGCAGGTTTTTGCTGCAACTGCCCTATTAGATTACTGATTGGCTGAAGAGTCCTCACACCTGGGTGTGAACAGCTGACCGAAAGGTTACCCCAAAAACCAGCACACACACTGGCCCTTTGCAGATAAGATTGGCCACCCCTGTGTTAGACAAAGCTAAACAAGATTGCAGAATATCTGGATAGTTGGGGGAGATTCTCATGTGCCATTCTATGTAACCGGGCAAATAGATGAGGGGGAGGAGGTGTTCCTCACGCGCTTGAAGCACCTGAAAGAAGATTTCCAAAGATCAGCTTCATGATGCCCTAGGAGATCAAAAGCCTCCCCCACGTGTCCAAGAACATGGGCAGACCAGAGTAAGAAACTATTTACTTTTATATACATAAAAGGAAACTAAATTGACTAAATAGACATTTAAATGATGTTATCTTCTTTAAAAAATATAAAATATGAAATGAATCTGCTGCTGTCTTAGTTCTTCAAGTCACCAATCACCCAGCAGGGAGAAGCTGCTCACATTTTTGAGCGAGCAGATCTGCAGCCTCTCCTGCATGTGGCCGGTCCGCTGCATGGTGCTGCATGGCGCTGCATGGCGCGACTCCTGAGGGCGATTCCGGGCGCACCATTGGCCATCACCATAGATAAGAACGCCACAAGATGCAACCGTGATGAGTTCAAAGTAAGTGTAAGTGTCATACGCCTCCTCACCCCCATAGATCAGTTTTGGAAAGCAGATGCATGCAGCCATATCTCTTGTTCTTAGAAAAACAGGCATGAGTATGTGAAGTCTGCATGTTTTTCCTGTGCTGTGTGGGCTTCCTCTCACAGGATTGTGGCTCATCTCTAAATTAGCAGTAGCGTCTGTACTCTGTGATGGATGGGCATGTCGTCTAGGGTGTTCCTGTGTCTTATGCCCTGTGCTGTGTGGGGTATATGTCAGATCCCTTGTTGATGGGGAAATGAATGGGCATTTGCCTAAAATAGTAATGAAAGACAAAGACTCAAAACTCAGTAATCCACAATTGATTTATGACTAAAGGCCTATAAAACAATTGTAAAATATACAGTCTCCCTATACACTGTGACCTTGTGTAAACACCCAACAGGCTAGCAAGTGCTGAAAATGATATAAGTGTTACATAATCTCCTTCAACAGGAGATCATCTCCTCCATCGACTACTTTCAGTTGTGCCTGATGGTGGGCATGAAAAATACCTGCAAGCTGTATGAGCTTACATCACATTATGTGATGTATGCATGGGCTTGTCAGTTAGTTTGAAGGCCATGGCCGCCAAGGGTCACTTCATCCACACACTTTCCATCATCAGGCTCTGTTCAGGGGCTCTGGATGAGTCCATCCAGTTGGGTGAGAATTGCTAATGGATTAAATGCAGCTTCGAAACCAATGTTGGGGGCGGAATTACCACATGCCGTCAGTCATTAGCAAGTTTACTCCACTGGGAACTGATAAGGTAACTGTAAGGTTTGCATCTGTGTGGACGCCAAAGACAGATCCACGTGAAATGAGAACTGGAGGATGGTGCAGGGAGTTTATCAGGCCTCCCGGGATACACTAGGCTTGGCGAGCAGAAGAAACATCCTGGACAGCCATTTCAGCTCCAACAAAACAACACGAGAGC
Source organism: Mormyrops attenuatus (assembly GCA_026777985.1). Taxonomy (NCBI): domain Eukaryota; kingdom Metazoa; phylum Chordata; class Actinopteri; order Osteoglossiformes; family Mormyridae; genus Mormyrops; species Mormyrops attenuatus. The sequence continues at coordinate 45,084,956 of JAODKC010000001.1, read as the reverse complement.
TGCCAGAGCAGATAGCTTCTGCTCTTTCCCTCCCTGTTGTGGAAAAGTACTACTTTATCTACAATCTATTGTATGGAGCAAATGTATGGGGCGGCCTATTCCTTGACCACATCCCACTCCAGAACATCCATACCCTCTTCTTTCTCATAGTACTAAATGCAAAGCTAGTTAAACTGGTTGGTGATTGACAGTGTAAGAGAACTCAATCCATGAAAAGCTTCATTACTCACTGTCAGAAGTAGAAATACGAAGCATGTTCAATGCTTGTGGAAGTATTACTTACACAAGAATCACAAGAATATTCTAAGGGCAGAAGGAAAAATGACCAATCACATGATAACACAAGATAACCAATCACATGATAAAGGAGGTGGGGCCAACCAATCAGATGTCTTGATCCTGCCTCCTCTAGTTGCTTGGACAACCTCCTCTATCATCTGATTGATTATTTCTCTGAACCAATCATTTTTCCTTCTGCCCTCAGAACATTCTGGTGTAAGTAAAACTCCCATAAGCACCTTGCTTGCTCATCATCACCGAAGTTCTGTCAGAAGGCCTAGGTTTCTGGGCCCAGCTACTATCCAAGCTGATGAATTGAAATGGATACTATCGTATACTTATTCCCATTCCTCAGGCACTGATGCCACAGTTGGGGCCTTGAACAAGTTCCTTAGGCCCCAGCTCCAAGGGTGCTGCGTGCTGGTTGACCATGCTCTTGGACCCCATACTCTCACCTATATGTGTGTGTGTGTGTGTCTCTCCAAGGAGAGCATGATTGGAATACTTTTTTCCACATATCCCATGTAGCTGCATGCATACAGATGATAAATAAAGTATCATTTCGATTTTCATTTTATACATACCAATACATATTCACACATCAAACAACATGAATTTTGTCCAGTATAGTTGCACATACTGGAGTCACGATTGAGAGCGGACAGTGTTTAAATCTATTTATTTGATTTCACATTTACACATGTGTGGTATGTTACAAATTACATTTGAAAACAATAAATCCATACTAGTTTCTAAGAATTCACTAAGTTCTGAAATGCAAATAACTTTAATAATCTAAAATTTTATATGCAAGTCATCCTTGAATCAAATCCATCTTGCTATATTTGAATCAAATCCATCTTGCTATATTTAGTGTTTCATTTAATTTCTTTTTAAATATAATGGTTTCAGTTTTGTTTATGCCAATTACAGTTAACATAGATGTTCACAACCAAGTGAATTCAGTGGTCTTTCTTTTCTTTTGCTATATATCAAAAGAAAACTCCCTTTAGTTTTACCTCTGAGACCCAAACAAAACTTGATTTAATGTATAAAGGACTTCTAGAATTTTCAAATTATTACAATAATTATACTATAGATCTTTTCAAATAAAATAACTGTTGTGTATTTCTAATAACATTGAATCCTGCATTAAATTTTTATATAAAGTTATTGAATGTATGCTGTTAAAAACAGGAAATCCTGAAATTTACACTTATTGATTATTTCTATGATTTCAATAACAAAGCTTAATTTTTCATGAAATTATATACAAGTGTTCACTTTCATAGCAAATATTATTGTATTGTCTTATGAATATATTTTCAGTATTGAAAAAATATCAAATAGGCTAGTTACATTCTGACTTCTTAAGATTACATATAGCATGGCTATAATGTTATTTTTGCACTTTATTTTAAGCCTTAGGGTCTACTCTGGTTTCTGGTTACGTTCGTTCTTCACTAAGCCTTGAATGTAGCAGACAGAAATAAAACAAACATTGATTTAGTTTATAGTAACTGCCAGTGTTGTATGGAAATACACCCAGTAACATTATGAAGCATTGTAGTCAAAAAAAAAAAGTGAACATTTATTAATATGTCATACTGTATAGCTTTAGCGTAACTAGTGAAGTACGATTCAAATTAGAAAAAAATAATCAGTTACACTGAAACAGTGATCACATACACACAGACACCGACAATATCTCTGGATATAAAACATACTGTCTTTATGCTTGTCTTTGCCATTTGACTGTTCATATATATTAACTTTAAATAGCCCATGTGTGAAATTACTTCAATATCTATACTATTACTTACTGGCATAATTATTTCGTTACTCCATTCAGTTGTGCCGGCAACCAGCTTTGATTGATAGTTCAGCCCACTGTCTCACAACTTCACCTACTAATACGGCTAGATATTCTCAGAGAAACAACTCAGTGGGAACTTAATAATGCAAGTCTAGAGTCCAGCTTTGCCTTGACTGTTATGCACCAAAGTTACCTGACTAATGTTTGAAATAGTTCATTGGCGGTGGTTGTGCTCCTGTGAACACTGAGTGAGTTTCCTATAGATAATTTGTCAAAGGTTAACCAACCTATTATTGTCTTTGGAAAAAAAAATACAAAAACATACAAAATTCATATTAATTCTTTTTAAAACAAAAGGAGTTTTAAAAACACTTTTCAGGACAGCTAACTTCAGCATGTCACCATAGAGCACTCACTCTGCCAATCACCTAACAAATTTACACCTCTTACTTAAATTGCTGATATTACTTGGAGTTGCACAACACATAAAACTTATCTTAATTGTTGCTTGTTTGTCCCATAGAGGGATGTGGTTTTTAGTTTCTTAAAAGAAAAAAACAGTTTTACATGTTTGCAAATACAGAGACTTACAGGGAAATGCACAGTGACAGAAGAAACGCCAGTCACAGGCTCGTCTCCCTGTCGAAGCACTTCCCCATGTCCATTCCTCTCCCCTGTTTCCTCACGCTGCTTTTGAATGGATGACAAAAGGGGAAAGAAAGAAAGAAAAAAGAAAGAAAAAAAAAATCTCACATTATAATATGCAGATCTCTGATTGGTAGACACATGAAGCCACTTATCAACTCTCTGGCTAAGCATTGCCAGACTTAGGTTTTTAAAATTGTTTTTCTGTAGTGTTCTGGAATGTTCCACAGCTTGAGAGTGAGGGGCATTCTTTGGGGGGGGGGGGGGGTTGGGAGGGCTGTGAAGTAAAATTTAAAAATAAAATTTGTCACAGAAAAGAAAAGGATTTATAAAT
>JAODKC010000001.1:45046701-45076283 GCA_026777985.1 Mormyrops attenuatus | reverse complement strand
CCCCCCACCCCCCCAAAAAACCCCGCGCAATTGTAAAAGCGTTAGAAAATATCTTTTTTACAGAGCGTGTCAAAAATCAGTGCAAATACGTTAAGAGGCATAAAGCGAAATGTGACCATTTACAGACCCCTGCTTAAGTGAATAGTTTGATCTGTATTCAAAGATGCTCAATTCACAATACCTTGACTTCCAGACCCTCCCAGTATATCTCCGAGGCTGTGATGTTATTTTCCTCCCAGTAGGTCATAGTGGCGTTACTGGGATCTGGGGGCTCCACACAGATACACCTGTAGTATCGGACACTCAATTCACTTTCTTGAGGTATGACATCATTTCCTGTTTTATGTACTTTATGAAATGCACACACTGAGGAGTAAGGAATCTCAGCCCTAAACATCCGAACAGAAAATGCAAAGGCAAAGTCATTCCAGATCAGGCAACTGATCTGCAGTCATAGCCCCAGGTCATAATTCTTTGTTCTAGGTACGTTTACCAAATGTTATGACTAAGGTATGGAAACATTCAAATTGTCCAGTGTTCCTGATGGTCCCAGAAAGTTCTTCTACTTCTACAGGCTGGGCAGTGTGTTTGCAGTACAGTAAACACATATAGGACTTTTATAAAATATTTATATTATAAAATATTTTTCAACATTAATTACATTATGAGGATGTTCAGATAATAATGTAAAATTTAAGAATGCTGTCTGCCAACTTTCATAAGACCTTTACATAACATTGACTGAAGTTCTGGGATTGTTCCCTGTTTAGCTGGCAGCGAGGAAGATCACCTGCAATATCTGACCTCTCATGGATGATGTCCTAAAAACAATCAAGCCCATACTTTGGAAGATATCATACCCAAGACAAACTTACGAGTACTGGGTGAGCTTGTCCAGATTGTTGTGCATGTTGATTGGGTAGGTCTCCCCGAGGTGGATCAGCTTCTCCAAGGCCTCATAGATGAAGATGATGCAGATCAGGGAGGCAAACGCCTCCTCGGTGAACCGCGTGATGTAGCACACCAGCGAGCTGGCGTCAGTGGCTACCAGGACCAGACAGAGGAACGCTGTCCACAGCCCTATGCAGGATCTCAGCGAGAGGTAGGATAGCCCATATTCTCTGGAAGAAATGCAACAAACGCAAGAATGCAGGACATCCTGCTTGCATACAGCCCAGGAGAGTGACATGTCATCTACAGAAACTATGTCATGGCCTGAAGGTCTCCACCTCAAACACCTGAAAGGGGGCTGTGTCAGGTAAAAAAAAAAACAGATAACATTTGTAGGCATTTAATTTCAAATCTGAAACATGAGGCACCGAGAAGCTCATCATCGTAATGATGTGATACATTCATAAACACAGCTGGCAGCAGAGCACGCTAAGCCGTCCTTTCATTCACCCCATGGTGGCCTGTACCAAAAACCATCCAAGTTCTATAATCTAAATCCCAGTCAGGGATGAACCAAACATATCTAATCACAGGCATGTGAAAGATCGATTTCTTTCCAAGCACTTTCTCCACAAAACTGAGGTAGTGTCAAACAGAGATAGCATGGACTTTGCCATAGAGTGATAAAGACTTACTTGCAAAATTTGAATAATATCTTCTCAAACACAAGCACGGGCCCTGTACTTCCTAATATTGTGAGGGGTTGGCCTGCGAACAGGGAATAGGCTATACCAGTCATCGAGGCTCCGAAAAGGGATTCAATTGCACTCTGTAAGAGACACAAATGATGCACTATGGGTAAGAACACACTGAAATGACCGACAGCTGTCAAAGATGGCTGCTAATCCAGGATGAATAATCAATATATATATAGCTTAGTTCTTTCCTATTCTAGCACAAATGATTCAACTCAAGAGCTGTGTTGTAATTAGCACAAGGTGTTGAATCAGGTGTGTTAAATGAGGGTAAACCAAAAACTGTACAGGGCTCTGGCCCTCCAGGACTGAAGTTTAACACCCCTGATTTAATCAATCAATCTGAGGGGGTTATAGAGAAGTGCAAAGAGGGGAGGGCGGGTCCTCACTATTCGCCCTTCTGTGGCTTCCCCGAGCAGGCCCCCAAACGTGATGACGGGTGACATGCAGGCGCAGTACAGGAAGAGAAATGATGCCAGGCACTGCAAGCTGACGGCGTCGGCGTAGTCCGACAGGTAGTGCGGCAACTTGCGCTTGATATCCAGGACGAACCCGCCAAAGATCCTGAAAGTCACCGAAAAGTGCTCATTTACACCGATTGTGTCCCGTTAGGCAACTGTGTCATTTCATGGCATTTTCTAGTGACCATATAATAAAAATAAATAAGATCAATACACTGGTGTAACTGATTCACTGCTGTTGTTCCCCTGAAGCCAAATTAGTCCAAATTAGGGCGACCAGACACTTTGGACACTTTGAGCTAGTTCAGGTTTTACAAAATAGGTAAAAAGGTTGTTGTATTTTCTGTGCTTTTACTGTTTTTATGCCATTGAAGATAATGCTTACTGTTATGTAGACTATATATAAAATAGCATATTTCTCAAAAAATAACGTAAACATGTTGTCTCAAAATGATGAGGTGATTTTTGAATGGCCAGTACATTAATGCTCGGTAGGCTTTTGACCATTGAAGGAATTTTATTTTTGCGACAGAAGCGGAGGACCACGGATTGACTGGTTTGTTCCCTTGATTGACAGACTCATCCAGCTGTTTCACAGTAACATTAGTGACATATGCATGATGCTGAGAGACTGAGCAATCAGCACACAGCAAGAACTCAGAAGTGCTTAAGTGAAATCTAGGTCCTTTTAAATGAAATGGTAGTTTGCAAATTCTGTCCTAGTTTATCATTAGTCCTAGATTATCTGGTCACCCTAATCCAAAAAATTAATAATTAAATAAAATATATAGTAGTACAACTAAGCTTCGTTCTAGAGAAGTGTAATGGATGCAAACTATTCCTCCTGGATCTGTACCATTTAGGTAACTTCCAACAGTACTAGTCCTGTGAGATTTCTTCAGAAAGCACGATACAATAAAGCTTATCAAGCTTCTCTTGATCCACGAGATGTAAGATGTAAATTCCACCCCCGAACAATGGACACATTTCCCAGGCCTACATGAACACAGGCATTTGTGGGCTGTCTGGAGGATGTTGTTGTAGCAACCACAGCCCTGACACTGACATATATTTCAGCTGAGCTGAACCCTGTCACCTGGGAGATGGATCGGCGTCAGACTGGGCGTCTGTCCAACAGTCTGACTTTGGCTCTCCAACGTTAATGCCTCAGCCATTACAATCTGGTCCAAATGCTAAATACTCAAATTAACATAAGAAAATGATATTATGATTGACTCATTGCATGGAAAAGGCTAAATTACCAACACGAAGAAGAAGGATCCGCGGTTTTATGCAAAGTTAAGGTGCAAGACGTTTTAAAATCGCCTGTGTAAGTAAGTGAACAAGGAGACTGCCTAATTTGCAAAAAGATGTAATTTAATGCTCTGGAAAAGGGGGCCTACAACCATGGCCTTTCATACAGAGACCCTCTTAGGCAACAGAAGAGTCTAAGTCCCACTCATTCATGGGGGGGCCTTTCACTAGACCCCACCACCATCCTCCTGCAGGAGGCTTGCCCTACTCGGCCCAAACACCTACCTCCCAGTGCGCTGTAGTTCAGCCCCCCCATGCCCCCCGTGGTCCTCCGCTTCACTCAGGTCTGTCATGCCATTAGGAACCATGGGAGTCTTCCTCTTCTCCTGTTTTTAGAGAAAGCATCCTGCCATCAAACCTGCGTCATCACCTCAACCATTGTTGACAATAAAAAGGCTAACAGGCGATCCGTACTAAGAAGACACAATTCTTACTTGAGAGGGAACATTCTTGGGGGGCTCTATCCTTATTGACGGGTCCCACTCCCCTGGTGGCAAAACCGTCACCTGGTCAAGGAACTCATCGATACCGGCCACCAGGTCGCTGCGGTCCTTGGCCTTGTAGGCGACATCATGGAACACCTGGATCACCGAAATCACATCACCACACAGGCCAATGGGACATCAAAAGCCAACCAGACATATATATTCTGTATATATGTATATTCTATGGGATGCTGTGGGGTTAGGTGACATGGGAAAGCCATGCTGATTCAGTTGAATTTGTTACTATGAATGTTCGGTTGGCCCTCTAAAGCTCCTCTCCCCATGTGTTGTTTTCCACCATCTATTTCTAAATTTTACTTATTTTTTAATTACATTAGTTATCAGGGTTAGCCATTCCCTGGAGCAACTGGGATTAAAGGCCTTGTTCAAGGACCCAAAAGTAACATCACTCTGCTGGCCGTGGGACTTGAACAGGCAGCCTTCTAATAACAGGTACAGTGTCCTAACCCGCTAAGCCACACAGCTCATTTTTCATTCTCATATATCCACTCTGCATCATACTGACCTCATTCTTGCCTCATCCCTTTTAGAGGGAACCCCTCCTCCCCACAAAACCACAGAGTCCACCTGTCCCATCCCATCCCAACGCATACCACCCCCATACCACATGGTACTCGTCTCCATCCTGACCTGGGCGGCCCCCACACTGACAAGCCACCCTCCCTCAGTCTTGAAATTCCTCGCTCTGACGACACCCAGACAAGCTAGCAGATTAGGGCGGCGGCACGCACCAGAAAGGCTGATGGCTAATTAGCGGGTCTGTGACTCCCCTCATCATTGCGGGGCAGACTGGCATCGAGGCACGAACACGCGCGTCTCATTTTACCACCTCCAGTGTTTGGTGTGATTCTACGCCGGGCTGTGAAATGCCTCCGGCTGCCAGTACAGGCGAATGTGAGGAACATCTGAGTGTGACACTAACGCTCTGGCGTACATTTCACTCTGTCGTACGCCTCGAGTCTGTGCGACGCGGCTGAAAAGTTCACACCTCGCAAAGAGTTCCTATCATCCATCCGTCCATAACTGCTCATCCCATAAGGGGTCGGGTGAGCCTGGAGCCTATCCCAGGAACCACAAGCCACGAGGCAGGGTACACTGAGGGTCCCATAATAGTCCATTTGTGGGCACACGCACATACCCCCTTCAATAGCCCAGTTGGTAGAGAGGACGACTGTAGAAGCCTAATTATGGACATTCTTAGGCAGTCGGTTCAATCCTGGTTTGAGGGAGCACAGCTTTTAGGAAGGTGATGCATGGATCAGTGGGTTAGGACACCATGCTGTGATTTGAAGGTTGCTGGTTCAAGGCCCTCAACTCCCAATTGCTCCAGGGACTGGGCGACCATACTTTCTCAGGAAAATATTAATCACTAAGGATATAAGCATTAGCTTTTATCATAAATTCAATGTAATCAAACATGGGTGCATCTCCAGCAGTTTAGGCACACCAGAATCACCTAAACCACATGTCTTTGAGCTATGGGAGTTCCTGGAGGAAACTCCACAAACAAACAAACACAAGGAGAACATCTCCATCCAGATGGTGAGAGATTGCGGAGCCAGCTGCCGAGTAGCTACAGGCCCCTCTGAAATGAAGGGGTGCTCACCTCATCCGTCATTAGGGTAGCAATGGATCTGCCGATCTCATGGTACTGTGGTCCTTTTCCTAAAGGCCCCAGCAAGATGAACAAGAACCTGACAGGTGGTATAAAATGAAGGCTTAGCTCTCTCTAACCGGTAGCCATAAGTCATCCCAGTTACACTGCTAGTGTACAGTTGATCAAAACCACTTCTACATGTCTACATTGCTTAATCCCATCCATCTGCCAGAAGCACTTATCTAGTGACCAATTAAACCTAAAGCCTTTCCCAAGAAATTCAGGGAACAAGGCAGGGGTAACCATGGGCGGGAAGTCAGCCTATCGCATGGCATGCACTCAATCTCTCGAAATGGGCAACTTAGAAACCCCAATCCGCCGCTTAATGCTTAACAAAACGATTATGTATAAGGGCAATAATGTAATGTGTCATTGATGTACACGCTATATATTAACTGCAATCAAAAGAGAACACAGAGCAGAATGGGTTAAGTAGATTGAGCTTTTAACGATGTGTATAATTTTTAAATAAAGCCAGATTATGGGGGTGGGCCCTGAAAAGGTGCTTCAGGGAACTGTGATGCGAAGTGCGAATTTGCAGGTGTCAGTGTTTATTCAGAGCTGGCAGACCATATGGGGAAGAGAGGAAAGAACCCCAGGCTGGTACAGCCCTGGGTGGCTAGAGTGCCGAGAACTCACCGTGTGGTAATGGGGACTTCCGTCAGGCCGTAGAGCAGGACGGCGGGCGAGAGGCGCACAAAGGCCACCACCGGCCGGTCCAGGAACTCCAGCTCCCCCACCAGGACATTGGAGGCCTCGGCGCCCGGAGGGATCTTCTTCATAAAGTGAAGGTCAATCTGTGGGAGCGAGTTATGAAATAAGTAAGCTCAAGGTTGGATTACTTAAAATGTGGAGGATAAAAACGAGGGAGAAGGCGTGGGACCATCTATGGATATCAAAAAATCACAAAGTACCAAGTTTACATTGGTTAAAATAAGTGGCTAGCAGTCTTAAAATAAGTGGCTAGCAGTCTTAAAATAAGTGGCCAGCAGTTAGCATGCCTCAAAGAATACAGAAATTACTTAAAACGCGTATAGAGATACCTGGTGTTTCCTGCATGCGATGTACTGAGCACAACCCTTTCATGAGAAATTTGGCCTACTCTGCACAGTAAAAACAGACTTCAATCACACTACCCTAATGATACTGCAGGTTTTCACTCCTACTTAGGGCTTTAATGCCATTAAATAACCCATAACAGTCCGAGGAGATGAGCTGATATCAGTAATTACTTCCTGTGACACGGTGCTTGGTGTGGCAGATGTGAGTGACCCCTAGCTGCACTCTCGCACTACCGAGAGAAACGTCGTCATTTTCGCATCACACTCGGTGAAGCTCATGCGATTGGGAGGGGATGACACTGAAGATAATCTGATGATATACAGGCCTTGTCAGCTCATGTCACCTGAGGCCCAAAGATAAGGAGAAGCATAGTTTCTGTGAATCAGTAGACCTACCCAGATTACACAGAGTCATACTCAGAAGAAAGGGATGGTTTATGGATGTTTTCACGGCACAACTACGTTCATTTTTAGACAGCATACATTTGGCAGATATTAAAAGCAACTGTCTCTAATACCAGACAAAATAAGATGCTTTGTATTTCTTTTAAATTGATTTTTAATTTTTTATTTAGATTGGCACTGGTGTTGAAAGGCCACTGAAATGCCTTTTTAGTCTTAACTTGCCAAGATTCTATTTCAGCAGCCTATAAAAAAAGGCCTTTGTGTCATGGTGTTTGTAAAACGTATCAAAGTCGATGTCAAAAGCAGTTTCATAGTACAAAAGAGCTTCAGATGTTTCAAATACAGCATGAGTATGAAGGTTCCAGCACTTTCGGACTGATGACTTACCTTGCTGAAATCCACGGCACTGTTCTCCCTGCTTACATCACCCTTCCCATCAATGTTGGAGGGCTGGGACTGAGGAGAAACCATCTGACCTAGTTGAAACATGAATGAGTAGTGTCAGTCACTCGCCGGGGCAGTGCTACAGAAAGGGGATTGGGGCTAGTACAAGGTGCTTCCTTGACTTGCCAATTTTAATGCGTCACAGCTCTGTTAAAGTCAGAGTAATTCTGGTGACCAATCGGTTCGAAAACATCACCACTTTGGAATAGATACTCAATTGTGGCGTGTTTAAGATTGGCAACATCACATCATTCTGTGATAAATTAATAAAGCGTGTGGATGGGTGGTGTGACTTATGGGGGTTAAGGATGAGTGTAATGAGGTGACAGGGCTCAGACAGATGAGTGTATGATTCCAGCTCTCTATTTCTTCAAAACGAATTGATACAACCATGGCAACCAGTCCAGAGCCAGCACAGCAACAAGACCAGTCCGAAAGCATGAATGACAAATATGTTCACTGCATAATCCTAAGCAAGTAATACTTTCATTGGTTGGTTTGTGCCAAGGCTGGTAGAAACTGCTTCTGCATTCTACTGTGGTTTTCTAGAGCCAAACACATGCCACAAATGTGAGACTGATCTGCAGAAATCCTCATGGCATTAGTGGTACATTTTTGGCCTAAGTAGCTGCTACCCATGAAGATACACCACGTAGACAACCCTTTTAGATGAGTCATCTGAAAGTATACTATTTACACAAAGCTTTGAACACGTTCCTTTGTGCCTTCGGCACAATGTATGCCATCGGCTTGACTCAGATTTTGGGTAAGATAAACGTCTTCATGATCAAACATACTGAGGAAATCTAACATATTAATTTACAAATAGCTTACTAAAAGGGTTTATAGGGTTCTTCATGTTTGTTTTCTTCAGCGTGTGGACTGCAGTGTTGCCAAAGCTGCTTCCTAAACATAACCCCTGCAAAAGGTTTCAGAATTTCAGAAAATGAGCGGAATTGTAACACAGGAAGGACGTGCGGAATTTAGACCATAGATACAAACCACCAAACTGCATTATTTAAGTTCTTAAGCGCTTTTCTGCTAACAAAATATGCATTCCTTTACCTATCCACTATCTGGAAATCCTAATTATACAGAAGATAGAGGCATGTTCTGTTGACAGCAATCTCCATGACTACCACGGTCAGGGAATTTTCATTCGGACATAAATAAAACAATGAACGAGCTGCCACTCAACTTCATTTATTTGTTTCGTCTAAGTAATTTCTTTTGTCAGGTGGAGATGCGTCCCCATCACACTGCGTCTCCTGAGACCGATTCTACACAACCACGCATTACGAGAATGCAGCAGAAACATGGCCGGCCTCTAACCACATGGACTGAAACGGGTGCAGGTACGACAAACGCCACCTTCACAAGGTTATGTTTCAGGAAGGGAGAGGGGAGGAAATCTGTCAAGGATTAAGTTGCCTGGATCCGAGTCTTCTTGCTTGTCCAGGGGATGGATGTCGGAGATACTCGCGGCGTGGTGGAGCCTGTTTGCCGGGGGCTTGTGGTATGGTTTGGCAGGGGGGAAGTGAGTGTCGGATGGAGTCGGGAGTGGAGAGGAGATGGAGACACACTGGGGGCAACACAGCAACCACGTGGCGCAGGGTAAGACCGGCCTGTCACTCCTACAGCTGCTCGCCACTAATGAGCCTCGCAGGGCTGACATAAGGGCAGAAAAGAGTGATGAGTCGCCTGCTTGACACACACACGCTGAGTGGAGAGAAGAGAAGAAAGACAGACTGAAACAGAGACACTGAAGACAAAAAGAAGAGGATAAAATGCTGGAAAACGCAGAGATCAATGAAACAGCTCGATGAATAGACACCGGCAAGGTTCATGTCTAAATTTGGGTTTCTCTACAGGAGGGCCAGAGAATCTCACACGCAGCCACACACACACGCACACGCACAGACACGTGGGCAAGGCACAGACGCACAGATGCTGCTGCTGCTGTTAGCCTGCTATAAACACTACATACCAACCAAGATGGCAAAAATCTTATCAAAGCCATAATGAACAATTTACACGCTGCAGTGCCCATAATAAATATTTATGCATCCTCAAGGTAAATACAGAATTAATAAATCTGAGGAACAGTCATCAAAATCACAAGTATTTTTTATGTCTCGATAAACATTGCGCAACGAATTGTGAGATGGACCATGGATGCTAATGGTGTTTAATTAACATATTTTGCAAATGTCTGCATCCAGATGGCACTGGTCAGACCCTAAAGTAGGCCTTCACCTTACAAAAGCCTTCTAGAATGAAGGAGTCACGCCTTACAAGCTCCTTGTAGATAGGAGGGTTTCTGTATATTTATCATCTCAGAAGAAGATACATAATGCTACTTGGTCCTATGAGAAGATCTCCCCAGATGGTGCAGTAGGACAGCGGCCCAATGGCCCTCACCATTCTTGTCCATGGAGTGTGGCTCTGATTGCTTCCTGCCAATGTCGGCGAAGGAGCGGACGATGGGGATCCGGTTGGCCAACTTCTTCTGGTTCTGATGGTGGTGCTGCTTGAGGAGTGCATCCCGGATCTTCCGCCTTACATCATCGCCCAACGGACCGGATGCCTCCTGCTGGTCTAGAACCATGTCTGGGGAAAAGTTGTGAATGTTGAACACTATTAGATTCTGATTCACTTTGTTGACAAGTAGCTCATAAGCTATTAAATGAAGCATGGAGAAATTTCGGTGTGATTTTCTAGCTACAAAAACCTTCAATTCATTGGTTCACTTTGCCTTTAAACCACCTGGGGCAGGCCAACAGCAAATAAGATGCAAAGTGCAACTCTGCCGTTAAATTGGAATGCAGTTAGATGAAAAAAAGTATATTCTAATCTAGAGGCTATGTTTTTACAGCTGACAATTCTGAGATAAAGACAGATGTCTTGTGGAGATGGAGCATTTCCTTGTGGAGGAAGTCATTTCGCGCGACAAATTAAATGAATGATTGTAAACATCTTTCCACTTGTATCACACAAAATGAAAAGGCGACACGAAGAATAATTAAACGCAGAAGTTCTAATATGGTAAAACATCCGGAAAACCCAAGGGCTTATTTCTAAACCCAGGAGAATATGAGTAAAACACAGAAATGCATAACCTGGCGCACAAATTTAAAGCAAAAAAAAATGTATACCAATATACTACTGCCCATGAAGACAGATATTTTCCTAATAATGAACAACAGAAAATAATTCAACCGTAATGCAAGGAACCAGGCCTCACTTGAGTCTGAAAGAAAATTTAACTTTCAGTCCAGTCCACAGCCATCAACATGCTGTATAATGTACTTGTAGTGCGGAAAAAAGTTTACGACAGCTTTTTCTGGTGAGTAAATGAAATCTTAAAGCTTTCTGCACACAACACTGTCAGCGGTACATGGCAAGCTTCAAGTTCTTGCCGAGACGGGTCTCAGCACTGGTGAACCCAGGCGTCCAAACATACAACCAGCACATGAGTGCTAAATAGGAAGTAAAATGCATTTTGAAAAATAGCAGATGGCACCAAACGTGCCCCCATTTTTGCGTTAGCCCTATAAATGACTGTTCATTTACAATAATTTAATATCAGGATCAGGATAGTAATGCCCTTTTTCCCACTCAAAGCTCTTTTTTAGGATCTTTGTACAGTGACTTGTGACATGTCACAGTGATGAAACGCTCTGTAATCTCTAAGCAACGCGCCCTTTTCCGCGGTTGGTTGACAGCGCCTGCCCTCCGGCAGTTTATGGTAATATCCGCGGCAGATGGCACCGGGAGCACTCCGTGCCAAGCCGTGTGGCTTTGGATGGCTGCGCCTCTGTCCCCCGCCCCCCCACCTGCGATCTCCTCCAGGGAGTTGGCGCGCATGTCCAGCAGCACGGTGCCATTGAGGATGCAGCTGCGTAGCTCAAACAGACTATGTAGTGACAGCGTGGCCACGTAGGGCTTGCTCCAGCGCTCGCCGCCATCCTCCACATCTTCCTCGAACTTCAGCCATCTGCAGGTCCACAAGAGAAATGCACAGATATTACTGGGTATACCCTGGTGGCACCACCAGCAGGACCATCCCTCATCAGCCACGTCCGCAGACGCAGGGGCCACGGGCGGTTCAAGGTTCAACATCCAGGAACTGATAGAACATCCAACCTTACAACCTCAACGTGTCAACAGAGCAGGAGCTTAAATAGTAACCTAGAACAACTAATTGAAGTCATTAAAGTCTAGCTGCAACATTACCAAGTAACTGACCAAAAGTTGATACGAATTTTGTGTCTTTAATTCTTTCCCTTTCCCTTTTCCCTTTCCTGTATATGTTGGACAAATAAAATTTAAAATATTGAAAGTGGTGAAGCTGATCTTGTATTTTTCTTGAATTTTAGCTGACAACCTCTAGTTGACAAGCTCTTGACTGCTGTATCACTATTATTAAGATGTGTTTAAAATTGCCACATAGTTCAAGCAACGGGCGATGACACCGTCACCCTATGATTGACTGGCTGGCAGGTCATGTGACACAGTACCTGGCAGTCTCCCTCCACTCAGCATCCTCCCCTTCGCGTAGGCAGATCTCATCAAGCTCGGTGAAGAGGTCGTGGGGGATGTGTTCCTCATCGTCGTCCTCCGTGCCCAGCAGGAACTGGACCCTCTGCGAGGGGGTGTCTGACCCGCAGAAGAGGATACCAAGCATTAGTGCCCATCTAAACTAAGGGTTCTTGGTGAGCTTACGCAACTCTGCAGAACCTGTTAGTGCGGGATATAGCCAAGACTGCCCTTTAGCCACATGCTGTCCCAATTACAGGAGACAGCTCAGAGCCTGTTCAGATTGCCAGATTAAGTGGCGCTTTCGTGTTTTTTTCGCGAAAGTCGGCAGGCAGTCCATGAGCACAGGCTGATCGACGCGGCGTCAGTGGAGTGGAACATTTTCACCTCGAGGGCTGCCTCTCTCTCTTTCTCTCTCTCCTTCTCTCTCCTCCCCCTCTCTCTATCAGCGATTCGGTAACAGCCTGCTCCCGGCGATGAGTCAGAAGTTTGTAAAAAAAAGTCGAAAGTACACGCAGGTGGGAGAGACGGGCCGCATGATTCACCGCTGTTCCCGACGTGCCTGTAGGAAGTGTGATGTAAATCCACTTGGGGGGAAAAATGGGGGCTCTGATTTTTCCCGTTCCAAGGAAAAGGTTGGGGCGGGGGGGGTAGTGGGGCAACACAGATGGCACTGAAAACTTTCACATACTATAAGGCGGGGACTCTCGTCCATCCTCCACCCCAGAGTCTCGCTCCCTGTCCCTCTTCCGGTGACGATGTCCATGGTGTCTCCTTCTCCTATGAGTCTTTCTCCCCAGAGGAACATGCACGCCAATGTAGAGCGTCCGGTGACCTAGAGAACAAGCGACAGCCATATTTATAAAGGGCACTGACATACATAATAATCGTATTTATAACCCAAATAGGACTCTTTGGTCCAACCCTTCTTCAAATTCAAATCCTTTCCAAAATAAGGCCAATAAACACTACAGAGTGGAATAATGTGCAATTTAAGCCCATTTACATATTGTCAAGAATATTTCCCTGAGTGTAAATATACATTCTTTCTGATTATTATATTTATCTGTAAAATGCCCCTAGTGGTATTATTCAATTTTCATTAGCCAACCCTATTTTGGCCGAAGCAAGGCAGGAAATTAAGGTCTCCAAATGTTTCAGCATAGTCACCAGCCTTGGAACCCACCATTGCTAAATTCCATAGCCTTTTGTCCAAGAGGGGCTGAGGTTATACATCAGGAGAAGTGGCAAGGAATACAGGACAGTGTTAGCAGAGAGATTTATCCCCTGCACAGCTCATGTGCAATGCCACAGCCTGCCTGATAGAGGCAGCGGAGTTCAAGCGCAGATTTATATACTTTGTTGGTCTCACTAAAGTATTATTCTTAAATTATTGACATCTGATGTCCGGCATATGCTTTGGAGCTTGGAGCCCGCAAACTCTAGTCAGGGATATGGACTCTAGGGTTAGGGGAGCTGTGATTTGGGTCTGGATGCTCTGAAAGGCAGTCAGTGTAGGGGACCCCAGCAAAAGGGATGACCTGTGTCTCTTTAATAGGCCCCACAGTCAACCAGGGTCTGGATGAGTTGTTCAGGTTGCGGAGGTAGGATGTCGCTGAGGTGAAACTGACTTGTTGTTAGGATAGGAAGCCTGCAGGACTGTCAATGCTGTAGGTATCTGTGCATTTCCATTAAGCAGGATGCAACAGCACTTTATCAATTACACACAGCATATAGTGGGAATGATAAGATTAATTTGTGTAGACCTCTCCGTAATCATTAATATCGCAGATGCACATTTGTTTTGCAGGCTTTGGGCGTATTTTAGGTACTAATTAGGATTTTACATGGACTAATAATATATAATGTTTAGGCTTCAATCTGCAAACTCCCCAGAGAGGGGCATGTGTGAGGGGAGGGTGGGGGGGGGCACTGATGGAGGCAGTTCACCAACATCATGGTGATGAAGGAATCAGACAAAGGTCATCCATCAGACTAGTCAATAACAACCTCCCGATTTCTCACCCCGGAGACCCCCGCCTCCTGCATGTAAGCCCAACGCTCCTGGAGAGATCCATCCAGATGGCCCAATCAATAACCTCCATGTCAAAGATGCCCATCACAGAATCGCTGCCTCCTCAAGCAAGCAGAAATGCACTCTGAGGCCAAAAACTGGGGGCAAATCATCCCTTTGGCTCTTCTGACCCATTGATACAGCACGGGGGACATCATCCGCAGATGAATTGCTGGGTTTTACCCAGAAAACCCATCTGCACCACTAACAGACCGGGGGGGTCGTGTGAAATCTCATATCAGCTCTTTAATGGCAGGTTATAGAAGCCAGGCTTCCTTTTCTCTCATCATTATAGCTAAGTGTTTTAGCAAGAGGTAATTTCAAATTGGCTCTTTCCTGCTAAGCTAAATTAAACTAGCCAGCCATAGCCTCTATTGCTGAAAAAGGTTTTTTTTCTCAGACATTTCAATCAGAATAAGTAATCATTGTTATACAAATACTCTTTATGATCAGTCTAAGATTCTCCATAATCAGCACTTCTCTGCATTAATTTTTTCTAGGCATGGGGAAAACTCATAGCTGTTTAAGAGCATGAAAAATATATATTTTACCGCTAATACAAATAAACAGGACACTCTACTGCATAAAGAGCTATGGAAGATGGACGGATGGCTCAATGTAAATGAAGTCATTGATATTTTGTGAACAGAATGCTCCTCCAAACAGTCTTTACAAATCCTGAAGGCCTCCATACAGATGACATAAATGTGACACAGATCAGTATCGACAGTCTTCTTGCTTTGCTCTCACTGTAGTCAGCTTGTGAAATGTCCCCGTGTCTCCAACAAACACGTTTGCCAGCTGACCCTCGCGCTGTCCGTCACCTAAAGCATGGCTTGGAGGAGAGATTTACCTTCCAATTCATCCTTCTCAAAGTTGGTCTTCAGCATGGTGCGTGTCCCTCCTCTGTCCACCACAGCTTCCTCATCGTGTCTCTGCGAAACAGACGGTATAAAAAACATTTGTTCAAATACTCTCAAACAAAAAGAGTAAAAGAGACCCGTGTATGCTAAATCATTAGCACAGCATCTCTTATGATCACTTCTAAAAATATAAAACCCAGACCAAATCTCCATGTGACGTAACACAACCTCACATTCAGCTCTCCGTAGTACTAACGGGCAATAAAAAAAACAGAGATGATCTTTGTGTTCGTGCTCCTTGGTTTGAGAGAATATCCAGGAATAAAAACAAGTACTTTCTGTGGATAACTTCACCAGCCTGTTTCCATGGAAACTAATGTAGTCGACAGCAAACAAGAGCCTCTTTTCCACAACACAGGCTGACGGCATTTCACTCATAAACATTACGGTGTATCTGCCACATGAATCTCAGCTTTAGAAGGCCTATGGAGATTCTCAGGACTACATTCTGAAATGTGACAGACATGGGCCTTTCTTTGCAGCCTGCATTTGACTTAATGACACACGTTTCCAGAATCACTGCTTAGCCACATACTACTCAATTCAGTCGTGACTTTGAGTTCCTTAAATCAAGCCTTTTTTGTAATATAGCTTCCATTAATCTAAAAGGGGTGACCAGAGCACAGGAAACAAGGGAACACAGGTACCCTTATGCACTTTTTTATAACAGAGACATTGCAACTCCACACTATCAAAGAATGAATCTCTCGGATGGGATAGACTGCAGGCTCCACGCAACCCTAACCAGGATAAGTGGTTGGAAGATGGGTGGATGGATGGATTCCCATATTACATTTTTACTGAGGATGACATAGTACAGATTTTGGTGAAAAGCTCTCAGGGAAATGTATGGAACTTCCAAACGCAAACTGTGATCCAGATGTCGGGGATTAAACATGACTGAAATGAAAAATGAAATGCTTGGTAGATTCCTATGGAAAGTATTTTTTGGAAAAAATAAAATTAAAATGGTAAAATGAAAATACAATCTCCAGTTTTCCATTTAGTTTTCAAAGTTTCCAAGAAGTCATATGTAAAAACTGCAGCATGTGCCGTACAAACCCTCCCTTCTAGTAAAGCTGCGAATAAGAAGCTACATGAATCGGAAGCTGCAAAAAATTAGTTAAGTTAAGCCGCGTGTGACTTACTAGCTTGGGCGACACGGGTCACCATGTACAAGCAACATAACGACAACGGAATCCGCAACCACAATGTGATCTACAGCTCCGCCCACTGAGCGCTCCAATTAACATATATTTGCATGTTGTGAACTTGAAAATGAAAAAGCAAAGTAGGAGATGAAAAGTCAAATTGGAAAATGAAAAAACAAAAGAAATTTAATTTTTCACATCAGACTCATACATGAGTGGAAAATTAAAAATGCAAATGGTGCTATTTCATTTTAATTTCCATTTTTGCGAGATTTTTGCGCATAGACTTTGAAAACTAAATGGAGATTGTATTTTCATTTTATTTTTTGCAGAAAATACCTCCCATAGATTCCTGCCAAAGTGAACAGAGCAAATGGATGCATGACATTTTGAGATTGGAATTCCCCCACATATCCACAAAGATGAATTTGTGTGGTTTTCACAATCTCAAAGCATTCCATTGTTGCCAAGGTGGACTATGTGCAAACTGGATCATTTCCATGCAGAAGAATAGTCATACAAAGAGGCCCTAGGCAGCTTGCTGACTCCACGCCTCGTTGCACCCCTGCCTTCTTGGCAGCAAAATGCTACAACAGCTGCGTTTAAATACGCTAGTGCTTTTTTGTATTTTTTTGCACAACGCAAGCAGGTTACACTGTCTCGCATGCATGCTGCAGCATAACTGGCAGGCTGTAACGTCACATGAGGTGACGATGCATTGTGTCGTCGCATTACACCCATACATACCGAGAGCAGAGTGAGTATTTGCTAGGTATTAATATTAATAAGGAAGCAGTGCAATGTGGTGGCAGCCACATGTGAAGTTTGCATGTTCTTCCTGAGTATGTTCAAGTTCCTTCCTAGTAGTCCAGGTATCTCTGAATTGCCCATAGTCAATAGGTTTACGTGCACACTAAGAAAATTATTGTTTTAGTCCTACTAAAACCGGACTTTTAAAGTACATGTAAACATGAAATCGTACTAAATCAAATTTCTCAAAGTCGGACTAAGACACCCAGATAATGCGACTGGGAGTCGATTTAATCCCGCTTGTATAAATTCATCCATCCATCCATCCATCCATCCATTTTCCAAACCGCTTATCCTTCTGGGTCGCAGGAGATCCGGAAGCTACGGGCACAGAACAACCCACGACGGGGGGCCAGCCCATCACAGGGCACACTCACACACCATTCACTCACACATGCACACCTATGGGCAATTTAGTAATTCCAATTAGCTTCAGCATGTCTTTGGGCTGTGTGGGGAAACCGGAGTACCCGGAGGAAATTACAACGACATGGGGAGAACATGCAAACTCCACGCACGGAACCCAGGCAGAGACTTGAATCCTGGTCCCAGAGGTGTGAGGCAATACTACTAACCACTAGTGGTGGGCGGATCGATCCAAGTATCGATAATATCGATATTAATGTTGGTATTGATATTGATCAACACCAGTCTAATGATATCGATACTGCAGTTTCCATTTCTTTCCTGAATGCACTGCAGCTGTTTGTGTCTGCGCTGCTACTCTCACTTGCCACTACTGCCTGTCATAGCGCAGAGCAGCCTTTGCTCCTCTTCTTCTTCTGGCATTTTCATTGGCGGTTGGCAGCCTTTGCTCCTCCTCCTCAGTTTTCTGTTTTCATGTTGTACCGTCACGTGACTCAGCGGCGCTAGGCAAGCGAACAGGCTCACTTGCGTGCGTGCACACACGCACTAGCAGAGGCTTTTCAATTTGGCAGAGGATATCCAGGTAGATTATAGTGGTGCCAGTAATATTTCAGTCATCTTCAACATTAGTTAATATTAAATTTTCAAAGTGCAAGTAGTTAGAACTCAAAATGTATAAATTATGCTAAGACCTTTATATTATGGATGCTAGTGCTAGCACCAGGGTCAAATAGGTAAAAAGTTTGGGTTTACGTGACCAGAACCACGGAATGCGGTTAATCAAAGTTTTTTTTTTTAACTCATTATTTTTTCTGTAATTAATTAATCAATCAACATTAACGTGTTATTTGAAACAATATTATTCCATTGCCACGTTATAAAATAAAAACATTTACTGGATTTTAAACAAATATTCTGCATAAAATATAGCTCAGATTTGATTGACTAATTATCCTCTTCTTTATTGCATGTTTTATTGTACTTTGTTTATTGTATTTTCACTAATAATTTTTTATTTTACATTTTTTTCAAAGCCGGTTCTCTAATTTTGTGCACTGTATTTAAGAAAAAGACATTTTGTTTTACATGTGTTTTATAATAAAGTATTTATTAACTTTGCCCAAATTCTGTCCTGGGTTTTACTAATTAATAACAATATCACAAAACACTTAAAGGTAATAAAAACTAATTCAGCTTTAGCAATTTCATGATGCATCCACCTTATTTAATAAAAAGTATTGATATCGATATCGGTATCGGCGATACTGGTCCTGTATTTACTTGGTATCGGATCGATACCAAATTTTGTGGTATCGCACACCACGACTAACCACTGAACCACCACTTTGCGCATGCTCCACATTTCCCCCGGAAGTAACAGAATCGTCCAAGATTGCCTTGTGACGTCATTTCAACATGGCGGCTTACACAGTCGACAGTAATCCTATTTTATAAATATTAAAAATGTTTATCTTGTTAAATGTATTAATAGTTATAAATGTAATTGCACGTGTTCGATTTAGAGAATACCATGTCATGACCGTAAACAGTTTACTAGCTGTTTACTAGCATGCAATATCAGATTTTTACCAGACTTGTTAGTGTCTTTTGTTTGTTTGTAGTTTGTTTGCCTCGCGAAAAAGAATATCGCTATGAATGTACTAAAATGTTTTATAAAGCTTTTAATGTGGTTTGACTAGTTCGTGTTTCCTGTTTGTTTGTATCTCGGAAAAAAATAATCTCACTCCAAAGCTGCTAAAATATAAAGCAACGTCACACAACAGCGAGTTCATGGAGGCAGCCATGTTTGTTCCGAGATGTGGTAGCTGGAACGGGAGATTGTCGGACTCCGCTCGGAATTTCCGAGTTCCGAGAGATAATCGAACGAATGTGGGACCTAGCAGAGGACGTACAGAACGTACAAAATCGACAGCCCTGTAAAACTGTCCAATTCACCACTCAGCTAAAGGGCGCTTTTCCACCGCAACAGGTACTGTACTTTTGGTACTTAAAGAAGACACCAAAAGTATTTCAAGGTGTTAGTTTTCCACTGGGGTAAAAACTGAAACAGGTGTTGTGCCGAATTCTGCACCCCTGCCGTGAAATGCACCCCCTGTCGGGAGCACGCAGCGCTATTTTCTTCGATTCTAAATGTGCAACAAAAATATTAAATTGCGTTTGCACATTTAGAAGACGTTTATCTGTACTGTTTCATTTCAGGAAGGCTGCATTTAACCCATATAAAACTGATAAACTGTGACATGTAGATGATGAGCCCCGAACTAGAGTGTAGGTTATTTATCTGTCTCGTCATTAATTTACTAGTTTGTGAACAAGGAAGTCCTTGGCTTTAATAACCAAAGAAGATTACACATTCCTTAGTATATTTTTTCTCCACAATGAAGATAATGTTCTGGTACAGTGATCTGAAATACCTAAACAAAAAGGATTTTTGTCTTTATGACGGCTAACCTGGCAGGAAATCCATTTCCATTCTCTCCTTTGATTCTATCACGAAATGCTGTTAGCAACCAACACATTTAACGAAATACATAATAATTACTGAATTTCATAAATGCCATATCACGTGCAACACGCGGGGGTGCATTTTACGGCAGCTTACTTGTTTGTATTTAAGAAACTGGCTCCGTAACTGTTATTAGTACATTACGAAGTTCGCACTGTTTATTGATGTTGGTCTATTGTGTAGATTTATGAAAAGCATATTAGGAGAAGATCAACTGATAGGAACATGCAGGGGTAGAGGGGGGTGTGTCGTTATGTATAAGGTTACGCACCCTTTTCAAATCTAGCAGCACTGAAACTGAATCTGTGAAGCTTGCTCAGATAACAACTTTAGGTCCACTGTGTGTATTATCGAAAAAAATATGATATGATCATCTGAGACAAAGATGCAGGGGGGTGCCATTTATGGCAGGGTACCTGCCGGGAATTGCACCCCTTTTGAATTTTGCTGGAAAATGTACATCCAATTTTGAATTATTTAGGTTCCCCTGAATCACAGTGTTTTATGGAGTGACCTACAGTCAGACAGGGCTGCTTTATGTCAGGATTCCTTTTTCAAGTAATGTAAATATCAGTTGCTAAACTTGTCTTGTATGTTTTGCTACCAAGTTTGCATCATGATTAGTATAAATTACAATTTGAACGCCAATGATCTTGAATGCCAAACAATAGAATATGTTGCCTAATGCCAAAACATGTAAGGCGCTGTACCTACACATACACATATACAGATTATGAACCAGACCTTGCTGATGTCAAGTGGGCATCAAAATTGGATACAATGTTGAAATGAATAATTACAACTAGAACATTAAATTATTCATTTCAACATTGAATTTTTCCTATAGATATCATCTGAGATCCAATAGGCAAATTATTTTGAAAAGGCGTAGAAACTTTAATAACAATTCCAATTCCAACGATGACTACAAACTAAAGGCCTAAAAATAACAAAAATGGAATCATGATAATAATGTTAGAAATCAAACAAGTAAAGCCATATTGTTAAAATAAAAGCAATAAGCAAATTATAAATAGTCATGGGCAAAAATACTGGCACCCCTGCATTTATGTCGGAAAACGCACCATTTCTCCCAGAAAATTGCTGCAATTACAAATGCTTTGGTATTGTCATGTTTATTTCTTTTGTTGGCACTGGAAGAACACAAAAAAGCAAAGGAAAAAAACAAATCTAAATGCAGGGGTGCCAATATTTTTGGCCATGACTGTATTCACGAACAAATCATGTCACGAACCAGATGTTCGAAAAAAAAATTGTGACAAGGACAGCAGTCCGATTAAATAGCAAAGTCAAGCTCGACTTAACTGTGCATGTAAACGTACTGAGTGTGTGAATGTCAGTGATGGTATCCCATCTATGTCACCTGCTTTGTGCCAAGTGCTTCTTAGGATAGGTTTCTAGGCTCACCATAACCCTGTAACAGATAAAAAGCTATGGAACCAGCCTGGTTAAAAGCAACTCCTAGTACGGGGTGCAGCAGAGACCTTCACTGCTTGTCAAGGGCTGTCTCCGTCCATCACGCAAAATGAAAGAATAGCTCTTCATGACATATCCTGATACTGGGCTCAAAAAATGTAAAAACAACACAGCACCGAGGGAAAACCCATTTTCTGGAATTCACGCTGGGAAGAGGCATATTTCGCTGGAGATATTTAGTAGGTCAGTGGCAGTGATTCCCAGGCCCTGAGTGGAGCTGGAGATATTTGATATACAAAAGACCAGCGGTATGTGCTCGACATACAGAAAAGTGCAGAAAAGTGTAGGAGGAACATGACAGCCTGCGAGATGAGTCACTCTAGCCTGGACTCGCAGTGCACCTGACTGGTAAGCAAAAATCTGTCCCCCCTCCCCCCCTTTTTTTTTGTGCCAAAAACAGCCAGTCATGTCATGCTTGTGTTTCCTAATTAGGCATAGTAGAATTCAGAACTAGAAGAGACATCTGGTATCCAATGGATATTCTGATTTTATTTTTACCAGCTTACTTTTTAAAATAAAGTTCTACAGGATATAACTGAAACCTTCCTTAAATTAGTTAGTTAGGGGAGCTATTTAAAGATATTAAAGGAATATTACTGCAGCCACTTTCCTACCTGTCGGCAATCCAGCAGAGCAAATAATCTTTCACACCTTTCGTAGAAAACGGATAATGATCTTTGTTAGATAAGCCCCCATGCTGTGGCATATTCTATATCACTGTGTTCTCCGTTTGAACCTAGCTGTAGGAAAACTTCACACCAATAATCACAAAAACAAGTTCCTAAGAACGCTAGAAATTAAAAGCTGACCTTTTTTTTTTTTTTTTTTTTTAAAGAAAAGGACCTATAATTCAATCTTGTAATGACATAAGTCTAGTTATAAGGTTTTAAAATAAACATGTAAAGGGAAACAAATATTCAAGAAACAGAATATTGTGGAGTAAAATATTTCAGTTAAACGGTTTGGGGCTGGGTTCTCTAATTCTGGTCCTGGATGGTTAGAATCCAACACTGTAGATTTCCTTACTCAAAAAACACCTTAATCAGCTAATTACCAGGTTTAGTAGATGTACTTTTACAGGGAAATTTGCAGATTGTGTTGTATTCTGGCCCTCCAGGACTGGAACTGGAGAATCCTGGTTTGGAGGCTCCCAGTGGGGAGCACTGTCACCTCACAACCCCAAGGTTGTGGGTTCAAATACAGCCCCTGTTATGCGCATGGAGGTTGCTGCCTCTCCCCCTCTTGCATAGGTTTCTGCCAGGTACACTGGATCCTTGCAGAAGTCCAAAGATACATAATCAAGCAAGGTGACGTCTCTAAACTGCCCATTGGCTGTATGAGTTTGTGCATGTGTCATCATTTAATGAACTTGTGTCCCGCCCATGATGTCCCCAGCCTTTGTGTCATTTGCTGCCTTCAAAGAGCTTACAAAAGGTTGTTCTAGGGCTCCTTAATTTCCACCTAAACCAGGAACTTCTCCTGCTGAGCCATGGTCCAATCAGCCTTCAGTCTACTGAAGATGGTCGGAAGACAGAGGTCAAAGCTGGATGTGGAGTAAATGAGACTTAAATTACAAAAATTGCATCCCAACCTTCTCGCCATTGAAAGACTTTTTGGGAGCATCCCCTACCTGTAAGATGACATACACAGACGTAATGGCTACAACAAGGGGCTGTGGTTTTGCAGTTCCGATGCAAAAAGAGATCTATAAATAAAAAAAATCCTCATGGGATTTGATCATACCTCTGGCTGGTATCTGATAAAATTCATTTCAGTGGTGAAGCAGGATGAAAGGGGAAATCTAGAAAGAATATTCAGCAATGTTAATGAACTGAATATCAATGCAAGACCCAGTAGTAACGAGGGAAATTTTGTGCCGCATCCCAAACTTAGCCTACTTACTTCGAATAAGTTTTTCAAAAGCATACTTTCTAACAATGTTACCAACTTACATAGTTGGAACGACGCATATTTCATGTTCATGTTCCCTTCTCCGTTAACGACGATTGGACAATATTATTTTCCGTAGCCTATCAAGTCATTTTGTGCTTAATATCGGTAGCGAATCAACTAAAAAATTAACACCTACTAATGTTTATGGAGCTCGTCACGGGAGTTGTCTTGATATATAACTAGTACGTTCATGGCCGCACCTACCGGAACTTTTCCAAGTTAAAACCAAGAAGGTTAATAGCATCGTCACGTCGTACCGGCTGTGTCTTGGCCTGTCATCTGCATTCAAGAATTCGGTCTCTAATTGAAGAAACATAGAGAGGGAAGTTTTAATTTTATCTAATTACTCTGTCACATCGTTTCAACTGGGCTACTGGGCTCACTGTTATTTCTAGGCCGCAGTAACGGTGTTGTTGTGTGTCAGATACTCGCTATCTTAACTGCCGCTGCAGTGTAAGGTTAACTTTGCTTCTGTGAAATCAGTCCGATCTTCAGCAGCAAAGCTGACCATCCCTAAGGGTTTTAAATCAATGTACTGTACCAAAGGCTACCTATCTCAGACTAATCAGGAGCCCTACAAAACGGCTGATTCAGAATTTAGGATGAATATTTTTGGAGTAAAGTTGCCAGAAGCCTGCATTAATGTAAATGAATGTGCCACACTTTTCGCACGATTCTTGTTGTTTTCTTGTTGGTGCACATTGTGGGACGGTGTGTGGCTCTGTGGTTTAAGCGGGTTTGCCAACTTCTGTCAGCTGACTGGAGTGAGATTTTCAATTTGAGACTAGTCTGCAAAAATATACACACACATTTACATGTATGTAATAGTTTTATTACCTTGTAAGTAGTCACAATGGCCCCAACCCTGATTTTCATGCTGGTCATACATTATGCCACAATATGCAGTGGTATTTTCAAAAGCAACCCTATTCCAGTAGTTTGATCAAATTTACAGGGCGGTCTCCCATAATATAATCTGTCATATGACTTTTATGCATATGATACCCAAAACACACCAAAGCCTAGTTAAGACTCTGTACTCCTGATCAGAAAGTCACTGGATAAAAATCCTGTGGTTTGCAGTGATTTCACCATTATGCCCTAACCCCACATTGCTCCTGGGATACTGTCCAATCCACATCTTGCAAATGTATGCCGCGTTGGACAAAAGTATCTGATAAATTAACAAAAATGTAAATGGAACACATTTAGCCAATATTCATTACAATTAGTACATTTTAAACAAGCTGTTCTGTTAGTTTCTAGGAGAGGTACCTTTACTCTACATTATTCTCTTTATAAATTTACTTGAGTAGTAAAATACTTATTCTACCCTTGATCATACCTCCAGCTGGTTTCTGATAAAATTCATTTCAGTGGTGAAGCAGGATGAAAGGGGAAATCTAGAAAGAATATTCAGCAATGTTAATGAACTGAATATCAATGCAAGACCTAATAGTAACAAGGGAAAGTTTCTCAGTCATCACGTAGTGCTAATGATGTTAAATGTTGTCAAGGGGTGACACACTTGGTAGCAGTGGAACCTCACCCCTCCAGGGTTGGGGGTTTGAGTCCCAGCTCTATGTGTGTAGACTTTACGTGAAAAGCAGCTGAAAGATGGATGGATTGTTAAATCATTCTTCAGTACTGTACTTCAGTACTCAATCAAACCACAGTGTCAAACTACTGTAAGAGATGGGTGTTTTCAGCTCAATATTAACTGCTCGATAATGTCAGAAAGTTTAAGAGGCTGAAATGGCATAGAAATAAATCCCTGGAAAAAATGGCAATACATTACCCTAAAGAAGCAGGAAACGCCATTTCTCTGATGAAGCATCACTGTTTGATTTAGCGGTCATGCTATTAATAACCACCTACATCCTGTGGGGGAGGCTACACAGCAACGTGTAGATGCACCACTGCGATGGCATACTAGTATGAACCTTTAGCCGAACAGTGTCTAGGAGAACTGGGACTGTGCGAGGTGGCTGAGGGGATCACGGGGGCCAGAGCTTGGGGAACAGGAGTGGGGGTTGTCTTTTGAACAATAATGCTCAGTTTCCTCTGAGGCGCTGCAAGCCGGCAGCAGGGCACCTTCCACAAGAAAGGGTGAGCAGAAAGAAAGGCTTCTCAATCCCATAGTGAGGTTTTATTGTGCATACAGATGAGCGGGCGGTGGGGGGAGCTCATGTTCATGCAGGAGCGTCATGATCTTTTAATAAACAGCTGTAAGCATGCACATATTGCCTGATATATTAAGTTCCTTCCTGCCTTCCTAGTTAAAGTCACAGAAGAGCCAAGCCCCAAGGCGATATCTGTGCATTGTCGACCACAAATGCAACACACATGGGAGTGAACACGCTCATTTTCTTTGCTCTTCAATGCCCTTCAAAATAAATGGCATGTAAATGTCATGAGCTCTCCACAGGTGCAATGAATAAAGACAAAAATGTAATTGCATTCAAATTAATGCTTGACAAATATGGCGCAACCTTGTAGTAGTAACTAGGTTGTCATAACACCCTGCTAAATCAGAATGTACACCGAAGTATGAATGTGGAATCTGTGGGGGGGGGGGAGTCTGTCATATTCTATATGATCAGGAAGCATGGCCGTAATTTGATGTTACTTATTTTAAAATCTGCTCCTATGAGTTAATCCATGCCATCACACCAAGATCATGACCAACAGATTCTTCTTTATATTGGGTATACAAGGTCTGAAACAACAAAAACAAAAAACTAATCCTATAGGAGAAAGACAAACAGACGGCTATAGGAAACGTTCTGACCTGTCACAGTGTTACATGGCTGAGCTCGACACGTTCAAATATAGGTGTGCTCTTATCCTTGGTCAGAAAATGTCAGGCTGCAAAAGTGAACGAGTTAACATCAAGTTTCTTGTTAAACTGAAAGAAATCTGTGATGGACACTTTTCAATTATTCACTGAGGCTTACGCTGAAGACTGCGTGCCTTGTGTATAAATTTTTGAATGGCACTAACAATTTTCAGAAGGCAGAGAAAGCGTGAAAGATGACCACCCTGGCCATCCATGCACAGCTGTTACTGATGGCAACATTGAAAAAGTGCGAGATGTGATTCGAAACGATCGATGGTTGGATGTTCGAGCAGCAGCTGCGAATGAGCGCCCGCCCTACTCGCCAGACCTGGCTCCCTGCCACTTCTACCTCTTCCCAAAGATCAAGTTAGTGCTCAAAGGAACCCATTTCTTGTTGGCAGAAAATTTGAACGCAAAAACGGCTAAGATCTTCAACAGTCTTACAGAACTTGACCTGCGGAATGCAACATTGTATCCAGCTGCTGTGTCAGCTCAGAAGGGAACTATTTTGTAGGCAATTTTTTTGTGTGTCAGACCTCGTAATCCCTCGAGAGACCTGTGTATTTTAAAAATTGTTTCTCATTTGCTAATCCGAAGTATCAATAGCATAAAACCAAAAGCTTAAACTGTGTAAACAAAATAAAACATGGATGGATGAATACCATATAAATACCATATAAAGTTGGTAGTACCATGAAGCACACTGTTCATTAAAGGGCATTAGTTTTGGAGTTTGAGATCTTGATGATATCAATGGTGATAGCAATGATAGTAATGCTTTTTACAGGAAATCTATGAGATATTAAGGAATCCAATTGGCTTCTTTTAATATTGGAACATTTCTGTACATTAGATAAAGTTGATTTGTTGCACCCATTAAAACACATGTATTGTTGCAAAACATGCATAGTATTGTCGGTTAAACACTTAAACTGCTTTGCATTTTTAGTAAATATATGTAAATGCATGAGAAACTGTTTGAATTACAGCAACAAGGAACATTATATAATTTGCTAAAACTAACTCCAGAATAATAAAAGGCTCAACTGAATGTTATGTGTCTTACAATTATTAAGTCTATCAAAAACTGAAAAGCTATGTAAAGGAGGTACAGTGAATGGTTCAACGTGAGCTTGAGACACGTGTCTGTGCATTGGGTGAATGTGGTAATGAGGCAGGTGGTCATTCAGTCAGGTCCCCTTTGTACTTGGAAAGCGAACAGATCAAATGAATACCATCCACATAAATCAAATTACAGACCACCTTTGGTGCAAGTGACATGACGGTGCATGAAAATATTAGAACATTAGACTCTTCAAAAATATAAATGCATGTCCTCTATCCATCTTGCAAGTGCTCATCCCCACAGGATTAGGTGCGGCCTGCAAGGGATGCTAACATGAGTAGGTCATATATCATTTTCTCAGTTTTTGTAGACTTGATGAACAGTCTGCAAAAAAAACACCCTTCATGTGATCACAACTCCTTGTTTCTTCTAAAAATGGCTCAGGAGAAATTGAGCCAAGGTAATGGAATTGTAGCTGCCCAGTTTAGAATTTCTGGGCCCAGGTTCAGATCAACCATTTTCCCCGAATCTCCTAGCTTAGACCTGAGCTATGATATGCCCCAATGCATATAACACTCACCGTTAACAGATCTTCCAATTGCTCATTACCAAGATATTCAGTCAGGGAATTTTATACAGCAAACATGGACAAAAAAAGAAAAGGTTGGGAAAATGTTAGCTGCATCACGAAATGATTCTGCTCCGAAACAGTCAGGTGGATAGTGATCAAGGTCTATTATGTGGAAGCTCATTTAATATTCAGACGGCTGGCTAATTATCAAAACGGCGTTTAGTGAAACTTCAATGATTTCAAATAGACTGGAGCGGTTTCCAAGACAAAGAACCAAAGTTTAGTAGGTCGGCTAGCTAAATTAGCTGGTGGGTAAAGCTTCTTAATTACAGCTAACTGACCCTTTCTTACTAAAGTACACTGCAATATATAGCAAGGCAGAAAATATTAGGTGAAAATATATAATCATCAAAGATATGTGATGTGTCATTAAAAAACGGTTAAGCCGAAGACTGACGTTAGGTGAGCTAACCTGAGCTAACGTTAGCTAAGAGGCGCGTCATCCCTCTCAGTCAGTCGATAAAGATATGTGAATGGAAAGCTTTCACAAAATATACTGGGTTATTTATGAAGCCACACCATGCTAAATTCATTCTCTTGTTTAAATATATTACATTAAATTAACCAAAAATAAAATATTACATTAACTGCATAATCAGAAATTTTTACTGTACTATACCTTTTAGGGAAAAATACTCATGTTTACTGAATTACTCCACAAGTGTCAAAGAAACTTACGCATAAGTAATTTCACATCATTAATAGCTTTAAGATACTGTAACAAGACAGGCTACATCTGGGTAAACTTGAGCTGCAAGTCCCCAGTGCTGAGAACATCTGGTGTTGGGATTCATTACAGTGCCCTCACTGCAGAGCAAAGGCTGCCAATAAGCTGCACCGTGCTGTGCAATAATCATTTAGGAGAGATGAGCATCCAGCCTTAAGTCTGAAAGTCTGCTGAGGCAGGTGATGCTGGTCGGGCCGTCTGGCTCCCTACTCGACACTCACATGATCGAGGTGAGCCAATCCCCAAGCAGCATTTTTTTCAATGATCCCTAGACGACTTGCACGTTGAGTAACCCGTGACAGTCTTTTTCCTTGAATTTTCTTTTTTTACCCCTCAAACTCTGTGCGCCGTATTCTGACATCCATCGATTATTCATTCATTGGACAAGCTCCCCCAGAGCTGAAGGACACAGAGAGGGCAGTAACTGATGGGTAGGACAAAAGTGCACTCGGCAAGGCCAGACGCTCTCACACTCAGCAGTGATCGGAGAATGAATAAATTTCACATGTATTGGGAATTGCATGCAACGCAGCACATGGTCTGAATTTAACACTCTTTATTCACACTGATGGTCCACGAATGTGGAGCGTTACAGTCATACAAGCCTAAGTGTTGCGTTCTGCCTTCTGCCAGACCTTAAATGTGAACGGTAGAATTGTTTAATCTATACCACAACACTCCTTTCTGGGAGAAACTCATGACCCAATTCCTACCTCTAGCATACTGATCCCAGATTTGCAGTAAGATGTTAAAGCTGACTGTTCAAAATGATCGATGATCATATAATATTCGATCCGGGAGGGTACCGTCAGCACAAACAGCACATTGATTGGTCGATTGGCCTCCCCAGGCACTTAAAGGAAAAAATTGCCATACAAGCAAACGAGGTTGGCGGGGGGGGGGGGGGGGGGGGGGGGGGTAGGGGCGCGGGGGGGGGGGTGGGGTGGGACGAAGGGGGGGGGATGACATGGGGGGGGGAGCCCAT
>JAODKC010000001.1:45021830-45034773 GCA_026777985.1 Mormyrops attenuatus | reverse complement strand
GCCAATGGTACCCTTAGGTACAATTACCTATATATAGCTAAGGGTACCATTGGCAGACCCTTGAGGGTACAGTCCCAGAGACAAGCAGGTAAAAATTTGTACCCTTTTTTCTGAGAGTGCACCATAGAAACACCCCCTAGCAAAAAAAAACAATGAATTATAAGCCCCAAGTTCCTGACTATGTGAGTACCACCCAACATGCAGATAATTTATGATCATTGGCAATATTTGCTGAAAGGCACATGAGTGTATAGAGAGAGAAACGCCAGACAAGTATCTATGTCAATTTATGGAAGATATATGGATGTGGAAAAAGTATAGTCCACATGCTTTATTTGCACTAGTACATTGGAATGCTTCTCTTCACTGACCCCATCTTGCTGTTTTTAGCTTGGGGGTCACAGTGCAGGGTCTGCTAATGTGCAGTGCCCCTGGAGCTGGGAGTTAGAGGGCCGTGCTCAAGGGCTCATGGACCTGTGTCTCTTCTGCTGAGGCTGGGGCTTGAACCAGCAATCTTCTGATCACACACAGAGACTTAGCATGCTGAGCCGCTCACCGCCTGGGCTTTGAAATGACTAACAGCCTCCAAAACACCAGAACAGCGTGTACCAGCCATCTGAGTCATGCACACGCTGCTGAAGAGTGCATAGAAAGGATTCCTCTTTACACGCATTTTCTGCATTATCTCTCCTATAACAAACAGTCACATCCTCAGTCATACTGAGTTTCCACGTCATCAAGTGATTAATTGTTGTTGTTGACACACAATAACAAAATGCGTCCTCTACCTTTAACCCATA
Organism: Mormyrops attenuatus; assembly: GCA_026777985.1. Taxonomy (NCBI): domain Eukaryota; kingdom Metazoa; phylum Chordata; class Actinopteri; order Osteoglossiformes; family Mormyridae; genus Mormyrops; species Mormyrops attenuatus. The sequence continues at coordinate 45,033,973 of JAODKC010000001.1, read as the reverse complement.
TGTAATACGGCAGTGGGCTGCTATTATTCAGTGCCTAGGGAACAGTATTTTGCTGTTGAGGGATTTGAACCAGCAACCTTCCAATCATAAGCACATGCCCCATTAGAGCCCCACTGCCCTGCAATGTAATATACTTATTAAGTGAGTTCAGAAACAGACAAACGTGGGTTTTTTTTGTTGTAAATATTTGAACACCCTTCAGAAGGTAGTGCCCCTTTGTTTTAGGTTTTAGCTTTGCACTGAACAATCATATAATTAATTGTTTTGAAAACAGTATTTGTTTAAAAGTATTTGATTAAGAAGAAAATATAGTGCACGAAATACGAAAACGCGCCACAACAAACGAAAAACAGAGGTTATTGTGTTTCACGTAATTCCATTTGCGCGCAGCTCTAGTTAAAATCTTAACCAGCTGCGTCTTTGTTATTGTACGTGCTTGTGGATAGAGGGCGACAGATGATTCGTGCACAATGTGCTGGTGTTTAAAATAATGTCACCACAAGATGGCAGTAAAGCGTGACTGAATAGCCATGTACAGCTCAATAGGCCTTTTACTTATTAACCATCCATCCATCCATCCATCCAACCACCCATCCATTTTTATACTCGCGTATAAAGCAAGGTAAGTTCTGATGTTAATTAAAAAGTATGTAATTAATTTGACATTTTGGGGGGGTTAAGTGTTGGAATGGTATTCTATAATTAACTATATGCCATTTTCTGGTGGAAATATGCTATAGATGTATAGTTATATAAAAACGAATCTATCAAAAAGTAATTAAGTAGGTCTATGTTTATTAATCAGTTGCATGTATCCTGTCTGCATGCATTGGGGTGCCTGTCACAAAAAAGTCCAATTTCTCTACTTTACAATCCTCAAGATTACAAAAAAGTTGTAGGTTTTATTTATAATCAGGATGAACTGGAAAAGACAAACATTTTCTAACTTACAGCCCATGTGTACAGTAATCTCTAGTGATATCATGGAATCCAAGAGCACAGCAATAATTTCCAGAATATATTTAAGTGTCAGATTCCATATATAGATTAAATTGGCATATTTATGTTTGTCTAAATCGTAAAATACGAAAGTAATTGCATTATCATATATTTTAATAATAAAATCTTATTTAAAATGAATCTTAATAATAAAAATGAGTAAAATAAAAAGAAATGTCACCTTTTATGAGATTGTAACATTTTTTCAGGGTATTATGAAAAGGAAGCAAGATAATGGCTATAGTAAAAAATCCCATAATGCCTCGATTGTCCTGATACGATTAACGCTACCCAAATCTTTAAATCAGCCCCGGGCAAAAAATACAAGGTCGATGACGTCTAAATCGAGACTGAACATAATGTTACAGCATCTAAGATCTATGAGGATTCAAATGCAAAGCATGTTTAACACATTCTGTTTCTGTGGCGCTCATTTACGAATGTTACTGCTTTTTATGTATATAATCAAATTTTTTCTGTGAGCAATTCAACAGCAAACGATGCTTTATCATAATGTAGCGGATGAAATCTCATTAAGAAAAGAAGCCATAGTCTGTAATCTGCACGGGTAATTATACATATTTGGAAGTTCTTAGATTTACATTGTAATTCTCGAGTTTTATTCCTCGTTTTGAATAAACGATGCATTTCAAAGCACATGATAAGTGCTCAAATGAATAAATACTACGTACATTAGACTCAGGTATAAGTAATAAGTTAATAAAGCATTTCCCTTAGAATAACAAGACATTTACGACATTTTCAGACACAGGTTTTTAATTTCGTAAAAAATAATATTAAATAAATAAATAAAACACACGTTCACATTGTAACGACATTTACAACATATGTCACACAACATTAATATTAAAACACAAGCTCTAGCCCTACAAATACCGACTGAAATTCAGGTTTTATTGACAGATAGGTAAAAGAAAATATATCAAATATTAAGACATATTCAAGGTATCGATAAAATAATGTTCACCATGGATAAATACGCATTGACATCCCCGCCGCTAAAACCTAACAATGAAATAAAACGTTGGCAGCACAAATAAATTAGCCGATTTTACGATTTAATTCATCTAAATTGTGATTTGCTAGATCGTTATCCATAAATTTCACACATCACTTTGTGACTATACATTTGCAGAAAACGATAACGTCAGGAGATTTAGAAATGTCAAAAAAAACCGATCAATAGTTTAACATACCCCTACATTTGACACAATAATTACTAAAAGCTAAATATATCTGTACATTGATATTTTTCGTAATTAACAAAAATAGATTAAGAAAATGTGTAGGGGAAAAAAACTTGAGGGTATTTTGGTATGTTTCATTAAACTGTGCTTTAGCGTAGCGTTTGAAACGATAATTTCAATGAAAAGTACCTATGGACCATGATTTTTGGATAAAGACTGATTTATCCTAGTGGCTTTTTTGGAAAAAAAAAATATTGACTAAATTTATTAATAAATGGTAAGGATTAATAACGGTGATTCGATTAATCATGGCCTTAATCATGAAAGTACACTGATTGCATGCAATGTCGGGTTCAATGGTCATGTCAAAATATAGGCTAGCCTACAAATAAACAAATATTTGACTTAAGTCAACTTCCCTTATAAAAGAAAGAATTCGAAGCGCACCAGGGGCGGTGGGGCCCGTTTGTTGAGGCCGCACCGTCATCATCTAACTATGTGAATAGAAGCTGTAGTAACCAACGTCCTTAGCGCAGTTCTTCTCGCATTCCCGAGTCGGTAACATTTCACTTTTCAACGGGGAAGCCGTTTCCGACACCGGCGTGGCCGACGGTGAAATACGTCTTCTCTTGGCCTGTTCGAATATCCCAGAGTCGCTCGAATCAATAGATTTTATTGATGAAGGCGTCTCTGTCCAGCTGGATTCCGACAGGTCTTTTGGCTTGGCGTCTTCGGAGGCACCCAGCGGAGATCTTTCCGTTGCCAGCGTGTCTCCTTCATCCACCACGTAGTTTGAGGCGCTAGTCCTGCTCCCGGCAGAATTTGGTGGCCAGCAGGAAAGAACCGAGCTCGATTTGCTGCAGTACTGAGGTGGCGTACGGGCGCCCCACCCCGAGGGGTCGGCGTAATAGCCCAGAGGTCTACCAGAGCACCCTGCAGCGGGGAGTGGAAGTGCCTTTACTCCAGCAGCTGCGTAAGACAGCAGGGTGGCCGCGTTACCGGCAAAATCAGCAGCGGCGGCAGCGTCGTATGCCGAGGTGGCAAAGTCCAGTCGGTTGTTGGCAGGGGTGACAAACCATCGCTGCGGGGAGGCCGCTGCGGTCTCGTCGGCTTGTTGCGGGGACAGCAAGCTGTTGCTTAAAGGGACGCTGCGGTCCGTGCCAGGACCGGTCCCGGTGCCAGGGTGGAAGCGGGATTTGGCATAAGTGGTGACAAACTGGTCCTGAAGGAAGGAACCAGCCATGGCATATCTCGCACTAGGCACGATCTGAGAGCGAGGCGAGTCACCAGGCGACGGTGTCAACCGATCAATGTCGCAACCTGTGTAGATGCTGAATAAAAAAACACACAAAGACGCCAAATTACACACACTTACTTAGTAAATGTGCGTATATGTTTTACGTGTTGCATAAGTTGATGAATGATGAATAAATTGATGTGTTATACTGACAAACTGTCAAGCTGAAAATGGTTTAATGATAATCACGTTACTTTGTCGTGAGAGCGTTTATTGAAATTGGAGTTTCAAATTATTTTAACTCAGTTTCTTATTTTATTATCTGCAATACAGGCTATAAGAAATATATTTATATCTATTACGTCACACGACAAACAAACATTGTATAAACGTCTTTGACCTATCCTTTTGTGTCATAGATAGAGATACATTATTCTTTAATACTAGAGATATTTGCGCAGATACTGTTTTAAACTATCCAATTCCATGTTTACATGAACGCATAACGTCGGCACACCGAACTGAAATATTGTTCGTTAATACTAATAAAAGACACAGCCATATTTTATAAAGGCATATAAATTTAAGCAAATAAAACGGCTTTAAAGGCTGCGAAGTCTTTCCCCAAGTGTCGGGATGTATATTTGCAGCAAAAATATTCAAAACTTTCTAAACAGAACAATACAATAGTTAAAAAGCATACACATTCAGTTAAAACATATTTCTCCATAATTCTCCATATGTGAATAATACTTATAATTAAAGTCGGATACAACTCTGTGTTGGGCATCATTATTATTTAAATAATAAGCAAACGCTTATTCAAAATAATTTGGAATGCACAGGTTTTCACTTTGTGTTGGTGTTTATAAGTAGCCTATCCTTTAAGAAAATAGTAAGCTATATAGGCTGTTTAATTCATGCAGTAGGATTTTTAAGATTTACTTATTATTATCTCATTCATTGGATCGTCTTATATTTTTATCATAGATAAATCCAAGATGTGTGCGTTTCATCTCAGATCATTATTAGGTTAGTTGTGTAAAGACTGTTAATCCTACCTGCTACCCGCATTTTAATCTATCTGAAACACTATCAGAAAGCATTATTAATGAACGCCAAGTCAGTTACATATTTATGACAACGATGAAAAAAATGAAAAAAAGAATCGCACGCCATAAGCGTGCGAAACCGTTTCTAAGTTTCTTACGTATCGTAGTTATCCCGAAATCCCTTTGCAAATGGATTGTGGTCGATTTTTAACTGTGTAATCTGTAAAGAGGGAGAGAAAAAAAATGCGATGAATTTAAAATAATTAGACATTTTATACAAGCTAATATGTTTAAAAACTAATAAACGTAAATAGTTTCCTTACATCGGTATTCTGGTAGGCGGTGACGGCGATGAATTGCGTTTCGGGGAAAGTGAACGTTTGCACTCGGCCGGGTTGGCTGGAGTCCTCCGTCCCGTCCTCGTTTACTTCCACCACATGCAACCTAGGCTGGTACTTGTGGAGGGATTGCAGAACGACCATCTGCGGAGAGCAGCCGAGGAGACGGGGATAAAAAAAGACGTAGGTGTTAACGACTGTCACATCCTTTTCAGTCCCTTTCGCGAGCTCAGAAAAGGGTGTCCATACTTTCAGGCCACTCGCTTGGCGAGCCGTAATATGGCACAGTGTGAAAATCTGAATTTTCACGTCGCATCTTTTATTTTGCTCAAGGAAATACTGGTTTGATATGGCGTTGTGAGATGCGATTTTATTTTTATGGAAATATATAAATTGGACCGAAATCATTCCGATACATTATAAATAGGCTACGTGTATTGTACAGCATACGCGCATTTCTTAATTTATTCTGAATAAAACGCTAGGCCTGCGTAATACATTACGTTCCATTTCCAGATTTTGAAGAGCCGAAGCTTACCTGTCCTGTATTATTTGAGGCGCCTTTATTGTTTGTTAATTTAAGTTTTCCAAAGGAAATTTCTTGGCGCATCCAGTGGGCGCCGGTGTTCGGGGAATCTGGGTGCATGTACACCCTGTTTCCTGGAGGGCAACATTATAAGGAAAACATCGTTATTTACCTTTTTTAAAAAACAAAAAAATACGGACGTTAGTTATGAGCTCGTTTCATTATTTAAGGGAAGCTGCGAAGCAAGGTTTATGAAGCTTGTTTTCAGACTGAAAGGGTGATTTTATCAGCGCTACGTGAGCGCGGACTCTCGACGAAATAATATCACGCACGATTCTCAACTATACTTGCTTAGAATCTTAATTAGGGGAACTTGCCTGTGACATTTGTATCCGCTTTACCACACGGAACCCATTTTCCTCCTTGAAATCTCCAGTGGTTGGGGTCGGCAAGAATTACATCCACAAAAATATTGTAATGAGCCGTCGGGTCCAGACCGGAAATATTAAAACTAAGAAAGGGAAACATTCGCCTAGAACAAAATGCGATTAAACAAATTGTCAGTCGATTGTAAAATACACCAACACAGCCCAAGATAATTTCGATCGATAAATATTTTCCAAATATTAAAAATATTAATTTAAAGCAGAGTAATTAAGCACAACTCATTTAAAACTATATATTGTTATTTTTATGCATTACATATTTGAAAACATCCGACGGATCTTCAGGTAATTTAGTCGTCATTTTTATTATCATTAAACTGATGATAAATCAAGCACTGACATTTTTTTAAAGCAATATTTTCCCAAAATAATGTTGCAGATACAGAAGCCTGCGAGAATAACAGTCACAACAACAAAAACAACAACGATAATAATAATACAACGTAAAAATAAACAACTACCACAAATGCAATACAAACGGTTAATTTTGGTGTTTTCGTGTTTACTCACCTTCCTTGCTTCGTGATTATCATTTCTGTCTGATGTCTGTGAAACTTCAGCCACAGAGCCCTGTTGCACAGATAGACTTGAGCTTTTCCAGGCACGAGCCCAGCTTGTGTCGAGGAGAACTGGTAAAAAGCCCCCCCTTGGTAAGTGTGTCCATACTGTTGCGCGTAAGGGTAACCCGCTGTTGGGTAGCCTTGCGGAGAGGTGTTGGTCAAAAGGCTGTTGTACGCTCCATTGGTTATCACCGGGTGATGAGGCATGTAGCGGTTCGGACTCCCGATTGAAAAGGCGGGATGCGTTGGTCCGTGTTGACTCGGATAGGGGAACATGGCACTAGGAGACGCAGACACTGGCTGAGGCTGGTTGGATTGAGACAGGAGATACCGTTCTGCTGCAGATCCATCGAAATTGTGACGAATTTCAGAGACTCCTTCCAGAACAGGAGAGAGTTTGCTTCTCTGGACGTCCCCCGGTGCGTCCTTGGAGTCAGGAAAATTGTCTCCCTCCGACTGATTCGTCATCCCACTGGAATTTTTTTTCAGAGGTGAACTACTCTCCAGGTTGTCACTAGCGGACATAACAGGGTGGTCCTGTATGGCTAGCTCGGATCCATCTGAGTTGGGAAAACCACTGCCCACATTCAGAAATTTCTTGGAGAGCATGATGGACGGCGAGATACAATGCCCCAGCTGCATAGCTCAGTTACAAACGGCGACTCACGCAACCTTTGTGAAATATCCACTCGCTTAACTCAACGCCCCACAAATCGAGTTAGAGAGAAAACGCCTTCCTGCGGTTTTAACTAGCTTTTCAGTTAGACGACAAATGAGCCAATTGACACTACGCTGCAATCAGGAACGATTCGCTTTTGATCTTCCTGCCAACAACGCTAATGAAACGACTTTTGCTATTGGTTAGCCCGTGACAGTAATTTAATTAGACGGACTTTAATTAGGATAATCATCTGAGCCCTGATTTCAATGTATATAGCAAATATCAAGAGATGCTTCTGGATGCGATAAGGTCTTCTTGATCCTGAATTTTATATATATATATATATATATATAAAACTGAATTTCATCTATATGTATTTCCAGTAGTTTGGCAACTTAGTAGGACTATCTTAATGTCAGTACTAGTATTTTATGTCCATGTTCGTAGGACATGAGAGATAAAACTCTAAAATGGTAGGTAAAATCCTTGTATCGTGAACGATTTGTTTACTGACATTTCTTAGATTTTGTATACTTTTTATGATTACGGGGAAATATGTGTATGTTCATTTAGCATAAGTAGCGAAGTGTGTTGACCATGCAGTGAAACGACAATTTATTATTAAAACACCGAATATGACAGCTAGTGCTCATACCTTAAAATGCTTGTGATATAGCGTGAAATCTCTCAGTACCTTTAAAGATAGGTTACTGGTTCCAGGACAAATAAATATTTAATGCAAGCAGGCTACTTAGACGTATGACTGAAGAGGGTCTTCGTACCAAATGCATTTTCCAAATGAATACTTATATCATCGTAACATAAAACACCTTTTTATTATCAAATCATGCAAAAAAGTCATGTTCAAAGAAATGTTAAGCAATAAGTAGAATATTATATTCAAGTTCAGTTATAGCGGCAGATTAATCGGAATACACGGCCACATTTAAATCACTTTGCATGAATTTCAAAATCATTTATGAGTTTGCTATCTATAGACATAAATATCAAAAGTCCATAAGCTGGACCCGATATTTGTTAACGGTTTGAGTGCCTCCTATATTGACGCACAGCGCATTATTTTCTTTTCAGCATAAACGTAAACATTTTGTGTATTTAGATTAAATCGAAATAACGTCCAAATGAGTACATCCGCATATTTCCAATTTGTCATCATAGTCAACTAAAGCTGCTATTCTTTAAGCTTAATTCATTTCTGGGGGGAAATAATACTCGAGGGAAAATTGCTTGTTCTCAGCACGATATAGGCCAATTATTTTTATGAGCGAAAGACTTCATGATGTATAGGGGACTGTGACAGAATCCTTGCCAAAATCCCGGAAAACAGACTGCTGTCCATCCCTCGCCATAGCCCCTGGTTTTATTGTAGATTTTAAGTGCGGTTACCTTAAATGTATTACGATTGCGCTTAGACATGCTCACGATAAGCATGTTGTTGGTATGCATTTTCCATTTCAAATAGGGAAATAATAATGTAAGAAAGGCCCCTGGACCTTGAGAGAAAAATATGATGCATGTAATTTTTTTACATATACGCAAATATATATGTGTGTGCGTGTAAATGACCACCTGCTAATTACTAAAGTGGGACCTTCATGCGAGTGATGTAAGAAAATAAATCATGCATATGGCTTTAACGCAGATGTTTCACGGTGATGTTTAATTTCGGGAAAAAAATGATTTATCACCTCTAGGAATGTCTAATACCTGTTGAGTAATACTAATGACCGTTATAGACACAACATGATTTTTTTTTCTTGTTTCAGGCATAAAAACACGAAAACGAAGTCTGGCGATTTTAAGCTTGTTGGATGCGGTTTTTTTTTTTATAGTTGCGCGTTCGCTTTATTCCGCTTGTCTGTTGTATGGTCTACATATTTAGTTTTGCGCTACAGACCGTTATAAAATAGACTTAATAGTAGTCTTAGTGGGTAGTATATTTAATTGTGAAGCCGAATATTTAAAATCAAAGATACAAGAGTGAGATTAAATATGGAAACGTACGTATTCGGTAGCAGTAAAGCAGCAAACTGCTAGAGACAGGCATGTCGCAAAAAACAGCAAGGCCCAGAATAAGTTAAAAAATAATGACAATTTAAAAAGACTATCAATGACACTTTACGGCTAGACAAGTTTCCCAATTCCATTTTCACACTATCACACAGACTCTGCAGGTGTACAGGTATAGGCAAATGCCTTTTATTGCAAGATCTTGACACATTATATAATTTTGCATATTTGCATTACATATGTCTTTTTATATACATTTTCTTGCGTAAACATCAAAACAAAATGACAGAATAACAGAAAATTCTGATTCAGTTCAGCAACGTCAAAATGAGCACAGTACTGGGAATCATCAGTGTGATACTGTACACTGCTATTAAGGACATCATGTCTATTTGCAAGACAAAGTTCTCTCCTCATAGATGGCCCTGCTTCAGTAAACATTTTAAAATGGATTCACCCTAACAGGATATGAACCCACACACAGACATGAGATCCACTGCGGGAGCCCCACATCCAACATATTGCGGGCAGTATCAGAAGTCGTCGGGGCCTCCATTGCAAAAGATCATCGCATCCTGCAAGAAAAACAAGAAAAAATATCAATGAAGAGGAATGGAAGGACCCAATAATATGCACATTGGGTAATACGCTTGAATTAATTATCACTTTTGTACTACTTTACTCAGGTTGGCCGCTGACGTCGACGAAACGGTTTGATTAATGCATCCTTCACATGCAGAGCTCGAGTCTCTGGCTGCGCATTCTGGGTGGTGACAGACGACAGCTTTTGCATCTTTTATTGTATGACTCACGCAGTTTGACAGTCCGCGTTAGATAACTAGCTATAACTATAGTAGCGCAGAAAATCAACTCCAAGGATTTATCAACCTGTCTGTGACCTATCTCATTTTTTTCCCTGTACTGGAAATTTGAAACGTGCAAGATCCATTGCATTTACAGCATTGCAATGATCCTGCCGGAATAATTAAGCCATTTTTTTGTGAAACGTGCAAGATCCATTGCATTTACAGCCTTGTAATGTTTCTGCCAGAATAATTAAACCATTTTTGTGATTTGTATTAAATAAACTGTGGGGTGACACTTTGGGGAAGGGAGGTGCAGAATAAATACATATTATCTGGCAAGAGTAACTACATCCTAACCCACGGGTGTTCCAGTGAGCTGCTATGTGAGGGCTGGAGGACTCGTGTCCTGTTCAACTGCAGTCGAAAATCAGCTCAGGTTGAGCTACTTTCCAGTGAGGAACTGGTACACTGGAGCAGTGATGACCAAACTCGCCAAGCAGCACTGGCTATACAGATAAGGCCTCAGATCTCAGCCAGCCCCGGTGTCTCCTTGCCGGCCTGACAGTGATGCTGCGGTCACTCACATCACTTCCCCTCTTCCCCCATTCTGCCCCCCAGTGGAAGTTTGAAAGCATCTGTCCGGGCAAGTCACAGATGAGAGAAGACTGGCACGATGGTGACAGTGGGAAATCTACAGTCTAATGCGCTTCGCAAATGGTCACATGATCAACGACGAAAAAGTACACCACTGATATTTTTTACCCTGAAGTACCTCTTAGTAAATATTACATTCATGAATTGTTACAGCTGTTGCATAACATCTGCATACACATCCTTCATGGGAAGTGAACAGCTGTGCCACAAAACACAAATCAACCAGGTCCTGTCCACTTATGTAGTGATTTTATGGTTTAAACAAATGACTTTCCTGAATGGCAACAGTGACTTCCATGACATAGTACCTTGAATTTTCCCAAGAAAGCACCAGAAAATGACAGTATCATGGCCCTTTAGCTCATCCTTCCCGAGACACACAGCATTCAGAAGTCATGCTCCGCCCGTATATTACAGCCTAAAAAACAGATAATATAAATGAACGGCAAGAACATAAAACCATGTCATACCATCCGTCACATGACCATCTTCGATATGGCTTCCTGTTCGACGTCATCCGAACATCACGTCGTGCTGAAATTATGTGTAAACACAGAGGCCCGGAAAGTGTGAAATTCGGGGGTGTCCTGTTACTCAGGTTCTGCGGAGAGGTGGAGGGGCTGCCGTCCTAATGATGAGGCTTACATCTGCGAGGCTAACGAGAGAGGTCATTACCCGCGGTGGAATAAGGTCCAGTAATCTATTCTCCTGAAACACACAAGCATGGACATGCCTGTGCCAATCAAAGCCGGCGGCCATCTACCACTCATTACAGGATTATTGTTCACTTTGGGCATTATCATATAATAAGCAAACAAGGCTCTTTTTTTTTAAACCACTGAGTGGCAGGTTGTCCTCCATGCGCGTTTGCTCCAGTGCACTGCACATATTAGCCTGCTCTGTGGTCAAAATCACCCAGGAGCCAGCGTCATCATTAATGGCAAGACCGTTCCATCCCTCAGGACCTCTTTGTGTGTGTTAGAGAGGACTTAACTACTCAGTTTGGGCATAAACAAAGGCTGGTGAGTCTGGATGAAGGGCAGGCTCAGGCACCGATTTAGACGCCTATATTAGCGACAGGCACCCTATATAAAAGGGGGGCTGGGCACCAAAGTTGGCTGGCAGGTCTATTTTTTTTTTCTGCACAGAAATTTGAAAATAAATTCAAATGTCCACCTGCCTATCCATCCAGTCCACATCACTGCTTAGCCAGTACAGGATGATGGTGGAAATAAATTAAAAACTAAATTAAATGAAAATATGAAATTGTCACGTAGTGTATATACGCACACAGCCACACATATATACATATATGACCACAGGATCAGATGGGCGGCTTGTTAAATTGGCCAGGATCAGGCAATTGCTTTGATCCACATCCCAGAACCAAGCCCTGTACCAGCATCGATCAGACGTCGATAACAAGCTCGAACACAGCACAGCTGCAAAGTGTCATACTGGCCCGTCCACGGGGGGGGGGGGGGGGGGGGGCCGGCCCGGGCCCCGGGGGTGGGGGGGGGAGGGGCCCGCCGGGGCGCGGGGGGCGGTGGCGGGGGGGGGGGCCCCGGGCGGGCGGCGGGGGGGGGCGGGGGGGGGGGGGGGGGGGGGGGGGGGGGGGGGGGGGG
>JAODKC010000001.1:44997266-45021730 GCA_026777985.1 Mormyrops attenuatus | reverse complement strand
GTCGAAAACAAGCTCGTACACAGCACAGCTGCAAAGGGTCATACTGGCCATTAAACCCCCCCCCCCCCCCCCCCCAAAGCAGAGGCCTAATATTCTTCACATCCTGCACCTGCATATCCACCTCTGGCTCCGTGCCAGAGTCCTTAATGAAAGACACTCCCAGTGGTCACACGGTCACTGACAGACGTTTTGACTCAGGGGCGACACGTCTGCTTGCCAGCCCATGTCCATCTCTGCCGGACGTTCGGCCCATAAAAGGCGTCGCTCCCGGCCAGATCTGATTCTCCGCCGTACCTTACCACGCGCCCACTGCTGCCGCCTGTCCTGGCCGGCCACACAGGGCGGGGCTGAAAGAGAGTGTGAGCCTTGGGAATTTACCTAATGCCCAGCACTGTCACTATCAATGACGTGACCAGGCACGGAAAATGACAAGGAAATTACAGCCAGTGAGGATCCGGAGACTGGGAACGCTGCCCCAGTCAGATGCGATTGCTTTTTCCGACTATAAAATAGCCCCTCTCATGTCGGATGGATAAACATGTGGCTGTCAGGGCAGCGACGAGGGCTGGGTGCTCGCAGCGCTGAACTCAAAAGCGTATCGCCAAGGTTATTAGAGATTCATGACAGGTAGTGGCTTATATTACAGTGTCACTAAAATTTTCATGGGGATGCATTCAAGATGGCATCTAAGTTATTTATATGTTGTGTGCCAGATGTCACTTCGGCAGCTGTACCTATAAATCAATGCAAAGTCTTTTTTATTAAGTTGAAGGAAGTGTTGCAGGATGGTCCACTTCTTATTAAAGAATTTGCTTAATTGCAGCTTTGTTTAAACTGAATCTGAACATGACCTCTCACCCCTGTTGTCTCCCATCGCCCCTAGAACTCCACTGTCAGAAAGAATCGGTGCTGCATGGAAAAAAAGGCAGCTGGTGGTCTACAGAAGGCTGCCTGGGCAGTTGTGGCTTTTAAACCCTTATTAGCTAACCCCCCCCCCCCGAAGCATGGCCATGGTGTCCCTGGGGGGGCACTTTATTTTCTCTCATAATTATGCATGCAGAAAAAAAAATCACAGATGAAATCACAGACAAAAAAATTAAAGAATGTTTCGCGTGACTATCCATTATTGTAACAATTTGATCCACCTTCAGGACAATGCAAGACATGTGACCATTCCGTTTTCTGGCTAATGCACGGCAGATTGCCTTTGTATGAGTTTCATTATGACATCACAGAACGTGTATTCACCAGGTGCTCCACTATTAAATCACCACCAATGACAAACACTGCATTTAAAGGCCATGAAAACGCCGCTTAGGGATTACAGAAGGTCTGAGGTCCTGTGCTGCTGTGATTTACCCATGACTGCAACGACCTGTCATTGTCACACAGTTAAAAGGTTTACCCATAACAGCAGTTACCACTTACAGCCACTTGGTTATAATGCCCTAGAGTGGAGACTACTGACCATTTGGTATGGGGGGGGGAAAAAAACATAATTTTAAACAAAATTACTCAGCTTTAGCGTGTTGGCAATGCGTACCAGAAAATTCTATTTGCGTTAATACATTATTTATAAGAATATAAGTATATTACAAGTACAAAAGCACAGAGTACAGCTCAGGTTAAGCTAACTTACAGCTTTAGTACCCAACACAGAAAAGTGGGTTTTGGGTACTTCGGTAAATTACCCATAATATTTTTTTTCTTTGTATTTAATACGTAACACTAAAATGCATAACATTATCGAGTGCCGTCAGAGCAAACATTCGCGATGCATCCCCCTGCCCATTCAGCGACCCCAGCGGTGCGCGGCTTCATGGTGTGGCACTGTGGATGGAGTTTAAGAGCACGTTTGGGTCACCACATCATACAGTCAGAGGCCTGGCCAGCACGCCCACCCCCCCCAGGTCCTCAGCCCAGAGAGACTAATTAAAAAGGGAACGTGGCCTCTCTGAGTAATCAGCCCCCTCCGTTAGAAGAGGCTTTTACCATGTATAGGTTTATCAGGCGTGTCCTGCAGCCTGATCGTGGTGTAAAATCATAACACACTAATAATAATCATGATCTGGGCCTGATGATGCTTAGAAACACAAACAAAACTGACCTTAAAATCCAAAAACTTAATTACAAGACACAATATAGAATTTGTTAATACACCTAGCTCAGAATAAATATTAACTCGTTTCATTTCAGCGTGTAAATATAAGGGTTTAAGTTTTAAGCAGCGATTGAGGCGTTACATATGCAAATGTCTTCCTGTGTTTTAATATCTCCCAGCGTGGATATCCATATTTCGGCTGCATTTTTTTTTCCTTCCATCTACAGTTGGCTCTCGGATGAAAGCAGAAGCCCCGCTATTGGGCCAAATGTTATTTACATGTGTTATTCCTGCTGTCTTTTTCTCTGGACCCCTCAAATAAATGTTTTTCAATTAACACTTTTATACACAAGGCATTCAGACGCGGTAGCTGGGAAGGAGACGATAAAACATAGAAATCCCAGGCCGCTTCGATATACGAAAAAAAATTACAGCACAACTATGATACAACTGTTCCATCCATTTGGTATATATCTCCCCTCCCCGCTTAATCCTGTATTGTGTTTCACAATTTCAGCTCCCCCTTTCCCAACTATAATTTTCACCCCAATAAAAGGATTGTTTTGATATAAAGTAACAATGGCAAAGAACAACTTTTACTAAACAGGTAGCCCCGAATCTGAAGGGGAAAAATGCAAAATTCGAAAGGATCATCGTTAAATAGCTAGACTGAGAATAAGAAGGACGTGGGGATGACTCGCTCTGATTTATTAATGTCGCGTTATGTTCCTCCATGCAACAACCTGGATTCCACAAAGCACGTCTCAAAAATCAAAAGCAACCATCGTAGCATCTTTACTGCAAAAAATAAATGATTATGATAATAAAATGAGGTGCTGAGTCACCCTATCCAGACTGCCCCGACTTGTGCCCTGTACTTCCTGGGAAAGGCTCCAGGCCCACTGCGATCCTGTGCTGGTTGGGCGCTTACATACTATTGATGGGAAGCTATGTGAGGCTCTGAGTCCTCACTATGTCGTAACAGTGTACCTTTAACAGGTAAGACGTCCCTTCCAGTGCCAGCAGGGAAAACAGGGTGTCTGGAATATTAGATACCTAGCATAAGTTCAGACAGCACGATCCACAAATGGACTAAAAAATCCAGCAATCAGGCAGGCTGTGCCTCCATACTTCAGTCTTGTGAGATAAACACCTATCATGTAAAGCTTGATAAATAGGTGAAGAATACGAAAACACAGTCTCAAAAACTGTGACTTTTATCGCCTGCAAATGACCGATTATCGACTGTCCGACGTGTCATCGGGTCTCGTTAAAAATTAAGGGGTCCGCATGACCACGGGGCCGTGGCCGTTCTGTTGCTCCGGCTGCCATGAGCCGGCACCCATCCACAGCTGAGGAACATCAGCCGCCGTCCCCGGTGTGCCCGCAGCATAAAAAATTCAAGAAAGCCGCACTTTTTAAGGCCATTTCCGATGAAAGGCGCCGGTCCGACCGTGCTGACTTATGACGGATGAATATGACTGGACTGTTGTGATTGTGGCCTTGATGTTTGTAATGTTGGAATTATTTATAAAACATCAATTTGAGCTTAAGATTAGAGATGGCGTCCGGTGTGTGCATTTCTGTTCCAGCCCCTCAGAGAATTTCTATTTATTTGGCCTGAAATGTAGAGAATTTAAAAAAAAAAAACAGGAAAGTCTCTGTGAAGCATGTCTGTGAAGGGGGTCAAAATGATATGGCGTTTCTCACACAACTCAGACACTGCTAGAGCTCTGAAATCTGCATAAGATATTTACGCCAAAATAAAAGGCGAAGAGCTTTGCGGTTCAGGGAACTTTTGCGCTACGGAACAATGATCGCCAAAGAACAGCATCCCATAGCTGTTTGTATGCAAACAGAGCAAAGCGTTTTATTTTATTTTGCTGTTTATGCTAAGATGACAATTCAGAGGCGAATCGGAATTTTGTCAACCTGACCCCTAGCATACCATGTTTGACTGATCTTTACCTCACCAAATTATTACTATTTATTACTGACTTTGTTCATTAATTAAGAGGTGAAATTGAATGAATATTTGGTTTGGGAACCAAAGCTGAGTTTTTCTAGCCATCTGACAAGATATCAGTGACTTTTCTAGAGAGAAGAAGAAATTCTTGTTATTTTGTATAGTGTATTACTGTTCATTTGCATATAATTTAATAGTGAATTTATTTTACATTTTTCTGAGCAAATGTACACTTGGTACTGGGACAAATAGCTTTAAACATTTTCTTTGATGGCTTCAGGCTTCCACAATAATGAATGCGGCTACTTCCCTGATGCATTTTGCATTTGCATCTCATGCCCAGTTCTAGTAAGTGGATGAAGGGAGGAAATTTCTGTTGGAGATGCTGGATGCAAAGGCCATGTAAGTGTTACATGAACAGCCAGAACCGGAAGGTTGGCATGGTTCTCATTGCCAACATAGCATGAAAAGTCAGGCTGACCTATTAGTGGCTGTTGCCTGGTCTCGTTTATCGAGGTAACGTGAGATCCAGGAGAAAATTCCTAAAGGGTACCAGCGTTGCTGACTGACGGAACGCGACACAAGCTTCCTCCCTGAACCAACAGGCCAGCACGCGACGTGCACGCGGTTTAAGGGACCCTACGCCACTGGATACGTTAATCCTCGCGTTCGCTCAGAGCACCGGATCTGCTCTGAATGCGGAAGCCGAACTTTCGCCCGGAAAAGCATCCTGTCGCATGAGTGGAGCCCGGCCACAGTACAGGGAGCCCTGAGCCAATTTCCGCATGTCGCACGGTGTCTCTTGGTCGGCCTCCCCGTGGCAAACTGAAATGGAATTGTGTCTCACATTCACAGACAGCTCTGCGAGGGTGATAATAGAACCGCTCCCTGCTGTCTGTAGGCAGGAAATAGGAAAGTGACATATGGGGCTAGGAAGCAAATAGAAAACGAAAAAATGTCCAGGCTGAAAGGGGGGGGGGGCACACACATGAATCCAAAGGTTAATGATCATTCTGGAATTCGAGTCGGGGAACTCGGCTAAGTTAAGAGGCTAAGTTCAAAAATCCCAGGTTGGGTATTTTTTCTTTTTCCTTCTGTCGCACCCACCCCACAAACAGTGAATAAAATGTCAGCGTCTCATTACTTGCTCACGTCAACACGAGAGGCCACTTAAGGGGACTAACACGTGTGATCATATTACTCAAGAAACAGATAAATAACCTCGGCAAATCAGGTCTTACTCGCCACACATGACACATTTGAATGAACTTTGGGTTCTCAGTTTTGCATTCAAAAAGTTATACTAAAAACTGCTATAATAATTATTAATAGCTATTAATTCATCTATATAAACAAAGCAAAAAGCACAATAAAATTTTTAAAAATTCTCACCCAGGAAGATGTCCCTCTGGCGAATAGGCTATGAAATGTTTGTAACCTTCTTTCGATGTATGAGGTCAGATCCATAGTCTGCAGCGACGGTACGGTCCAACAGGCCCACCGTAGCTCTGTGGATCCCTGCAGCGTCCCTCCTAGCCCCTTGATGGGCGACCTCTCCAGCTTCCATCGGAATGAGATGTTGCCCACGTGAAGGATGAAGACCTCTGTAGGACTCACAGAGCATGAAGGAAGATTAAGCGCAACATCGGACTAAAAATAAAATAAGGCGCCTTTAGCTTCCTGCTATCGTCGGAGGGGCACATCGTTAGGGGCGACGTGCGCGTTAACAGAGGATAAAACCAGCTCTCAGCTTTTCATCCCGTTACCACACCTTGACTGAGTCACTTTTTACCCTTTCGTCACCCGACACTGACTTACCAACCCTTTAAATATCAATTAAAACAGTGGCGGGCCTCAGGGCTCGATCAGGAAGCAATTTGCAGAGTGTTAGAAGCCGCTGCACCTTTTCCTTTTTCCTATACTTTTTTCCCCTCTTCACAGTAAAGGTATTTGACTAAGCGGGTGACAAATGTGCTGAAATAGACAAAAGTGTCATCACAAAATGGCCGCCGTAATGTGGAAGACCTCGAATGCTAAGGGTTAGCTGCTGTGATGCCAGTGCATCAACAAAGAAGGAAACTGCTGTATTATGTAAGGATCTGTGTATTATGTTATATTTACATACTCAGTGTCCAGTTTATTAGGAACACCCGCTGGTCAACGCAAAGTGCAGTAAGTCAGGTGGTTACAACTGAATACAGACAGAAGACCGACAGGGTCAAGAGGTTACTGTTTGAATATGCGCTAGAATGGCTAAGATTTATGTTCTAAGTGATTTTTAACATGGTGTGATTGTTGGCGCCAGACGTGGTGGTTCCAGCATCTTAGAAGCAGCCGCCTTCCTGGGATTTTCACACACTACTGTGTCTATGGTTTACAGAGAATGGTGCGATAAACAAAAAACATCCAGCAAGCAGCAGTTCCGTGGCCAAAAACACCTTGTTAATGAGAGAGGTTAGAAGAGAACGGCCGGCCTCGTTAAAGCTAACGGGAAGGCCACAACTGCAAAATTAACAGCTCAGTACAAGTGGTATACAAAGTGGCAACTCTGAACACACAACTTGTCTAGCCGTGAAGCAGTTCTGGAGGCAAAACGGGGTCCTACCCATTGCTAGCTTGAGGGTACCTAACCACATGGCCCGTGAGCATGTACATACAAACCGTTCCACATCCTTACCTCTCTGCCTGCTCAGGTCCACGCTACATTCTCGCAAGAGACCTGGCTGCATTGCCTTATTCCAGGCTAAGACTCTAAAACAGAGAAGGTTGGGAGGGGGAATGCAAACCTTCAGAATCCAGTATTGATTCATAGTCGATATTTCAGATACGTGTGCCCGATGCCGACAACGTTAACAAGCATCTGAATTTATAAAACCCACATTTGCTACAATTACCATGCCTTTATTTAGCATTAACAACATCTTTATTAATGATGGGTATGAAAAATATTTTGCCCACACAAGACAAACAAACGTGCCAACAGGGATGGATGACTAAGCATGAAATTGTGGATGTTACTTGGATAGGCGTGACTGTAATGTACCTAGGAAGCTGTCGCTAATGCGGTAAAGTTGACTTAGGCTATTACTGCCTTTAGCAATAACATTTACCAATCATTACCAAGAGGGCAGACACTCCCATATGTTGTGGCCATCAAGTACCCACAACGAGCCCCTATACTCCATGGAACAACAATGACAATAAGTTACAAAAGACCTGACATGAACACTGACCTGATCAAGTCCAGTGTAAGCCTGGAGTTCATTTCAGAGCGAAACAAACCTTTGTCGGATGTTGTACATAGTCTACTGGGGGAAAAACACACACACAGACACAATATTGGCTGCATAACTAAAAACAGAAGTAATTAGTAAAACATTCCATCCATTTGTTTAAAACTAAGCTGTGTTCTTCTCACTGTGTTTAAGATATATAAATATTTAAATGTAAGTAAGGAAAGGCCATACCTGTATCATTAAGATTATATATTTATGTTATTTTAAATATCATTTATTAATATTCTCCGTAACTGCTGCATTTTTATTTTTTAAAAATGTTAACACACTGTAATTGGGCCACCAAAACACTTATTTAACAACTCTACTTATTAAAGAAATTAAATGAAAACATCTGTTAATTAATGTTTATTTCACACTTTGATGGAAGATGGGCTCAAACACATTAACTATTGGACATCAGTCAACAGTGATATCACTGTGTTCGCAACAGGTTAAGACAAGTGACCCTAGTCTCTACATTTTTTACTGCAGTGCTACAACTAAACGTACTGGCACAACATCCAAAGGCGCACACATTCTTACAATGCTACGTCTCCCCCTCGTTTGACTTTACGTTAAAGGTTTAACCTCTAAGTAAAGTAACACCAGTTTCGCCAGTATATGGAAGTACAAAACAGCTAACATTAGTGTTATAAACACAATATTTATTTCCATAAACGTCACTATAATCATTAAAAAAAAACTGAACCAAACAAAATGTTTACGTTCAAAAATCCTTTCTTCAAGTAGCACGACACGATCAAAAAAAATTCTATTTCCCGCGTTAATTACATAATTCACAAAAACAACACTTCTATGTGAATTTACATGCAGTTGTAGTATTAGCTTTCTTCCATACGCAAGGCATGACGTACAAATCGATACAAATTTCATATTCTACAACATCAACACCTTTGCCCCAGAATACAAACACTCCTCTCCCCTTCTTTAAGCCTGGACAAGCCACAAACATACAAAACCAGAATAGTTTTTAGTAAAACTGAAGACGTCTATCACTTTTAACACAACCCTTTCGCGCGGTCATGTTACGCAACTGTAAGCGAAAGAGATGCAACGTGCATCATAAGCTATAACTTAAAATGCAAGACGTAAGAGATGCGTTCCTGATATATCTACTAAGGGTCTTTATTACGCCTCATAAAAAATACAGCACCGGCCGAGTGCAAACTGGTTGCCAGATTGACTGAACAGGATCATTCAAAGGACACCCTACGTTTCCTTTACATTCATGGTAGGGGCTGCTCACGCCGTAATGATGGTGATACATTCTGTCTGGACACTTCCCCATCTTACCTGTTGACTGTTAAATAAGGGGCATGAGAACTGGGAGACGCAGCTGCAACTGTTGCCCGGGCATCTGCTAGGAGGGGGCTGGGTGCATTGGGGAAAAGGAAACGGCAGTGAGTCCGCCAAAGTCACCCCGGATCAGACATAAGGAAAATCCACAGCTGCAGGACTGATTTGCATATATTGCTCAAATATCTAACTACAGACATGGAAAAGCAGTCATTAAGTCATTAGATATACCAATATAATTTTTAAAATTAGATAAAGCACATCCTCATTACACAGCAGTGTTCCATATTTTTCAAGATGGGAGAGTAATTATTGCTAAGTATGTCTGGCTGTGGTGTCTACCAATATCTTAAACACCTGACATTATCAGACGGCAAACCCCTATTAATTTCTAGTTTAGTACTCAATATTCATTTTAAACAGTAACTCCCTTCTGAGTTTTGATCTTAATAATAGGTGTGCAATACGTACTTGAAATATTAAGTAGGAGGAACAATTCTGGCGAGTGGACAGCTGCTTAGTAATGCACACCGATAAAATGAATGATGGTCACTTTGCAAGCTAAAGATTTATCTAAAAGGCGTCATATTTGTCTTATTTATTTATTTATTTGTTTGTTTGTTTATTTATTTATTTTCCAGTGTATGTGCAGAGAGAAGAAACACTGACGTTCGAAATCCACCACAAGTTTACTGCCGGAAAAAAAATATGTGCGGGGAAATAATTCATTTTGGATTTACACATGGATGGTTACTTAATAAGACAGCAAGAGGCTAACCGGTGGCAAAGTCAGCTCTCGTCTTCCCTTTTGATTCCTCCAATTATCCGTGTGACTATAATGGCGGTGTGAAAGCAAAACACCGGCGGGTTGCGGGGCAAGGCAACAAGCAAACAGCCACCTTGCAGACAATGGCTTTATCGCGGTATCCAAAGATAACTTGCAGATTGGGGCATTGGGAACACTTCGCAGGTAGCTGTCACGGGTGCGGCAGGAGAAAATTGCGTTCGTAGTCCCCAGGTAGAAAAAGCTGTGAAGAAAATACGCCCACTATTTGTCTTGCGCTAAATTAAAAGCAGAAAAAAAGGAATTAACAAAATTTCTTCCAGATCATCAGTACACCTGTCATAAACTGCATGCCGTTTATTGCAACTCCACCCCTCCATGTAATTGTCCTATTATTTCAGATTATATTAATGTCTTATTTACGTGGGTAAAAATGTGACATAAATACAGCTCGGCTTATCAAGTTCGCAGTATTTGAGCACCTCATTTCGGCCCGTCTTCGTTTTAAGACCCATATACATAAATATGGGGCCCCAATTCTTTTCCGTTTTAATAGATACTGCAATTAAAAGACAGCTGTCCTTGAATGAAAGAGTTTTAATAGAAAAATCTGTTCTAGTGAAGTAATTACCAAAACCCCAAAGACAACGAAAGACTGGGCGCACTGGCACACGAGCTAGAGCCCTGGGGGGGTGGGGGGCACGGAAACCGGGAACATTACATATGGTGTGCCATTTTAACAGGTTTTACACCAAAACAAGTTAGAGCCCCATTGCACACGATCGAGTACAGGAGAAAAGCCAGGTTTGCAATCAGCCCGCCCACATTTCACCTCACTCGAATTGGGATAGAAAACATCTGTGCTTGTACTTTATCATTACCTAAAACTTTGCGCGTATGTACATATATTAAAGTGTACTTGCGTGGATGTACGTGCGCATGTACAGTGTATATGTAAGCTCAGCCGCGTTCTCCAGATTGGAGCCGCGAAACTGGGCGCTTAATGAAGTCGTCCACCCACTGATGTGAAGAGGTGTCAGTCAGAGACCCTCTCTGCCAGCCTGCGGATCAACTTTGCCCAAGCCAGATGGTTTCCTAACACTGCATAAATAGTTTGATTTGTGAGCAAACCTCAATAACAAGGTTCACGCACATGTATTTACTTCCATATAACTGTATAGTCGTCAAATGGATATATTTATAAATTGTGTTCTGATAACCTCTGAGGAAACGCCGTGTACGATTAAATAAAGAGAAAAATATACATAGATATCGAGCTTTTAAGAAATTATGTTGATCTTGTTTAGGCAGGGCCACCAACAACATATCAGAATTTGAGGCTCTTTTGTTTACAAAGTGTTAGGAGAAGCCATTTGTCATTGTAACAATGGCTTTGCTCGAACCACAATGTGTTATACACCAAGTTCCTCCTCTGCAAATTTGTTAACACAATTAGATAGATTACTCCACCTTTCCTATGGTGTGAACTGGTATCAATTATTTAGCTATCCTTCCATTAATACATTTCATTGAAATACCTGCTAATGACTTGTGAACCCAGGCGTTAGTGTGTGACTGGAGTCGCCGTGGCGATTTATTATACTGTATGTTCACATTGGTGTAGAATGCCCTTTCTGGGCATTTTAAATTCAACCTGATGTGAGAATGTCCACATTACACTCAGCCAAAGGTGTTTATGATCTTGTAACGTCTTAATCATGGAGACCCGCGAGGGGAGGGTAGATGACTTCTACCTGCAAAAGGGACTCGAAGGAAAACAAGAAGAAAAAAAAACTCCTTAGAGGTTTTTGCTAGGTGCTGGAGATTCACACCACGCAAGGTGTTTTCTGGCAGCACAGGAGAGACGCTTTGGAGGGGACAGACACGGTAGAGGACCATATTGTGCAAAGTGAGGGAAGGTAAAAGACTGGGTGTTTATTCGATCCCACGATAAACATCTGAACGTCCGTGATTCCTCCCTTTCTGCGCGCCCTATACGACAGAAAACAAAAGACTGAAAGCATACTATCGGAGCGAGTATCTTGGAAACCAGTCCCTGTTCTAATTGTGTCTACGCAAGGCCATATGGACATGTGTGAAAATAGAAATTTCATGAAGTACACTAGGATTTATTCAGGGGGAGGGAAAAAAAAAAAACATGACACGCTTTATCTGATTTTAAAAGATCGCATCCGAACCTAACGCCCGTCTCGCGAATAGATGTTTAAAACAATTCTTTAAAGGCGCCATTAATTCAGATGCTCGATTCCTTGTGAATTGGAGGGAGCCGAGTCGTATTGCCTAACAGTTTATTTAAGTCCTGAATATTAAGGGAGGAGATAGGGGGAAAAACAAGCTGCAGGCGGAGCTCTCCCCTCTGATGTGCAGAGGCAGCCTGTTAGCGGAGGTGTTAATTGGCAAATTCAGTACAAGTCAGAAGCATGTTCCGCGTCGTCCTCGCCCAGTAAGGCAAGGTCATTAAACTGGGAATGAATTCTTTCATGCTGGCTTAACCCCTTGCTTCGCGAGGCACAATTTTCACCCCCATCCTCCCCAGTTTTCAGCCGCTGTAATGAAAAAGCCCCACCGGCGAAAATCAGGGGCTCCAACAGTAGCATTGCCGCGGTGAATTTATTTTCGCCATTTCTCTCACTATCGCGGTAGCAGCGAGACACAATGAAAGTATTTATAGTATTCCTCTTTGGTTGCGGTTTTTTCCATTATTAATTGTCCTAAGTGGATATTGAAAGTTTATT
This sequence comes from Mormyrops attenuatus, assembly GCA_026777985.1. Classification (NCBI taxonomy): domain Eukaryota; kingdom Metazoa; phylum Chordata; class Actinopteri; order Osteoglossiformes; family Mormyridae; genus Mormyrops; species Mormyrops attenuatus. The sequence goes on along the minus strand of JAODKC010000001.1, from coordinate 45,009,528 downwards.
ATATTTTAGGGGTCGTGTTTCGTTCCCCAGAACCCAAACCCCGTATATTTCCAAGCCTACCATTTGGAGCCACGGCACCAGCGTCACCGGGTTTCGTGCCCGCGAGGTTTTCGCGCAAACAGCGTGGCCGCTTGCGTTTAAGACGCAGTGACTCTCGACAAATGAGCCGGTTCGGTGAGCCTGGCGAGATCTCCAAATGCCGTCCAGCTAGCACTTCCGCCGAACTTGGGAGCCCCCCTCGTCCCCAACCTCCCCCCTCTGGGGGCCCTGGGTGCGATCTCACCACAGCCTCTGTCATAGCTCGCAGCCAGGCGCCAGATCGGATCTCCAAAGAAAAAAAAATGGGGGCCTTCGCATCACCAGGGAAACAAACACTTTAATGGGGAGGGCGCTTTCTAGTCCTGCAAGAATCAAAGGCGGCCACAACACGCCGCCTCACGTGAGGAAAATCCTGCAGCTACTGTAGGAGGATCAGGGCGAGTGTACTGAGTCACACACAAAAATCTGTGATTCCCTTCATCCGTCTTGGCTGCAATGTTTTGGCTTCCCTCAGAGCCTAAATGAAGCGCCTGGCATTTTAATGAGCGCATTATCGTCAGGGCTACCCTGAAATTTTGCTCACTTGGTCCCAGGACACACAAGCACAATGAAGACCCACTTAGGGTAAAGTGTCCATTATAGGTCAACATAGTTCTTGTCATACTACATAAATAATGAGGTCAGTTGTCCTGAGTGGTCACCCTCATCGGGCACCTGCCTTCAACTTAATAAATAGATCATCAATCAAAGGTTAAGTGAAAAGCTGCAGTCCTCAGCCAAGACAGCCCCACAAATCATATCTTGTAGTTGACCAGAGTTCCTGCAGATCGAACAACAAAATGCATTATCGCACCCTAAACTTTCCAAGCAACTATGGATGTAGTTCACCTCCACTCTTTAAACGTCAAAAATATTGGTGGTAATTACAGGACTGCTCCAGACTTCCTGGTAATTAACACCACATACTAATTCAAGAATGTGTCTTCCTTTCTAATTAACCAGCATTCTCTTTGTTTTTTTTTTTAATCCCCAGACTGCCTTAGTTCACAGCAGGACGATACCTCAGCAAAGATTCTCGCCGTTGTTTGTTCAACGTGACTGCAAAAACCCACTCCACTAACATCCCACCCAAATCCCAAACTGGACCAAAAAAATGGTATAAATATATATTCGTGTCCATAAAAAGCAGCTCACAAATTCACCAAGAATAAATAAAGATGTTTCCGTGCTTTTCAACATTTTTTCTCAGTATGTAGCTGGCCAGACAAAAGTTACCTGATGTTGGATATGAGATGGAGAACAAACAAAAGATAAAACACAATGCGGAGAATTGTGGACTATTGCATTTCGAAAACATATCACAGGTCCCCCAGGCATTAGTCGCAAAACTGGAATAACAAAAAATGATAATCTGATATTAGGCCCTTATGGCAGCAGTCAACCAATCAATCTATTCCATTTCATCAGGTTGCTCCTTGTTCACTTGTAAAATGCAGAGGAAACAGCTGTACAGTCCAAGGGCAACACAAATTTCTAGATTCATAAGTGCATTGACCTCTGGGTCATCATGAACAAATATGCTGAGTTGTCACTACTATCTTCTGACTAACAAGGCTCAAGAACTAATTTAACATGCCCCCATTTGCTCACTCCTCTTGACTTTCCACACATGAACACATTTGTCCACATGTCTGGAAAACACACACACGAAAAAAAACTTTTTTTATGACAATGTGCAAATACTCTTCTCCCATTTATTTGTTGCAAGCAACGATGACCCACTTTATGTCAAAAGAAAAGTTACATCACTGTGGCCAATCTTGGGTCTTACAGTTTTAATTGGTTTACCTGAAGGGTAGGTAGGTGTCACCTCCTTACATATTGCTGGTCTTCCATCATGCTTAACCAATTACATCGTTGTATTCTCCCAACAGTAGGACTGTTCAAAAGAAAAAAAAAAAAGTCTCATAAATGTAAGAATATTTTAATCATATTACGGTTTTAAATTTTAATGTTCTTCTCTTTTACCTATTAGGTACAAAAAGTGTCACCAGGGTTCAGTTAATTATAACTATTATCTAATTAGCTGGACCTAACATTGATTGCCTTTAGACTCCAGTGTTGTGAAACAGTATGCCCATCTGAAAGGATTCTTGTCGGCTGGGTGTGTGCAACCTAGCATGATTGCACTCTCACTCTGCTCTGCACACCACTGTGTGGAAGGTTAAATTACCTGCTACAATGATTCATTCCCCCCCCCCCCCCAGTTTTCATGTGGCCATTCCACTTCCTTTCCAACTTGGCTCCAAAAATCTCAGGATAACTTTGCCTGCCAAGTAAAATGTGCTTCTCTTCTTCATGCCCTAATTACTAGTAGCCGACAAATGAAATTTCGTTTTTACGCTCAACTACACCGTCACATCCAAAGTTCAGGTTTTTGGCTGAAGAGGAAAAAGAAAAATGCAAAAAAAGCAGGCTGCTAGCATGCTAACAAAAGGTCTTATTTGTTTTACAAAGACTCCATCTGCACAGTGCTAACCAAAAACATTTAAACAGTTAAAATTATGAATTGTTTTTTTTAAAAAGGCTCAAAATTAGAACACTGCTAGACTTGCTAAGAAAACAACGTTATATCGTCCAGGCTTTCCGAAAATATTTGTTTACCAAATGCAAGGAACCATTCGCCATCATGCAGGTAACAATTCACCTATATTTTTACTGTAGGGAGGCCGGCATGCTGGCACAGTGGGTATCATTGCAGCCTCACACCACCCAGATTTGGGGTTTCGATTCCCACCACCATTTCTGTGTGCATGCAGCCTGCACGTTCTCCTCGTGTTTGTTCGGGTTTCCTCCTACAGTCCAAATTACATGCAGTTAAACGAATTAGCATCTCTAAATTTCCCATCGTGTGCGTTATATGAGAGACTGGTATCCCATCCATGGTCTTCCCTGTGCTTCCCTGGATAGGCTCCAGGCTGATACCATGACACAGCATATAGAAGAAGGATAAGAATCAGCATATAGAGAGGGAAAATCACTTATGTTTAAGTGCAGAATTTGTGACAGTTTGTTAATGTATAGCAGACTCTTCAAAGATTTATTTTCATAATGGTTTTCTCAATTGTTTAATCCAGTCTTACTATGTCGATCCATATTGAATAATGTGATATTGTTCCAGTGCATCTGATGTCATTTCGGTTCTATTTTCTTGTGTTTTCTGGGCAGTTTCAGGAGGCTTGCACAGTTACAGGTCTGACTCGTGCTAGCTAACTTGGAACTCTCGTTGTCTGTGTCAAATCGCAGAGTTGGCACAGAAGCAGGAAAAGATCTAACAACAATTTAGCGATTATAGTACATCAGTGCAAAAAGAAATATCAGTGCCCAGAGTATACATGATGCATTTTAACTTTAGAATTTTGAAGGAAACTGGTAGCTGCAAATTTGAGACCACAGACAGTGAAGAGTGGGTGATGTGTTCTCCAGCACACTCACACTCAGCACAGAGCCCCCCCAGGGATGTGTACCGAGTCCGCTTCTGTACTCCCTTTACACCGGCGACTGCCTGGCTAGACGGGACTCCAACTCCACTATGAAGTTTGCCAACAGCACTGTGGTGATGGGCCTGTTCTCCCAAAATGATGAGAGGGCTTACCTGAGTAAGGTGGAAAGCCTAGTGACGTGGTGGCAGGCAAATCACCTATCCCTGAACATGAACAAGACCAAGGAGATAGTGATAAATTTTAGGAGACAGCTCGATTCAGATCTGTGGATCCCTGGTGGAGAGTGAGGCGTTTTAAGTACCTCAGTGTCCAGATCACTGCGGAGCTCACCTGGAGCACTCACACAGACTTCCTCACTGGCAGAGCCAAACAGCGCCTCTACCACCTGAGACGACTCAGGAGGTTGTAAGGTCTCTCCCATCATTTTACAATATTTCTACTCTGGAGTAACAGAGAGCATCCTGTCTGTCCAGAATGGATACTGCACCATACTGGAACAAAAGGCCCTGCAGAGGGTGGCGCGCTCAGCTGAATGCGGCATTGGGAACTCCCCACCACCCTGCAGGACATTTACTCTGCAAGGTGCAGAACCCGAGCCTTCAGGATTACCTGTTACTCCACCCACCCGACACATGAACTGTTCAGATTGCTGAGGTCATGGAGACGCCTCTGCAGTCTCAAAAGCTGGACTGAATACTTCAAGAGAAACAAAAGAGAATCCACAAGCGATAAGACTTCTCAGCGACAACACAATAATGGACAGTCTACTATTGCACACATTCATACCAACTCTCTGTCTCTCTCCTTGTGTGTCTCCCTCTCCCTGTTCACCTCTCTTGCATTTTTGCACACTGCCTTGCACATTGCACAGTATTGTTTTTGTCTTACTTTTTGTTGGTATTTTATACTTTTATATTTAGTATATTTATTACACTCTGTATAATTTAGATATATTATACCCTGTATAATATATAATCCCTATTTAGTGGTTAGAAAATGGATGGATGATGGATGGAAGGAAGGAAGGAAGCTGGATTTCCCCACTAATCACTTTCTTAGCCTGTGATGACAGCATAAAACTGTTTTTCATTTTATAGCTTTTTTGATGTGTCCAAAACATTGAGTAACACCCAACAAAAATTGAAACCAACACTGCGTGTTTTTCTACAGAATCCACACAGTGAACTCAACATCATGCAGTGGGAGATGCGCTCTTGTGTTAACTGTACTAACTACCATCCCTAAATTAGATATGCAAATTACAGCTTTGTCATTCAAATTCCATTGACTGTGCCACACAGGTAACTTTCTGCAATGACTTGTCTCAAGACATCAGTGTGATCTTGTACCCTTAATTACTACCCTTATTAAAAATAAGCAGTGCAAATTCCCATCTATCCATTAATTCTCTGGCATAAAACGCCATAATACTGAATTTTAGACCAATGCTTGGTGTAGCAGTCAGTCGGTTGGAATAACCCATTGATATTTTATAATTACTAATAAATAAATGAACACACCACTATCCTCATTTTTAATGTTATTGTTTATGTATGCACATTTCCATGCTTGCTAACGTTTTCCTTATTTCCTAAACGCTTCATACACATTTTCCATAGCACATCAGAGACAGCGGTACAGTGACATGCATTGCAGTTTATACCGCGCCTGCTACGGGGACCCAGCACGCTGCAGCATCAATTCAGCGAGATGAACTCTTCGCCTTCGCCGCATGACGTCAGCGGAAGTTCGCGCGCCGAAACGCACGATACGCCAAATCGTCCAGTTACAGAAACTAGCTTGGAGGCACTTATACAACACTCATGCATCATAATGTTAATTTAAATGCGACATACCGTTTCTACTGTTATCTGTTATCTAAGTACATATGCACTCACATTTTACACCCCGCCTTCTATCTCGCGACTTTCTCTTGGACCATTTACTTCCGGCTCATGACTACCGATTCCGCTTTGCTGCAGTTGATGGGAAGATCGCGTCTCAAACGCTTGTAAATGTATTTTGAACACTTTTTTGGTTATTATAAGTTCTACCGTGTTATGGAATGGATACAACATACGGGATGTATATGCACTTTTGATGTTTAATATGTTAATTTGCATTATTGTTATTGCAGTTACACCCATCATAAATATTTTACTTAAGCGGCCTATGAAATATAGGCCTATACTGTACATAGGTATCACAGCCACCATGGAGCCTCACTAATGAGAGACAGTGGTATAATCAAGTCAGTAGACCTAAACATGTTCATACACCTAAGCCACGATTATTGCTATAAGGAGCATTTTACTATTACATGTGCAACTCTGTAACCCTAAGCGTACAGTACTGACAAATATTTAAAATGTCGATTAATTTCTGTTAACATAATAATTAGAATTAGATAACTGGAGTTCTAGTGCCTTGAATGAGTAGTCTGCCTTTGGAACAATTTAAGGTCATATCCATCCATCCATTTTCTGTACCCGCTCTAAAATGATTTCATTGTAATTACTGAGCATGAAGAAATACCGTATTTAAGTGAATTGGCCTATATTGGCGGTTAGCGGAATATTTTTCTACAACGAATCCCTTGTATCAATTCAACTAAACAGTAAAAGTAGACCTACTAACAATTTGTGTTTTTTTTCTTTTTCTAAATGAACATTTTTTTTAAATAGGCCTACGTTACCGTAAATTCCATAAATTAAAACATTTTGATAATAAGCACAATTGACGTCATTGATGTAAACTCATAGCGCGTTGCTTTCCATTTAATTCATTTTGGTAATAGGCCTATAGTTTTCAGAAGATAACGAAATTTGTATATTTTGTTTCAAATAGGCTACACGGTAGGCATACTATTTAAATCTTTAAATTTTTTTCGGAGTATTTTTATCAAATCATATTGATGAATTTTTGTATAGGCTTACTAAATATGAAAACATTTTAGTCTTATTGGCTAACTAAGCTGAATGTCAGTAAAATATAACTGAGCAAACACTTTGTTTCAAGAGTTTGAAAATATATCCAGTTGTAGCTGCAAGGGCAAATCACGTCCAAAAGTCCATATGGAAATAATATATTTGTACATGAAATTGTTTTACGTTCGTCATATAAGTATGTTCTGCATTAGAAAAATGCAATTATCAGTATTTAATTCCGACCGCTCCAAAATTATATAAATGGGTGCACGTCTCCGATCTCCGGAAGGGAGGGACGGAAACATTTTGGTTTGCCCTTGATTTCGATTTGCTGAAAAACTGAAAACGGGAATAACTTGATCTCAATATCTCTCATCTGTATAGCAAGACATAAGGTGGCATCAATAAATATAATCAGCATGAATTACAGTACAGCAGATGTCCCAAAAATCATGTTCAATTAATGTCACTATCAGGAGATAAATGTAAGCAGCTGATTGACATCAAATATGGATGTTGATATGGTAATTTTTAAGTGTATATTATTGGTCTGATTTACTTGTTAGCACTGATAATAAAACGCGAGACAACTGAAAAAACATGTAAATGCAGACTGACGAGCGGGAGCCAATAAGCTTCCATTTCGGTTTATTTTGGTTTTAATTGTGAAAGTTCAGGTAACAATTCACAGTCGTCACTATCTAATAAACCTGCAGAAAAATATCATCTATGGGGGTAAAATCGCTGCACTCTAATTCATGGGAAGGTAATAGTACTGCTCACAGTCGACTTCTCAATTACATCTTAGAGGAACTTTTTTGGCTCTTTTGGCCTTTGGGAAAAGGATTTCGTGTAAAAACACTGGACTCGTCCGTTTTCCCCTTTCATTTCCAAATACTGGAGGCAGGCGAGCTCCCCTGAAGATGATGTCTTACTTTTTTTTCCCCCTGAACTCTGCAGCTCAGACCGCGGTGCAGCACCGACTCTGATTAGCATGCAGTAATGATTGTGAGCTGGGCTCCATTGTTCTAACACCTCCCCTCTCCTCCGCTCCAATCTGTCACCGTTCAGCGGGCGAGTGCTGCCTCCAATGCTGCTCTCCTCAAATGAGATGGATAATTAGTTGCCCCTCACGAATGCTGCACTCTTCTCACCCCTGATTGCTTTCACCTTTTTGCTCCTGGCAATTTTGACACCTCGTAATCAGCCTGCTGCTTCTCCCTTTCAATCCGTGTCCCTCTTTTTCCTCTTATTCTATTCTACAGACCCGCCACCAAATCGTACCTGCTGGAGCAGACAAATACCATACAGCACAAACATGGAGTCCTTTCCAGAATAAATAAATAAATCGATGAGTTAAACTAGATCAAGAGCTACAAGGCGAGAAACGCATATTCCCGTGAGTTTTTAAGCCCGTTTTACTATGTAGCATCTATATTACTTTATTAACCAAAAAACATGGACTCGGTATCTGTCAGTGTAGCTTATCCCTTCCAAATAACAAGCAATGACAACATAATTATGTGCAAGCAGCTGTCCCTGGTTCCAGAGAGAACACCATACTGTCTGCGCAATGTTCACCGTCTCTTCACAGATTTTCAAAGCAAAATCATTAGGGAGACTGCTTTCCTTGTATTCGCTACACTTTCACAATAAATACTGTATTCACTGGCCATAATTCTATGTGAGAAATGAGAAATCAGGCCGTGTATGTTGATTCAAGTTTTCGGGCCTACGTTATGCATGGCACATAGCGCGGAATTAAAATAGAGCGAGCGAAATTGTAAATGCGATGCATAACACAGGCAACATTGCTCAACATGTTGTGCTTTCTCCCAGCATTTTCTCCTCCATGTCGGAAAATATGTTATTAGTTTTGTAAAACGAGCTCCCCGCCATCGCCACCCCGCCCGGCGACATCAATTATGCATTCAAACTACATGTTCAAGAAATATACCGTCTGCGCGGACGTGTGACATCCAACAAACAACCATAAGTAGGTTTCTGTAGGCTTTTTAAAACATTGTGTTACATTCCGATCATTTGATTTCGCGGTTCAAACAAAATTTAATCCATTCAAACCGTAACTGCTTCCGATAGCCTACGAGATCCCGACGATCGGGCAGATTAATGTAAAAGGACCCATCAGCTCCGACGTCCTATGTTTAAACAAACTAGGGATAAAACCGTTCCTTGTAATAAACAATCAGACCCAATCTTTTCACACATTGGAGTGCTGCAAGTACCCTTAATTAACGCCAGAACCCCCTCCCAATTCTGGCTTACCTTGCATTGATAAACATACAGGCAATAAAAATGCAATTATATCTCTATATTGTGGATGTTTATTATAACGTATTCTGAATAAATGCTTAATATTGTTAATATATTTGGAATCCGTAAAAGTGTTGCATAGAGCATTACGAAAGCTGTATCCTATATTTTAAGTCTGCTATAAACTAAATTACAATGAGAATCTGACAACCTATGTTTTTTTAGAAAACACGCGCATGAAATACGATCGCTGCGCTCAATACAAACCTAATAACATAACCAAACTTCACACCAGCTCATCGACTCAGCGCAAGTGTTACCAGTCCGTATCGAGGGGCTACAAGGTCTTCTTTGTACGACTGCGTTTTAAACACGCTCATTTCCCCCCTATTCCTTTAACACATCATCTTGCAAGTTTGTGAAAATTATTACATTTGTTTGCGAAGCTGTTAATAAACATACCCCTTAATCAAAGGCTGGTTGTAGGCGAGATGCTAACACACACCATTAACAAATGTCTTTTCTCTTGTCTACCGCTTTAAAAAAATTATACAGAACATAATACGAAACACTTAAATACAATGTCTATTGTGGGATTTAAAATTAAACATTTGTTTTTATTTGCACTGGGGGATTTATTTTTTAAATCGCTTAGTCAGTATGAAACACTAATTTACAATAGGTATTATGATATTATCGAGTAATAGTCAATGGTATATTTCATTACAATTAAAGGCATTAAAATAAACATTATTTAAACCTAAATACTTTGGGACTGGAAACACAACAGCATGAAATGCATTCGAGTTGAAGCTTTGGAGGGAAATTACTAACAAATTTTCAAAATTGAGATTTCAACAAGCAGTTTCAACAGGCCAATACGGACCATACGGCTAGTGAGCGATGCTACTGGTATCTTACCATAAATTGTTTAATAGACTGAACTAACAAAATTGGTTCAAACTGGTGTTGCAGAGTCAGCCAAGTTCAGTGGCTCTCAAAATACCGCAAACCGTTTCTGGCATTGACTTTGCTTTGCGTGCTTATCAATACAATATGGGCTTTAAAACTTAATAAAACCATTATCAAACAATCTGTGCTGTACATGCAGTAATAAATAGAAAAAGATCCTTACTTTAAAACAGTCACCTGAATTCACAATCATTTCAAATATTTTATCCCAAAACACTTTCCACCTAAAATCACAGATGGGGGGGGGGGGGGGATCACTTGAAATGAACATGTGACAATGTGTTGGTTCTGTGGTATCACATCTCAAAACGCATTGTCCAACTTATTACAAAGGTCTCACCTCTTAATTGTGGCCAGCGAGGACTTCAGACTCAGTGATCCACCGGGCAGCAGCGAGCGGATCCATTGAACTGCTTGTCGACATTCTGGAACCGGAAGCCTCCCGGTGGCAAACGGCGAGTGCGTGCTGAACGCGGCAGAAATGCTGATTTTGTTGATACTGCCATCAAAACTGGGCCCGTGGAAGACGAGCTTACGATATGGCGAAGGCTTTTGTGGTGATTCATCATGCTAATCTACTGGATCCAGTTCACACACTGAAACCATGGGCTTGTGTGAGATGATTCTAGTTCACTTAATGGACGTAAAAAAAAACATGCATGACAAACAGGGGAGCGGGGCTGACATGTAAGCAGTGCTTGATCATTATTAGTTTTATTACACACAGTGAATTTACCAGATAATACCACAGTCTGATATTGAACTCAACACATTTCATTCAAAGAATGTTTTAGAAGAAAGACACTGAAGTACATCAAAATGACAAATTAAATAGGTATGGGGAGGGGCACACAAGTTTGCCATCCGGGAGTGGAGATGGACAAAGCCCCACAGGGAGCCCACGCAGGCCCACGAGGCCTGCTAGTGTCCGTTGCTTGCATTTTTCTGGAAGTGTGAGTTCAGGTGGCTGAGCATGTGCTCTTGGGGCACGATGGAGGCGCAGAAGGCGCAGTATTCGAAGGTCTGGCTCTGATCGTCTGTGTCCTGATCCGCAGCATCACAGCGCTTTGGGCTCCACAGGGGCTGCAAGGGAGAAAAGCGCTTCGGTTAGCAAGCCAACAACTACCCCACCAGCGACACACAAGTACATGCACCCACGCTGTTTGTCCGCACGGAATCGTGCTGAGGTCCCCTCACACTACGGTTTAAAATATATAAATAAACGATGCGTCCGACTTGGGAGTTCGCTCCACTCTCCCTGACTGGGGTGCGATTCCCATGACTCCACGGCGCCGCCCTTGTGACCACATGCCGCTCATTTTTTCATGCTTATGTAAGGAAATAGGCACATAAAATAAAACAAATAAGCAATGAATTCACGTGCATGTGAATTTTCTTCCCCTATCCTAGATGGCCCTGGCACATCAAGAATATAAAACTGACTTGTGTCACCTATTTCACTGATGTGGCATAAATGTTACATGTCAAAAGCTCAATGTTTTTCTTGTAGGGTCACATGTTTTAATAGTTTTAAATTGTATTTTTCTGCTTCTGGGGAGATAATTCCAGTCCTTACTGAATAAAATGTTTTTTAGTTGTTTCTTTCCATTTGAGTCAAGTCTGGCATTACCATTTTAGTACAATTCAATGTAAGTTTCAGACACATTCTATGATTCAGTTATGGGCATAAAAACTCCAAAAGTGGACTTTTATTCTTCCAGTATATTGCCATTATTGCTTCCAGTATGGGGAAGTTAGAATAAAGCCGATCAAATACTACATAAACCAATAACAAGACTAAATTTCCATTTATGTTACGCATCTTCACTCTCCCAAATTAAAATGCTCATCAACTGTGCGTTATGCATTCAGTGTGCAAATGTTTCACAGTGAATTAACCATTTACAGTCGAGCTGAACACTAGTGGGAGAGGTGGTGAGGATAATTGATATTTTATTAAAGAATTCCAGTTAACCTTCCTTACATATGAAGCATTAGTTATTAATAACTTGAACCTATTAGCAATTACATTACCAAATACAAATTGCCATTCGTGATCAATTTAAATATTACAAGCACTCTTGGATAATAATTCAATGAATATGAATATTTGATACTATATTTAACACTTGACAAACACATCAGACAAAATCACTACAAAACAAGACGCTTGCATGAGGTCCGTAAAACATGATCACCACTATCTTAAAGTGGTGGTCCATCAGAATATAGCGGTAATTTTCCACCGGAGGCAACAGTGGTAAATAACTTTGGAAGAGTGCTACACTTGCCGGCTCATGGCTGTTTTCAGCATGGCTTTCACATGACGCATGCGCCGAACAATAACATCGCAGAATAACATCTGCTTTCGAAGTGACCTATCATCTTTTCATAGCAGGGGAGTCTTCAACACATTATTATCGAAAGATGTGTCAATTATCTAACCCCCTAGCTCACGCTGTGAAAAAGCACAACACCCATTGGGGGGGGGGGGGGGGGGGGCGGCGGGGGGGGGGGGGGGGGGGGGGGGGGGGGGGGGGGGGGGGG
>JAODKC010000001.1:44979906-44997166 GCA_026777985.1 Mormyrops attenuatus | reverse complement strand
CCCCCTTTTGTTGCTTAAGACAGCAGATATTATTGCAAACTTCAAATCTTACATGAGCTTTTTCCATTATAACTCATATTCGGAGAATGCAAAGCCAGGCCTTGCCTTCAGAAAACAAAAAAAAAAAAGCATTCCAATGAAACATAATAAATTATTAAAAACGGTAGAAAAGGAACTGGATTCAAGCACAAATTTAACTGTAATACCACTTGCAATAACCTGAGGGATACTTTGGATCCCGTAAAATGCTCCAGTGCCTCAAAGCTGAGCTATAAATGGTCGCTATTCATTTAAGCTTGTCCGTTAATAGTGTGAAGCGCCCACTGAACATGGAAGAGTCCTTCCCATCGTATTTGTCCTACTGCTAAATGTTTCAGACTGAAGAAAAAAGGCAGCAGGTGACCGTAGCACTTAAAAAAAAAAAAAAACCCAGAAAAGACAACCTCATCTTAGCACTTTCTTCTGTAACATTTTCAGTCGTTCTGCTTATGTACTGTGTACGTGTTTGCAATATAAAAAAAGTTACTGTATGTAGCACTTAGACATAAGCAAATGCATTAGTACAGACTGTATAATGCACAAACATCATCATTATTATTCATAACAATATTAATTATTAACTCATCTTTATCACCATCTGCAAGGTCGATTTCCTACCACGAACACTGACTAGAATGGACATTTGGACAGTTGAAGGCTTTAAGTGAACCGTGACACTAGGTCACAAAAATGCATTTTTCCTGTTCCTTTTGGCAACACTTAAAATACACACCCCCCCCCCCCCATGATTACCATGTCAATCCTAAGGCTGACAGGTGATAGCCAGCATTGTCACGCCACCATAAACCGCTGGATTTGACCACAAGCCAAATTACAGGCTTCCCCACATTATTAATGATCTACTTAATATGCGATTTATAGCATTCATAGCATCATAAGCCACTGTTATCTGCAGGAGTCGACCTGCGAGGTCTGCAAACTGGATGTGGTTCCTTTCAGCCCTGTCAGAATGATCCTGGAGTGGAATGCACGCCACTTGGGCTGTGGCAGAGACGAGCAAGTAGCCCAGAAGAAGACCCACTGTTACCTGCTGGGGGCCACGGACACCCTCCAGAGAGAGGGAGGTGGAGGGGGAGGCCGCATTCACCACAGGGCCGGGATACAGCAACTTTAGCGGGCCATCTTCGCCCGTACTGGAGACGCCCGCGACGTCGGCCAGGCCTTTCCGGACACTGATGGGCTCCATGGGTTTCTCCGGGGCGCTATTTAGGAACTCGTACTCACTGTCTCCTGACGGGGGGAATCTGACGCTCAATTTACTCAGGGAATCGTTGAAGTCTGGGTCCTCCTGGCAGGCTCCTCGGGAGGCCAAGGAGCTGCTGGCCATCTCATCGGCCAACACTTCAGACCTGATGGAGGACGAGAAGGGGCCCTCGGCCTGTTCGGCTGTCCCATCCGTGCACTGGATGGGCATCGAGAACTGGGGCTCTGGAAGAACGATCCGAACCCAACAATGTAAACAGTATACAGACGCTCCTCTACTTACGAATGTTCAACTTACGAACTTTCAGACATACGAACGAAGAGGACTAAGTCCAAATTGTGTTCACTGGGCTCCCATTTCCAGTCCGCAACATCAATTTTTTTTTCTGCGATCCAGTTCAGCCTAGTACGACTTCTGGCCGCTACTCCCGCCACGCCAGCAGCGTAGCGTGCGTAATCCCAGCACCCTAGTTCTTTGTACTGGCCCTTATACCCTTAAAATGATGTTGAATAACAACTTATGAACATTTCAAGTTGCGAACGGCGGTTCGAAACGTATCATTTGTAAGTAGAGGAGCGTCTGTAATTCTGTATCTACACATTCATCGTTCCTTCAACTGTATCACATAGATCACAATTATGAATTTGGTTTTTCGGAGGTCAGACTAATTTTTTAAATAATGACCCAAATGACATATGTTTCCCTTACTGACAAGTCATCACATTGTTGACGGAGCTTGCTACAAATGTTACAATCATACCCAGCAATTCCCACATATTCTGTTTTCATGTTGTAACTGTGAAAGTACTCAATTCACTGCACCTTCAGACAAAAGCATTCCTTCATTGAGTGTAGCTGTGATTGCATTCCCTTCATTAAGCAGAAATTTACAGTTATTTGTGTAATGCTATGACAGTTTAAGCAATTGTTACTCAACATATTCTGCCTTAACTAATTAAATTACTGCTGTATTGTTGGTGTCTTCAGAATTTGAACCAATAGCAGTATGACTCCCGTCCAAATAATTTTCAAAAAAAAGAAGAAAAAAAACAATTTCAAGGTACCCTATACATAAGTATCGGTATTACCATTTGTAGAATCATTCCCCCGATACATTTTCTTCAAGTGATCGTTTTGTTTTCTGGTTAATTTCTGGATCAGCTGGAACATTCCCTGAAGTTTCTGAAGTGTGTCAAGAACTTCACCACTGAGGAGCAGAGAAAAGAGCTGTGAGATAGAAGGCTTTCTCAGAAACCTTCACCGATGACATGAAGACAGCTTGCGGGGCTTAAAGACGGACGGCTTACTTTTCCACCGTGCTAGCCATGAGCAACGCATGTGGGCGCATCTCCAAGGATTCTGGGTCGTCCTTTGTTAACACCAAAATGGGTCAATGCCATTGACACGTCAAAGGGCAATGGATTCAGACAAAAAAAAAAAGAGAGAATTTTAGGATGTCATGTTTCTTTGGCAAAGTGCAAAGAAAAAAAACAGTGAACATACAAATGTATGATCTATCTTTGAATGCAAAAGAAGAATGATACATCAAGGGGAATGAAAACACAAAAATCTCAGAGAGCACAAGATGCGAGAGATGTGACGGGAATGGGCAATGACCAAATACACAGTGAAACTTCTAATATTTCACAGACGTACCCAGCCATGATAGTGGAATGTCTGGGTTTAAGCAATCCTGAAACTCCACAAAAAAGTGAACTTCTCAGAAATGCTTTCAAAAGAAAATACTGTGACATGGAATTTCTCTTTAACAAGCACTAATATTTACATATTTTCTAATTCTCCATACTCTGGAAAAACTTCTTGACACACAATTAGGACATGCACTCAAATTAAAAAGAAAAATTGCTATTATGTTCTTTCAAAGGTATCTTTCTATAAATATCTTTGTTGATAAATTACATGCATACCCATGAAATACAGGTGACAGCACACAAACACAATTAAGGCAAAACTTCCCTAAACAAATTACTTTTAAGTATTTAACTATTGATTTCCATGTCTGATTGAAATGAATCACAAATGAATAGGACTCGGTTCAGTGAGACTCATTTGATTCAGGTATACTGAAGGACACAAGAGGGTGCTATCCTATAGCACCACCTACTGAAATATTTTTATACAACTTTCCCAAGAGCTATTCGGAAAGTATTTCTTTACGTGACCATTAACCCAGAAACAAGGTGAGTTTACACAGGATGTGTGCAGTAAAGAAATCAAAGTTCTCTCCAAGCTCAGTGATATATCCATGATGCCAAGTCATTCCGCTGCTCTCAGAACCAACGGCAATAGTTGAGACCATGACAAACGATTAATATCACAACTACTGCATACAAACTTGGCTTACAAGGGGTAACAACTAGTTTTATGCCAATTAATCAGTATTTCCTACCACAACCCAGAATGAAGTAGGATGAATGTATGGACACATGGGAGATATCTTAAGCAAACTATGAGACTAGGTCAAAAAAATGCATTTTGGTCTATGAAGTATATAAAAAAGAAGAGAAAGGATGTGCAACAATATCCATTAGGGTATGCTATATATTATGTCTTTGCATTATACTAAAATCAAAATCACATGTGTGAAACATAAACAATTAAAAAGAGCCCGAGACACACTTGCACCTCTGGGACAAAAGCTTTCTCAAACATGGCCCATTTTTAACACTGTGTTTTTAACACTGTGACATTCAACACAGTGACACTCAACACACTCACGTGCAATGCAATTCATACGAGAGCTATTAATCATAGGAGGTGCTATAATGGGCTACAGACTGTACAAGAAAGAGTGTACCAGGAACTGTTTTCTCCGCTGGGAGCTGGATGGAGTGTTGTCAGGGTGGTGGTCGCAGGATGACAAGGTCTCTACTTCCTGTTTTCCAAGAGCAGTCTCACAGCACTTTTCTCCTGACAAACAAGCCCATAATTAAACCGCCTTCCATACAAATCTGCTTCATTATGTATTTTATATACAGTAACAATGAACGAGGGGGAAAAAAAAAAGTCTAATGTTTGTTTTTTAATGTAGGGGGGAAAGCTAAGTGGCAGACAGTCATGCCGACTACTTCTACAGCATAAAAGAAGAAGCCTGATGGACATGAAGGGACACAGGAGGAGGAGGAGGAGCAGGAGAATCCAGTAGGAGTGGCACCAACCTGAAGCGCGTCTCGTCGCCAGTCTCAGCTCAGCTTCGAGCCTCAGAATGCGCAGCCTCTGCTCTTCTATCTGCTGCTGGAGCTTTTGGGTGTATCGTTTGTAATACTCTGTCTACAGAAGCAAAATTGTTTTGTTAGAAAAAGGGGGGGGGGCACAGGCTGACTCACGACACCACGAGTCTTTGTTACCGTTTGCTGAAGTTCCCGTTGGACATGGGTTCTCTCGATAGAAGCTTGTCGGTAGGCTTCAAAGGCTTTGGTGAGCGAGTCTCTCTCCATACCTTTCGCCCCGGTACCATTACTGACGCAGCCAACAGGAGCCCTGAGTCCACAGCCAGAAACCTTTATTGTAACGGGGATGAAACAACTTTCCTACAACAATCTGATCATTAAAGAAAAGTCTTTATCGGTCTTGACTTTGACATGAAATATGGCTTCGCTTTTGTTTTAAATACAAGCATGAGACCGAACCCAAAGCTTTTTTCCGGAGTTTTCCAAACCATTTGTGAGAAAAGGCACAAGGACAAAGTATACAGGACAACTGCATCACAACAGTTATCACAAGAGGTCAAGAAAGTGGGGATTACATATTTTACTTAATATGGATATATTCATAATGTTCCAATTATTAAATAAAACTAACAAAGTACGCAATTTATGTGAGAGTTTTCATTTTCAAAATTAATTTTGTTAATTTTACTCATATTAATTTCAACAATGTGGTTACTATAATAATGATAGTGATGATGATAGCAACAACAAACTTATTACAAAATACAGTGTAGACATAGCGGATAGCTCTTCAAATTAAAGACATGCAAGGTCGTTTTGAAATGTACTCATCATTGGATCTAATTTAAAATATTTTTGTTAAGGTTAGTTGTTAAAAACATACAGGCTTAACAGCTCTTTGAGTGTTAAAGATCTGCATATCCGATGTCTTGCAATTCTTCACTAAATAATTAGTAAATACATTTTATCGTGTGATGTGGAGCTGCTCATTGCAGCTTTTTTTTTGCATTCGACGGAGAGCTTGGTGACAAACGGTCCAAAAAATCTTAAGAAGGTTAAAGAATTAAAACACTGAAGTTTAATGAAGGTTTTCTGAAGAAATTTCATATTTAGCTCTGTATATGGCGGGAAACACCCTCTTTTAACACAAATAAATCAAATGCAAATGTCAACCCATTGCAAACCTTACTTCAAACGACATGTTCCTGACATTGGTTGAGCCTACCTGGACATATGACATTCAGAATCTTAAAGTTTATCTTTAGCAGTGAACTTCATTACAAATCCAGAATTCCAATGTCTTTGCATTTTATTACCTTTGTACAGCCAGGAAACAGCCTAAATCTCACATATCGATGTTAATATGTGATGAAAATAATCACATAACCATTTTTCATATCAAAGACCTACATCAAACCTTGATCGGAAGAGAGATATTACGTTTAGTTTAGTGCCTAGTACACACTGAGTAATGGGTATGCCAAAACGTTAACTAAACGTACACACACAAAACACAAAAGCCGATTTTCTTATTAAATATGGTAAACTACTTTACAGGAATGTAACCTTGGGAGATAAAAATAATAGTAGCTATAAAAAAAGCATACTGCAACTTTGTTAAGAGGTCAGTTAATGTCTGCAGATGTGTGTAAAAAGTATCTATCAGACTGCCTATACACTATGTTTTTCAAGCACTGGTCAAAAGTCGCATGGGTATCTTCATTTCTCAATTAGAACGCAATGATATCATAAACAGAAAGAGAAACAAATGTTATTTTCTCGTCTACCACTATGTCTAACATAGTGCGTAACCTAATACAGAACCGATTTAAAAAGCAAAGCAAAAAGTGTCAGAAACGACAAGTAATTAAGGCAACGTATTACAACCCATGATAATATTATGTTAATTATGTGAACGTGGTTTGAGCGATCAAACTCATGTCTTAATAATTATTCCAGATAAATATATCCCTCAGGGAACCTGGTACCAGGAAGGGACTCGGCAAGTCAGATGAACAACATATGAAACATAATGTTATATTTTAAGATATTAAATCCGAAATCATTGCAAGAAGGTAAATAAGGATAGTCGTAAGAAATACATCACGTATGGCAATGTCCTCCGCCTATACACTTAAAGTCAAATTTCACAGTATTATCCACCGAACATACACGGATACACTGAACACAAGTAGGCCTGTTCTTTAACGGCTACATACTATATTGTAGCAATCGCAGACTGTCGAGATTACTTATATAGCTGACTTAATATTCATACAATGGGAGTTAGAGTCGGCATTGCGAGCTCCGAGTCGAGCTTAATTACGGATATCTGCTCTATAAGTGCGAAAAAATTCGGCCGTGCCAGTGACATTATTAACATCTACGCCTATTAGTGTCACAATAGTAATCGCGATCGGAAAGAACCGGTAGAAAAGTTTCGGCCGTAAATAAGAAGCTGGCGACAGTAAACTGAGACTACCTTACCTTAACTCGAAAACGATCGAAACGACCTACATCTAGAAAGTGACCCCTTTTCACTCTGCTTAGACGGTTTTTATTCTTGGAGGAAAGGTTCTCTACAACAAACGCGAGAGGAAGCGGCGCCTTTCGTGCAAATGTACATTTTGCGTGTTTAATAAAGCGTTGGGAACTTCCCACGGGGAATCCCCCCGCGCGCCTCTGACTTCCGCCTTGGCGGAGCCGCACCAATCAGCTTCTTTGCAGCCGGATCGTGCTGCCCGTTGTTCCAGCATAGACATCTGCATGCAGCATATATGAATATTATATATAATGTGACATATATACCCAAATATACATATTGATAACATATAACGGCATATGTACAACCAAAGCGTTGATAAAGAACTGATTAGGAGAGACGTTGCATGCACGAAGATCGGGATCTATTGAGGGTTCAGAACAACATGCTTGCGGAAAGATATCTGATGCAGATAAGTGTTGGAGTAAATGAACAGGCATAAGTGTGTATATGCAAATACAAATATACACACGTGAACACATTTATAACAATAATTCAAAGGATGTAACAGGAAGGGAAATGAACGGGCGGTTAAACTCTGGGTTTTCAAAGCTGCGTTTCTGTAGGGTTCATTTGCGGCGGTGTGCGCCCGAGCTATTCTATGAGTATTAGTATTAAAAGTTCTTCTGTGGTCGATAATGCTTTTCTTGGCTTAGTAATCACTAAACTGCATCTGTCATGATACCATACGTGCAAATAGCAGAAACATATTTCAGGCACATAAATTAATACGCTAGTACATGTTTCGAGTAGCCCGTACAAGACGTTTTGGGACACTAACGTGAAATAAAGTTAATGTTCCTTAGCGTACCAAAACAACAACGCATGTCACCGGTCCAAAGTATTTATTGCCAAATGCATGAATATCTAATGTATAGTGTACCTAAAACCAGCGAAGTGTGTGAGAAATTTTGTTGTCCTGAGTTGCGTTGGTGCAGTAAGTCATTTTGAAGTATTTCCTTGTAATTGGTTTCTATTGAGGAAAAACCAGCGTAACACGAATTGTGTAACTGTGTTTGGGCTTTTTCTTCATGTATGATATGATGTACCTATGAGCAGCGAGATGTGAAAGAAATTTTGTTTTTACGAAGTTATTTTAGAACTTCAGGCTACGTTAATCCTTTATACACTTTAAGCGTTTTAATAAGTTCCGCCCGTGTTGTGATAGCAGTTAACATCTAGGGTTATTAATCTGCGGAAATTATTTAGAAAAAAAATACCGCGGTAATGAGCACTTTCTATGTAAACTATAAATTGTTTAGAAACTATGTGTCAGAAAAGTATATCTCAGAAGACTTTTTTTTCCTAAAAAAAAACAAGTCAAAAAGTTTTTTTTCCCCTTTACTCCGCGGATTAAATACGTACTTGATAGAACAGCATGTTTGATTCAGGTAGGCGTCTGGCCGGCAGTCTGTGTGTACAGTGGACAATATTGTAGCAGGTGTTTAGTGCATCTTCTGTCAAATGTTGCACAAAATGCTTAATTAATCTATCGGGAGCTGACATGAGAGTTTTTGAAGTGTGACTTTTAATAATTCGAGCAGATGTGCCCAAAGAGATCACGCATTGTCTCTTAATAAAGCACCAATTTTTACTCCGATCTACATAATTTCATAGTTTACAGTGCACAAATAGTAACCAAGTAAAACTAATTACATTTTCGTGCCATCTGTCACAACTTAGACGTTTTTGTTACCATATGAACACTGTTCATTTTGTTCAGCTATACAGTTGTTATTTTTAAATCATGAAATATTCTAAGTCTATGTGTAGGCCTATATCATGAAATGTGTAAAATTTTGAAGGGAAACTTATTAAAAATACAATATCGCGTTTCCCAAAATTGCGAGATAGTTAGCCTAACACTTGCAGACAATTGACAGATGCTATAGTTCTCAAAGGTTTCAAGGTATTTATTCCGACGTTTTGTGAATCAGTGAATCATCTCGCCTGTATAACACTTTATCTCGTTGTGATTTATGTGAGTTTGTACTTGACCTTTTAATCGGCGGTAATGGATGTAGTTAATTGAATTGTCCTACAAAAGCCACTAGATGGCAGCTATCGGTAATGGAAAAAACAACGTCAATGCACGGAGGTCATATGGAATTTAAAGTATG
Organism: Mormyrops attenuatus; assembly: GCA_026777985.1. Lineage (NCBI taxonomy): Eukaryota > Metazoa > Chordata > Actinopteri > Osteoglossiformes > Mormyridae > Mormyrops > Mormyrops attenuatus. The sequence continues at coordinate 44,988,049 of JAODKC010000001.1, read as the reverse complement.
TACTATCTCTACATAGCTACATCTAAAGTCGCTGCACTGTTACTGAGAAATTTTTGGGGGCGCAACACTTGTTTTATTCCTTGTTTTATTTTTATTTGGAATAATATCCGTTGAGGACAAAACAAGTTTTACCATAGAGTTTTGAGTCTTTCCTACTTAAATATGAAAATCAGAGGCTATTAGTGGGTTGAATTACTTTGCGTTCTATAGTGGCACAGTACGTCTGCTTAGAGTGATCGGTAAGGGCAACGCATGCGAATGACTGACTGCTTGTTTTTGAAAATAGTCTCTCGCTGTGAGACAAATAGCACCTCAGGCAGCAGAAAGGAATGTCGCCGTCCTCCCCCCCCCCCCCCAAGAGAGATAGGCTGGTATCCCTGAAATCTGCGTGAGACATGTAATTTGGGTTAAAAGGTGCTGGGTCTTCAGGGCTTCACTTTCCGTTGCAGCTCAATGAAACACATAAACAACATAATCGAAGCAGGACAAAAACAGCACAGATTAGCTGAAGTTGTTAAAAATAAATACTTTTGTTAGATGTTGTATATATGCATATTGTAGGACAGCTGGATGAGTAAAAAGTTCATCCGCAAACCCTTAAAACTGCCATGCGTTGTCGGAGCCCGCAGAGGCTGCAGAGCCGGGTCACAGACCCACCCTTTCTCGTTTTCTTCTGCAGATCCATGCTGGTTGGTGTCGGCCCGACTATCACCCCGCGTTTCTGCCGTGGCGGGAACCTGGAACCCGGAAACGTTCAACCTCCGAGGTCACACATTCCAGATTCTCACTCTCCAAATCTCCAAAAAGCCTGTGTCGCATGGTCAATTTGCATCTTAGTTTAATATATAAAACGAAAATTACGTGCAGTTTTATTATATACATATATAACGCAAGTGTAGTCATTATATATAATTCTAATCGATATTATGTCTTGTAATGTAATTATCTATCTATTTTCTGTTCCGCTTCTCCATTTAAGATCTGCAGTCTTTGCATGTTTATTACATAATAAAACAGAAATACTATGTGCATAGACGAGTCACTAAAGAGTCGTCAAATTTAACTGCAAGTCAAGTACTCTTACTTAATCTTGATATGAGTTGTAGCCACAGGCTAGTCGGTAGACTTGAATGGTCGTTGGTGCATTTTGTTAACGAAATCGTAGTTGTTATAGAAGGATTGTTTAAACTAATTTTTAATGTTTTCATATATTGAAGCAATTCACAGCTTAAGCTAAGGTGTTACTTTATGATGAATGCTTTATTTGCACATTGGAATGATTGTCTTTGCTGGACACATCACGCTCACCATAGCTTGGGGGGGTCACAGCACAAGGTCAGCCAACTTGCAGCCCACCTGGAGCTGGGGGTTAAGCGCCTCGCTCAAGGACCTATTGACATGTGACTGTTCTGTGAGGCTCGGACCAGTGATTTTCTGAGTACAGGCTCAGAGACTTAGCCCGCTGAGCCACTCCGCTCATATTCATTGTAAGATTTGTAAGATTATCATTAGGTTAATTATGTCAATCTTTTACGAAACTGAAATCGGAACTGTTTATACATGTGAGGACTTCTTCATTTGATTAAATGGCTGTTATGGGCATGAAATGTGGGGTGAGTGAGTTGATAGCCGACCTCACCCTAACATATACATTATGATCACTGTTATTATTGCAAGTTGTTTATCAATCCTAATGCATAGTCTCACAGTCTATCCATTTCCTGTTTACAAATGGATACAGACAGTTCCCCGGTTAATTAACAACGTCTGATTTATGGACAACATATACCTACAAACATAAAGCCTATTATATTAAAAGTTAAATACAATGGTTCACAATAACAAGCGCACAGACGGTTTTGTGACATTCGTGAAAACATTGTGTGGCTTCGGCAGTTCGTTAGCTCCTGACTCTGAGTTCAGCTTTTTCAACCGTGTTTATCTTTTCTCTCGAGTCTGTCATCGAAGATTAGATGACCAGCTGCCGAAGAACACAATAAGTCAAATATTGGATTATCCCAGGGTTCTGTAAAAAAAAAAATATAATCAAGCAGTTGTTTGACAGAATAATTAGCAACATGTTCAGAAGCAACCTACAGTCGAATTTTTCTGGGCATAGTTGAGGTCCACTTGCCCAGGGCTTTGGAACAGAATTAAAGGGGTTGGGGCAGCATGGTGACAGAAAGCTGACTAGCCCGGTGGTCCCAGGTTCATGGTCCGTGAAGAAGCCTCAGATTTCATTGGTCAGGGAGCTTGACCGGAACAGTGTCAAAAAAACATCCTACAGTGAAAATGGGTAAAAGCAGTATTTTTTTTAAATAAAAAAAGGAAATCCGTACAGGTAAATGTATAACACGTCTTTAATCCAAGTTGCATTTGTATTGATTAATTTAATATACAATTAGCGTGCAGCTTCTAGTGAAGTTCTCCCCCACCCCCCAGCTTTCTAATCAGACATCCTAATAAGGCATTAATTTATGAGCCTAAGGTATACAGCATCCTGATTAGCTGTTTAAAATGACTAACGGGAGATTTATACCCTCGTTTCAGAGGTTGGTCAGGTTAAGTTACATGCACTTACTGGTCACTTTGTTACATCTGCAAGCAGCAGCAGAGAGAGAGAGAAGTCAACAGATGTTCAAAATGCTTGATGCCTGTAAGGGACATATGTGGTTCATACAGACTTCAGTTCCAGGATCCAGGACCAAACCAAAAGAGCAATTTTTGGTAATTATTAGTCAGTAAATGCATTGATTTACAATATTTGCATAACACTCCAACATCTGTATGTAGTTACATCAATATGTTTATTAAAAAGTAAAATTCAGTACTAGGCTGTGGACTCCCTGCGACCTTGAATAGGAAAAGCAAGTATCGAAAATGGATGGCTGGATTATGTTCTTAAACTTGTATGATATCATATCTTAATGTTTACTGATATATTTAGAGTAAGAGATGGGGAAGGAATGTTTAAAAATTCAGATCAGATTAATGTTCTAACATTTCTTTAATTCATGGTGGTTTCAGTAATCCCGTGGTAACTGAGGGCCTAAGTAATCGTAATAACTTTATCACTAATAAACTAAGAAACATGAACAGCATGTCAAGTAGTAGGTCTGTGCCCTTTGCTCCATGTTGTCCTTGCATATAGTCTGCACCACGGTTTGCTGTGCGCACTGTATGGGCATGCTCCAGTCACTCAGAGAAAGGTCTACAAATGTACGGTTTCCCCAGTAACATGGAAAGGAGAAAAAAAAATGGTTGGCTGAAGTCAGCAGCAGAAACCTCACTATAACTAAAGATTACAATATCAAAAACATATGTGAGGTAATCGTATTCAAACACTGCATTTACATGTTTTCACAAAGACCACACCACTGGGAAGCTTAATGTTTGGTTTATTAAGAATTAGGAACAGGAGAAGGCTGATGGGACTCGGGCTACAGGGTGACGTTAAACGTTGGATGAAATGGCATTAAGAGAACAGAATTTACAATTAGTAGGCCGCTTGTGGTTAATCGCATGTGTCGCTAACTTTACCCGCTATCCTCGCCTAATCTGCTATCTGTTAACATTCCCTAAACCTACTAATTTAATTCAGTAACATTCTTTAATGTGCATGTTAATTTGATACTGATGTGCTGGTAATATACAAGCTAACTTTTTTTAAACGTCTTACCCTTTAAAAGTGCACAACAAATGGTGTATTCCGCTGCAACTCTGCTGTGCTGCTAGTATTTGCTTTGAGAGGCTCCATGATCCACCACTGCGGCAAAAAAAAACGGTCCATTGGACTGAACGGGGTTGATTTGACTTTCTCTACACGGCTGTGGGAGGTAGCGGGTAGGACCCACTCCTTTACATTGGTAGTGGGATTGCTTACTCTGAGAAGCCATTTTACACAACCCACTGTCTTAATGAGCTGTTATTTTTATCTTCCTATTATATTCAACGAGTCTGGCTGTTCTCTCCTGACCTCTCATTAGCAAGGTGTTCTTGGCCGCACAGATGCCATTGACTAGGTGTTCTTTCTTCATTATTGCTTAGATCAGGCATCTTAGATGTTCCAATTCTTAGCTTGACAATAAGTGGGCCTCAACCTTATCTGTGTGCTATATAGTGTGTGGTTTCGGAGAAGCGGGCCCTTTTGCGCTAGCAATCAGGTGTGCCAAATAATCTGGCCACAGTGTGAAGCAGAGATATGAAAAGCAAAAAATGTACCCCAATGCAGACATATTTACAATTTTATTGAGGAAATGTGTGGGGGAGGGGGGTTGCCATTTTTCGTCCAGGGTTTTTAATCCCATTTTAGTCAAAGCATAGTGTTTGTTTAATGATGCAGTGACCCCTATAGCTGCAAAGCTGAAAACATCTCAGCAAGTGGAGGAGGAATGGTTGCCAGATCAGAGCTCCATCTGAAGGGAGGATGTCTGTATGGGGACACCTCAAAACATACAGACAGCATAAACATAGCCTGAAACTTGGACACATTAGTTGCTGTAAAGTGACTGCAAGCTTAACTATTACCACCTTAACCCCTTTTGTTCAACCTCCTAATCTTAAACATCTGCACTGAGTTACCCAGTGAATAATAAGAGTACAGTAGCATCCTAACAAATGGCCCTCTGTCCCTTTGCTTTTTTCCACACTGCTGGTGATGGGAAGGAGTGAAACGGGGTCCAATCACATCAGCTCTGCCCTAGAAAGGGGGAGGGGTAGGTCACATGGGCAGACATGCGGTAGGCCTGAAGATGAATGACGCCAGAGAAAAATGAGAGGATGTTCTTTGTCTTCCTCAAATGAATCGTTTAGAATTGGCAATCTCCAATAAATCATTGTGAGAGGCCAGGACTGCAGAATACGTTAAAAACAATTTGAAATATTACATTCTTATTTGCATATCTCCTCCAACCTTCCCTCTCACAGTACATTGAGAAGATAACACATGGGGCATGTATCTTGATTTCTTTAGCTCGCAGGCAATTTAAAGGGGTTGTGTTACAGGCGTGAAAAAAAAACATTGTGGTTCCTTTAAGTGTATAATGATGACATCGAAGATATACTGATATGCACCTTGGAAACGCACATCAACTCATGCATTTTCCCAGAGTCTCACCAGCTAATAATGCTCACCACGGCAACCGTAGCACCAAAGAAGAGAACACTTTGTTGGCAACCCGTAACTGACAGCAAAAGGGTATTTCCTGAGAACTTATTTCTCTTTTATTTGTCTGCCTTGAAATCCTTTAATGCACAGATCAAGAGATATGAGATCATCTGGATTGAGGGACAGTCGATATCCCCCCAGTTTAAATTATACAACAAAAAAACCCAGTTTAGACAAGTGAGAAAAATAAGAGCAAAATGATGTGCATCAAGAACCGAAATGGCCAGCGCATTAACGGGGACGTCCCAGATGGGGAATTTTCCCTGCTTCTGTTTTTGTGGGCCAGTTTGAAAGAGAGAGATCTTTTAAACACCAGTGTGGCAACGTGCTCCGATATCTGTAGCCTAGTTATTATATAAACACTTTGGTTTTCCACAGATAAAGCAAAATATGTGATATGTCATACATCATAAAGTGCGGTTGTGCCATCTGTAAGGGACACATTTTTGAATCATGTCAAGCTTTCTAGCTTTATTTAATCAAAATGAAAAATTACAGCTATTTAATTATGAATTATGAGACACTCACATTTACTGCCAGAGATAGTAGAAAACCTAGCTGCAAAAATGAGACCTCAGCATTCCTTTTGAAACCCAAGACCCCCTCAGTCTCCGTGGGCACTAGCCAAGGAACACCCAGGCTGCCTGAACCTTCAGGCTTTCCTCCAGTTGGCTGGGGCTTTTGGAACCTTCCGGTACCACTGTATTTTATATACATGAGGGCAGGAGTTTATTATGCATGTAAGTATCACGCTTCAGAATGATTTGACACTGACTAAAGGTCTACCTCCAGGATATTCTCCAGGATGAACACTGCCTGACAGCCATTGTGGTATCTTTAGAAGCATGCTGTACATTCCTAAAATTGCCCATTATCACCACTGTGAATGATCGGAGCGTGCAATAAACATATATACTGACCCCTACTGGGGTGGTGCAGTGGTTAGCACTGTTGTCTAACACCTCTGGGACCTGGGTTTTGAGCCTGGGCTCTGTGCGTGTGGAGTTTGCATGTTCTCCCCATGTCGTTTCCAGGTGCTCCAGTTTCCGCCCACAGTCCAAAAACATGTTGAGGTTAATTGGACTTGCCAAAGTGTCTGTATGTGTGAATAGTGTGCATGACCTGCCATGGGTTGGCTCCCCATCCTGGGTTGTTCTCTGCCTTGTGCCAGTAGTTTCTGGGATAGGCTCTGAACCCTCGCAACCCTGCATGGGACGAGCAGGTACAGAAAGTGTATGGATCAGCCTTTGCATATGATGCACACATCACTCATGACTCATCAGCTAGTCTCATCAACTGATTTGCCCCAAGGCTCAGTCCTCAGGCCCATCCTGTATAACAGCAGGAAGTTCAGGCTCTGCAGCTCAGCTCTTCATCCAGGCACTCGCCATAATAATAATAATAATAATACATTTTATTTAAAGGCGCCTTTCAAGACATTCAAGGACACCTTACAACACAATAAACTTTGTTGTAGTGCAGTCAGAACAAAAAATTAGCATTTAATAAAACAAAATAAGACAAAAAATAATAAAAATTAATAAAAATAAAATAAAATAAAAAATAGATATATTCACCATTTCACAATTTCATCGCTATTTACTGGCAGCATTGCCAGCTCGTGCTGTGAAGCTGCTTCAGATGATGCAGAATGTGGCAATATGTCTGGCATTCAATACACATGTTACATCCCTCCATGTCTCTCTTCATTGGTTCATCAATTTCAAGTCCTTGGTACTCGCTTTCAGGCCTATTAACAGAGCAGCACCTATCTCCACTGAGTTGCTTGTCAAGACCTAAATCCCATCTTGCCTTCAGCAAGCCAACACTGCTTTCCCAGAATGTATTCCCTTACCTTGTTCTTTTTGTCATTACCTATGAATAATCATTAAAAAAGTGCATGACCCAAAACTGATGGACTAAGCTCATGGAGTGTAGCCAATAAGATATCACAGGCAATTCCATGGTTAAGAAAAGCCAACCAAATAGTGCTCTCCGGGTCAAGGCAGTGGTAATCCGTCCATGCCGATATGAAAAGCCTGCTCTTGTTATGAAGCAAGGCATCTACTGGCATATCCAACAGACAGAGCTTCTGAAAACAAAAATCAGACCTTACTGTGAGTCAGAACAGCTCAATATAAAGCTTTTGCAACCCTCAACCAAAGTACTTAACGCAAATGGTCCCAGTAAATTTACTGCAGGATAGATTGATGGAATTGTATGTTGCGTTTGAGTCAAGCAGTGACTTGATACTCTTAATGATTTGTTCATTACTTTGACGTACCGTGTGCAAACCAAATATCAATTTGGTTGCCAGAAAGTGAGACCTCCTACTTAATCCTCCTTCATCTTCCTTCTGTTTGCAAGTGAAAGAAATTCACAATATTATTGATTTTATAAATTGCCCTTAAGCAAAAATTTACATATCTGTAGGATGGGAGGTGGTTCTGCATTGATATTTTGCTGTTGAAAGCTGATGTGATCTTTTGCCTCATCCTACAAGGTTTCCATTAACAGTTCTTTCAGTGCATCATTCTCCAAAGCGGAATTGCTAGCTAGACCCCCTTTTTTCAGTGTAAGAGCCCAGATTCCCGTGTTGCTAAAAGCACAGTAATAACTGGTCACTTTCAAGCAGATCAGGATGTTTTCATCACGGGTGACACCACCCCCACCCCATGTGAAGTTCGGACTCCCATAAATGGTGCCACATGCCCTTTCTTGCTTAGGGGGCACTGTCTTACCTTTACGGCCAGTAGTCCATGTGGCCCCGCCCCCAGCGTTTTCAGAAAAAAAGAGGGAGGGTCAAGATGGGGGGGGGGCTGATAAGCGGGCCTCCGAACTTGGAGAGGGACACAGTGTTCCCATTTACAGGAGCGTCCACGTTGTTTGATCTACCCCCCGGCCCCGCCCCCCCCCCCCCCCCCGGCGCGCCCGCGCCCCCCGCGGGCCGGCCGGCCCCGCCCCGCCCGCCCCGCC
>JAODKC010000001.1:44919891-44943573 GCA_026777985.1 Mormyrops attenuatus | reverse complement strand
TCTGTTTACGTAGCTCGGTTAGCACGGTAATTTAGACAATAGGCTGTTGACAGAGTAACGTTAACTTTCGGTTAAAATGGTTGGATTTTTACGCCTATTTTGAATTTTACTCAAATACAAATAGAAATACAAATACTTTTCCCCCCTCAACAAATACAAATACAGATACAAATACCGGCTGCTTTGCACACCCCTACTACTCACCTTTCCACATCACAAGGTCAAGGCCTCAAGAGGCCTTCAACATCAACAAATGGGTGTTGCAGTTCTTCTTGGTTGCTTTGGACCAATTCTCAAGTGGTGCTTCTCATAACCACATATGTAAACCCGCATACCCTGAAGTCAGTTTCTCTCAACAGAATGTTATTTCTCATTGTTTTCCTTCATTTACAAATAATTTACTTTTGGGTCTTATAGGATTAGGTATTTTCACTTTCAATTAGCCCAACAATCAAGTTGCATTAGCAGGGTTGCTAACTCTCATGCACCTGGTGTGACACTCACACTTTCTGAGTCTCACGCTCATGCATGAAGTCTTACAGCAAATCTATATTACTCCATTATGAATCTAAATTAGCTACATCAAAAGTATCGGGGTAGTTTGCAAACCCTACAGGCTATTTACAAGCTAATCAACTGTTACATGCATGTAAATGAGTGTGCAGACTTGTCTCCAATTGAAAATCTCATGCCAGCCAGCTGACCAAAGTTGACAACACTGTATTTGTCATGTTGCCAAAATGAACTGTATGCTACTCGCTTGTTTACTTTTGCTCTGCATAACATTTAAACGTGTGCATGGTGTATGTCATCGCATGCAAAAATGTTAATGCAGTTCTCAGAAAGGTTCCTTCAGTGTTGAAGTATAAGGGAAATAGTTCCAAAATAGAGGTTTTATTGGATGATAAAATCAGAAATTGCTTGTAACCAGCCACACAACCATGTTTCTTTTCTCGCTATGGATGCTGCTTGCAATGACATTCTGGCAGATTCTAGTAGAGGGTGGTTGGGGCAGATTATTTCTCTCGATGTATTGTAAAGGAGAATATCAGATGTGATGTAGATGGAAATATGTGGTCAGAGGAGCAGGGGTGACGGGACAACCCATGATCCAGAATTGGCCTTGTTTCCAACATAACCGCAAAAAACACTGTACATTTTCACTGTAAAAAAACTTTTTTTGATTTTTTAAATCTTCCAGGTATAGCGAAATGATGGCAAACAACAACTGAGCAACAACTGATCAATTTTAATTCTTAAAATACTTCCATAGCATATTTTCTTGTTGACAATATGACTAAACATTTTCACTGGTATGTCGCTAGCTAGTGATTCAGACATTTCAACATTTTGGTGGCATTAACTAAATGGCTGACAGGAAAATTGCATATTGAAAAATGAATGAAAGGTTTTGAATGAATTACTTCATCTGCTGGGTATGCAGTGTGCTGCAGTGTATGGACTGTTTTCAGACATGCACAAACAGTTGAAAGAACCTCGCGATAGTTTCGAGAAATTGTCCAAAGCAACAGAGAAAAACCGTATGTGTTGTAATACTCGGTCACAACAGTGCTTAAAGACAATAAAGGTGTTGAATAATTCTTGGGGCAGTCCGATTGGGCAGAGAATTAATCTCCACTGGTATTAGACACACGCAGTGCTGTTTGAAGAACAGTGGTTAGTAATGATGTCGCTGTTCAAGTGTCATGCGATCTTGCTCGTTACAATGAGGAGCTCGCAGGCTGTACCTGGATGAGATTTTCAGTCTTCTGTGCAGTATTGCATCCTGGATACAATGACCGGACCTGCATTGCAGTGCGTCGTCATGACAAACTGCAGCACTCGTGTTTCCTGTCTCAGTAACACAGAGTCTATAAAGATGGAGCCAGATGCAGAATGTTCTCTTTGCTGTAGTTCTGTCTTAACTCAGCTACAAAATTGCCAAGTTTTATTCAAAATGTCCAAATATGTTTCAATTATTATCATCACGGCCACATGTTTCACCCAGTGTTGTCTTCAGAAAAGTAATTTTTTGTATCACATTATTGATAAGCTTAGTGTAGAATGTAACAATGTGTGTTTCACCTTTTGCTAATTATAGAGTAAGTCCTTGATGAACATGGTAGAACAAGAGATGAGATCAAAGTCAGTTCAAACAGAATGTTTGTTTGGGTTCCTCCCCCCCCATAGGTTACGGCTTTGTAGACTTTGACAGCCCAGCCGCCGCCCAGAAAGCAGTCACAGGCCTGAAGACCACTGGGGTCCAAGCCCAGATGGCGAAGGTGAGGAGTTTTGGTTCTAGTCCCACTATTATCATTGTAAAAATACCACCACAGAAGCCCTCAGACGTTCACCACTCTGGTTTCACAGCCTCTGACACCACATGGGCTGTGGCTGTTCATTTTTCTTTATAGAGTCTCTAAGAGTGTAACCCTGTAATTTTGACAGAAGCCTCCGAGTCCCCGGGTCAGAGCGCAGGAATGCAACTTGGACAGTAGCTATAATAATATTCTGATTCTGGAACAGAAATTGCTTGCTTTAGCGCAGGCGTAGCAGAAGGTTTGACAGAGGAGCTGTGTTACAAACCCACTATAGATGTGATATTCCCGGAAAGCATCTATTATGCCTGCGTGATTATAACAGATAAGTCCCAAATAAACGACCACGCAAATCACAAATGGCTAAAAGATGCGTACATCTTTGGCCTTTTCCCTTTTCTGATTATTTTTTTTTTGCTGTTGTTGCCGTTTTTTGTCTTTAATCACATGGCATTAAGTCTGCCCCGCGCCCCGCCAGCCAGCGCGGCTCTTGGCAGAAGAGATGTCAAGCTGATGTCTCTGTGTCAGCTGAAGAGGGTAGCGTGCCGTGGTGCGAATGGCATGTGCTGGCGTTTAGCGCCTCGTGACGCATCCGACCCGCTCGTCACGGTTCAAAAACCCCATGGATGGGGAAAAACACAAGCATTCATGCTAGCGTGCATCTGCATATAGCGTGGTTTGACATGCCTGTCTAAATATCATCATTTTGGGGTTTTTTTCGCTAAAGAATCGCAACACATTTATTGCATTTCTAATTATTCTAATTAATTTTACCGTGTCACATGACCTTATGTTTAGCATCTTTGCTTGAAACTCGTCCTGGTGAGCATTGCATAGCAAACCATAGACTCATACCCACGATGGGCCGGCTAAGGTTCCAATCGCAAAGGCTGACTGGGACAATTGACATCAGTGGTGGCAATTCCGGGTCCAGAATAAAACCACAAAGGGTGTCTTTGAGATTAGTGTGGGGGCACAATCGCTGCAGGCATGTGACACTCATGGACACCCTTTTATTCCATTGTCTTTGTGTGCAAATTTGCTGACCTCTGTCCATCTTGATTCAAGCTAGCTAACTAATGTTAAAACTGAATAGCAACACGCTCATTTACCCTATGCATGAGGTCACGTCGAAGGGAAACAGAGCTGACTGGCGGCGCACAGAATTCAGAAATGCTCCTGATATTGGGAAAACGTTACCTAGGCTTTTCAGTGAGTGTATTCATCAAATATATTAGATATTAAATCGCATTAACTTAATACCAGTGGCTTATAAGGGCGGTGCCCATGTAGTTACTCCGGGTCAAGTCATGGACTGATTGACTCCCACCTGAGGGGGCATGTTATTTATTTGAGGGTGCCATGCACCCTTAGGCACCCTTATAAACCTGGGTATGTGATGCTCCGTTTCCCGTTACGAGTCAGAATGACTAGGAACAAGCTGGTTTACATTCTGGGACTGAAGAAAGGTAAGTAAATAATTGACTGTTGCCGTGGTGACCAGCCTAGAGAATTAGACCAGCGACGCTAAAGAGAAATACACAAATTAAACTGAATCCCAGCAGTCTGATATGACCGCCTCAAAACACCTTCATTACCACCCTTAGCCCCTCATTTAATTCTAATTAAGATAAAGCTGTTTTCTCAGGCTTGCTGAAGTTTAATCTCAGTGTTCTTTGACATACAGGCCATAAAATGGTCTTTTAGTTTCTCTCATTAATCCCATGACTTGCTGGGATTTAATGAACTTTTTTTTCCCCATTCTTCTCTCGGGTAGATTTTTTTTATTTTTTTTGAGGAAATGAACTCTGTTGATGTCTACTGAGTTCTGTGATTTTTATGGCTAGAGGCAGAGGCTTACATTATCTAAATATAACGAAATGTAATACGTTTTAGTTTGTTGGGAAGAAAAAAACTTTTTAAATCTACTGGCTGCAGTTTTAACGAAGATGCTGTCAGAAAAATAGTTCAGAAAAGCTGCACCTTCATTTCACCTTGGGAAAACTTATAGCTACGCTGTGTATGACAGAATTTTCTATATATGCCTTGGCCTGGTCACACTCCCAAGCCCTGAGTGATAATTGTCTCTCCTTAACCATAGACCTCCGATATGGGTGGTTCCCCAGTAAAATTCCTGACAAATGGCCTTAGAACCAGAGTACACGGTGTGCTTTTTTTCCTAGGGGAAGAGAGGCATTAAATCCCTTTATCAGGGGATCTGGCCGTGCGCAGGCAGGACTCAGTCACATGATGTTTAATGACTGAGTGTTTTGCTGGTGACCCCATTCTCTACAGAAACAGATGTCAACTGCGTCTGCCAAATTTCTGTCCCGCATTTTAAAAGCCATTCTTCACACAAAGAGAAGACCCCCCCCCCCCCCCAACACAGACACACACTTTTTCTAATTTCTTTCACATGACAGAAGAGCCTGCCTCACATCAGGGGCGACCTGTGCTCCAAAGGACCTTTAACTTAAATAGATGTGAAAAACCCAGGATTCCTGTCTTTGAGGCTGCAGTCTGATTTCTGAAAAAGCTGTTTCCAGAACAGCATGTTTGATTCCTTCATTCCGATGGGGGCAGTGACACAATAAGGAAAGAGTCCAATCATGAGAGTATTTCATTTTAATAGAGTGAAATATTGAGTAAATATGTTCATAAAACAATGTGCTTGGATCTGGTCATGCAACTTATACAGAATAAGTGAAACTCAACATGTTTATTTTTTATTTCCCTCTGATCAACACGACATATTCTTTACTATGAAGAAAACTTAAATTTAATTATAAGTACAATAGGATATCTTTATTGACAAGTACATGTACAACAAAATAGTGTGCTTTCCCACCAATGCTACATATTATAAAAAATATATTTAAAAATTTAAGAAATTAAATAAATAAAATAGAGCCCTCCAAAAAAATTGAGACCACAGCAGAATGTTTAGTTTCACTCATTTCTCAATTTATGAATATGTGCCTATGTAAAATATACATTTTTTGCAATCTGCAGCCTGGTTCTTCCCTCCTTCTCATTAATGAAGAGCTTCTTCCTTGCTTTGTGGGACTTCAGTCCTGCTTCTAGGAGTCTGATACGAACTGTCCCAGCAGTGCACTTCACACCTGCTTTATCATTCTTTTTGAAGGTCACTTGATGTCATCCTCTAATTTGAGAAACTGTCGGATAAGTTAACGGTCATCTCTGCCATATAATGTTGCTTCCGCCCTTTACCTGGCTGGTCATTCCCAATGTCTCCTGCTTCACCTTGTTCTTGTACTGCTGTCTTAGAAACTTTGAGCCTGGAAGCAGCCTGCCTCACAGTGTAACCTTCTGCCAGCAGAACCAGGATTAAACCAGGATTTAAAAATGCAGATTTGTTTAAAAACGTAGAGTGGACTCTTAATTTTTTCCAGAGCTGTATGTATACTGTGTATATATACTATATATATACAGTGTAGCTGCTCGGAATGGTGAACCAAAGTGCAGTATGAGTACCGCTGCTGGTTGGACAGTCTCTGTTTCATGCCATGGATTTTCCTTCATCTTTGTGTCAGGCCCTCAACCTGGCCACTCCATGATGCCACTGGCTCCAGTCTTTGTCACCTTCCAAGATTGCTGTTAGATGGTTGTTCGCTTGGGGTCGGCCTCCATCTGGAAGATGAATCTCGCTTGGAGTCCCAGGTCCCTCCCGGGGTTTCTCTGCATCCCGTCCCTCCATTTTCCAAGATTTTTGTAGCCCTGCCTGGCACAGGGGCATCCCCGTGCTATATCTCTGAGTGTCATAGTGAGTTCTACTTTATTCAGAGGTTGACACTTGGCAACCAAGCGGTTGGTGTTAGTGTTTTGCGAAGTCGGTGACCGCCTTGGGATTGCCCGTCTTGCCCTTCCCTCGATGCAGCCCTGCGCTTTGGTCCTTGTGATGATGCAGCTCTCGCTTCTAAACACGCTGATCGTGCAGCCTCCTGCAGAGGGGTGATTTTTAATGCGAAACACTGCACAGACCCCGTCATTCCCTACAGGAGAGCGGCCTTTAAATAGTTCTGTGCCTTCCGATGACAGCAGCCTAGATTACTAAGCACATCATAGCAAGGGGTCACAATACCTCAATTCCGAAAGAAGAACGCACAAAGAATCACTGTTTTATTCCACGAGAAAAAATTACCAAAGAGCCACATCATTGAAGATTAAGGTGATGCTGTTCAGAACTTGGCTACATCCAATTTTTGTTGCGTCAGACACGCGTGCATGAAACTCATGGGAGTATTACTTGCACAAAAATGTTCTGAGGGCAGAATGAAAAATGAGTGGTTCTGACAGATAACCAACCAGATTGTGGAGGAAGTGGGCCCAAGTAACTAGAGGAGGCAGGACTAAGACATCTGATTGGTTGGTCCCACCTCCTCTAGTTGCTGGGACCGTCTCCTCTACAATCTGATTGGTTGTCTCCCTGAACCAATCATTTTTAATTTTGGCTCAGAATATTTTTGTGTAACTCCCATGAGCATAAAGGAACCTGAATTTTAACATAATAATGCAGATGAACAACATAGCATCCTTTAGTAGCTTTTAACTTCCCTTTGTGTTCTATTTCTGTGTAAATGGGTCTTTAACTGGTGCCTTAGACAGAATTTAGTTAAAAAAATATGTACATGTATGACATGCAGTTTGCCTCTTGTCCTCTTGTGCATGGAGCTGGTGTCAGAGGAATGACTCAGCATCATGCAATTGTGACGCATTTGCCTCCGCTGTCTTTAACGGTGCCATGAATCTCGCGATGAGACCTCTCAGACGAGCGCTCACTCCCTCGGCCTCCAGTCTCCAACTGATAGCGATTCTCATCATATTAGTCAAGCAATCCATTCTATTCTCCCGGTGTTACAGCAATGGTGGGCCTCCTCCTGCTGTATGAGGTTTTATGTCTTGTGCCTTGCATGGTGTGTGACTGAGTGCGTTAAGGCTCTAGTTCAAGTTCCAGGCTCGGCAGAGCGATTTCTCCATTGGAGAAGGCACTTAACTCCTAATAGCCAGAAGGACTCTCTGACCCTGTATTCTGAATTGTATATGGCCTTGGGTAAAAGCATCTGTTAAATAAATTAAATGTATATGTCTCATGCTTCCGCTATCACACCTGAGAATAACTGGGTGATGTGGGGATGTATGGATGTCCTGGGTTGCGGGAAAGTCAGGTGAGAAGACACTTCTTCACCCTCCCCGAGCTCAACAGCTGCCTTGCCCCCCCTGCCAGTGTCCCCCATTTCTCTGTTTCCATCCCCCTCCCCCCCATGCTAGGAACCCCAAATTAAGTTCCTTCCTCCAATCACATGGATTTACATTTACATGTTTTGTAGACGCTTTTGTCCAAAGTTATGTACAAGACAAACGGCACAGTACAAACATATGTGCTATTGAGGAGTTAACTAGGTGTAAGTGCAGTTAGGCTGAGCTTCCAATAAATACCCAGGTACGAGTCCAAGCAGTATTGCAGCACGAGCCACACAGCAACTTCTAACAAAGCAAGAACCTAATAAGGCTATTCAAGGAGCAGAAGTGCAACATAAGAACAATCGGTGAACGTAAGCAGGCATCAGGCTAGTAGTGTTTCTGTTCTTCATCCCAACTGAAGCAAATCTTCTGGCCCCTCACGCCTTATTCATTATCGCTGGGAAGTGTGATAAAATTCTCTTGAAGCCCATTTTAATGGTCAGAACAGACGCTGCGTATTCTGAAGTTAAGTGCTTCAGTGATGGCAGAACTCGGAACCAGAGTTGGTTGCTAGGAGCTAAGTGTCTCGATCGGCCATCTCTGAGTGATCGTTCTGCAGCACTGACACATCTTCCCGCTTCCTGTTGTCACCAGCAACAGGAACAAGATCCGACAAATCTGTACATCTCCAACCTGCCCCTGTCGATGGATGAGCAGGAGCTGGAGAACATGTTGAAGCCCTTCGGTCAGGTGATCTCAACCAGGATCCTGAGGGACTCAAACGGTGCCAGCAGGGGTGTGGGCTTTGCCAGGTGAGTCTCGTGGTCCTCCCTAGCCCTTATAGGCCGTCAACACTCACTGAGGGGGCAAAGTGCCTATGATCATGATTTCTTCCCCAAACAGTACTTTGAGACTGAGCAGACTTACAAAACTCATTCAGTCAAAGCGATACTTTTTGAGAATGTTTCTCTGGATTTATTTTGGAAAGTTTAACTAAAGTTCTTCATAGGATTACAGGAGGACTTGAGTGAGTTTTTTTTCCCCAAAGTAAAAATCCAGACCAAGATTTTGTTTCAGCCAACCAGATGAATAGAAAGGGTCACAGTCAAGGGGTTGGTTGAAACAAAGTCTTGGTCTGGATTTGTACTTTCTGGACCTGAACTATTCACCTCTGACTAACATATGATGAGGAAGCCTGACTTTAGGTCATTGCTGGTCTCATCTCCAAAGCAACAAATCCTGGACAGAGTGAGTTTTGGAGATTTTACTATTTGATTCTTTCTTTGTCACTTGCTTTTGGTAATGGAAACTCAGGCTTCTGAAAGTCCTTCTGACTTCACATCATTGCTACGAGTTTTCGCTGAATCTTGCCAGGAAGGGGGTCAAATACCTGCTTTGATGAAGCTGCTGTCTAATTGCGGTTTTCGCGATGACCGGGCCATGTTTAATTATAGTGAAGTGGCCTCCTCCTTTCACACTTGCGTAACGGAGACACTCGACTGATTCACCCAAAAGCCCGGGTCTGTGACTCACATGGTGCCGCTGTCTTTCTGTCTGTCGTAAGAACATGTGCCGCGGTGTCTGGGCAAGCTGAGGCCTGCATTTTTAGTTTATTCAGAGAGTGCAGAGGAAGTGCTTAATGCGTTGGCCGTGAGCTACGGAGATGCAATCTCTTGATCTCCCACAGCCAGCAACATTCTTGCGATCACCGAAAAAAATACTGACATTGTATCATGTGACTGTCATTATTATAATAATGGGGTAGCTCTGTGGGTAGCACAGTCACCTCGCACCTTCATGTTTGAGGGTTTGTGGAGTATGTGTATTCTCCCCATGCTATGCAAGTTTGCTTTGGATACTTCAGCTTCCTTCCATAGTCCCAAAACATGCTGTTAGGGTGGGGTGTCCCCTTTGTCCTGCTTCTTGGGTTAGGTCCAGGCTCACTGTGTATAGGAAAAGTGGCATAGAGGATCGATGGGTGGAACCAAGATACATTTTAAAAGTCATGCATAGCATTGTGTGTAAAACGAAAGACATTTATTTTGGCTAATCTGTCTGCATTTCTGTCAGGATGGAGTCAACAGAGAAGTGTGATGCCGTGATATCCCACTTCAACGGCAAGTTCATTAAGCTGCCTTCCGGAGTGCTGGGTAAGAGCATGCGATTCACAAGCAAGTCAGCAAGGACACCAACACCCTCACTCAGCTCAGTTAGTACAGGTGATCTGTTTCCGGTTAATGTCTATTCTGAGACAGACGTTTGAGAAAAAGGAGACTGCGTGTATAGACTATAGAAGCCAGCCAGCATTATTCGAGTCAGAATGGTGCTCGTTCCAAAACAGGAAATGAGGTCGTCGATGATGTCATAGCAATGTCCCCCTGTTCTTCAGCTCACTGGGTGTCTTCTGGATGTTTTATTTGCCGAGGTGCTGTGGGTAGCAGGTTTTCTGCAGCTAAGCCCCCCACCCCCCCACCCTCGCCCACATACACAAGCTTTTATGGTACACATCTCCACTTTATGTGCACTTAATTGGATTATATGGACAGAATGGTGTTCGAAGGGTTACTGGGAGTTATTGGAGGGTGAAATGGGATTATGGGTGCAGCGTGTCAGATGAGTGCTGGCACCCTGCAGTGACCCCCCCGCCCCCCCATCACCATGTCGTCCAGCTCCCACGGAACCCCTGCTGTGCAAGTTTGCCGATGGCGGTCAGAAGAAGAGGCAGAGCCAGGGCAAGTACACGGGGCAGAACGGCCGCGCGTGGTCCCGGGACCCCGAGGTGAGGCTTGTAAGTCCTGCCGCTTTTACCGTGTCCTGCCGGGGCACGGGTATCACAGAATTCCCCATGCCACATTGAGGCGAAGCCACCCGGCTGTCACCGAGATGCTTGCAGGCGAGAGCGAGGTGTGCCGACGCACAGGAAGGCAGCCGCTGCTAATTTTAGTGCGGCGGTGGCGGCAGCGGCGGACATGAGTCAGGCTGCGGCTGCATTGGTTTGACTGTACCTGTGCATTTGCTCTTATCACCCATAGGCAGGGATGATCACATATGACCCCACCACGGCTGCCATGCAAAACGGGTAAGAGGCGTTTGTTGCCAGGACCGCGCAGGACCGTTGATCTTCATATTGACTCGCTCAGTACCACCGCCATTCTGATCCATCCTCCGCTTTCAGGTACTACGCGTCTCCATACAGCATAGCGAACAGGATGATCGCGCAGACGCCCATGTCGCCCTACATCTCGCCTGTATCCGCCTACCAGGTATGTGCCATCATCTGTCGTCACGGCGACCATGCGCATGCCATGCAAGTAGAGTTATATCGCATTAACATAACTTTTCGGGGTGAGATGAGTGTGTATACGCTCTATAATATTCCTTGTGTAGTATGCAGCGAATGGGATTTAAATTCATCCTCTTAGCAGAACCCCAAGACTGCACCCTGGTTCTGGGGTCTGTCTGTATAGCTAATTTGGGCAGCCACATTTGTGGTCACCCAAAATAGCTCTTGTCCAGGCTGGTGTGTGTTTACACTGCAGTGTGTTTGATGTTCCAGGTACAGAATCCCTCCTGGGTGTCACACCAGCCCTACCTCGTACAACACCCGGTAAGCAATCCCTGCCCCCTTACTCCACTTCACAACTCCATTCCAGTAGCCCGTAAGATCCTCCGTCTGTGCAAAAGTTGTTTGCATTTTGGGTGGAGGCCCAGATGGGTGGCTGGGTAATCACCACCCCTCCCCTGAGGTTTTGCATATGCTGAGCCCCAGTTCTTGCCACCCCCCGCCCCAGCACAGAAAGTCACTGCGCTGAGTATAGGAAGTTCCTGAGTTCTGTAGCATCAGCGTTGATTAACTTTTTTTTTTTTTTTTTGCCTGAGTAGATGTTCATCTACATTTTCATCATTTTGCTTTATATTTTTCTTAATTATACAGTATAATTTTACAAGTAAAGGGCCGTTCCAGTGCGGCCCTTTTGTCAGATGTCTGTGTGCCCAGTGTAGTCTGGTGCGGGCCCTACTTGCTGACGCAGTGCAGCTGGGGCTGCCGGGGCCTGCATTCGCTCTGCTGCTACACCGGCTTGCTGCGGGCAGGCCGCCTTTCATGTGGTTTTCTGGGTTGGTAGCTTAGCCATACGACACATTGCGCTGTGCTGCACTGCACCGGCCGGGGCTGGCGTCCCGATACAGACTCAAACCGCACGTAACGGGGCCCCAGCGCCCTTCTGCGCTTCTCCGGATGCGTCCCTTTCCGATGGCACGCTCGTAAGAGCTCTGAGCTCCAATGTGCGTATTATCCAGGGATACCCTCGACAGACCTGTTCGAAATTCTTGACGTTCTTTAAAATGGCATACGCCAGCATATTCTCTACAAAGGAAGTGTATTTTTATCAGCAGCACTTTTTTGCAGATACTACTGATCCATAGGAAATGTGTGATTTCCCAAAATAGGCTCCAGCAGCACATTTACACTGTGTGGGTGATGATCCTCAAATAGCTCCATGGGTGTTATTTCGGCGGCTTCCATTGCTTTTATTTATGTTGTTTTTTTTGTGGCCTCTAAAAAAGGTGATATCACTTTGCTTCCTCCGACCTCTTTTTTTTCTTCTTTTTTCTTCTCCTTCAAATTGGCTTTGCTATTTAGGGAGCAGTTATATCGCCCTCTATGGACCATACCATGTCACTGCAGCCGACACCCATCATGAGTCCTCTAACGCAGCAAATGAGTCACCTCTCCCTCGGCAGTGCCGGAACGGTAAGGACTGGTATATGGGGGGGGGGGGGGGAATCCGCAGAGCTTAGGCTTAACAGACCCTGCATCCCTGTGTTGCAGTTCATGCCTGCCAGCACGGCTTTGCAGGGGGCCTATATTCCCCAGTACACCCACGTGCAGACCACAGCTGTCCAACTGGAGGTTTGTTACTGCCGGCTCTCTGATGCTTGCATGTCCCTGGGGGGGTCTTTCAATGTGCACACAATGATCAGTACTTCCTCCGTGAAGCATCGCATTTGTGGAAGGTCCACGTGACTGCGGCGCAAACTCTTAAAACGTCTTGAAAAATTCAATTAAAAATTAATCTTTATTTGTGCATGTACGCTGGAGTACTTCTTTCCACTTATCACATCTTGCTCTTCTTTGAGACATATACAGCTTGGGGTTTAATTACATAGTCAGGCTACTTATCTGGTGCTGCTGTAGTATTTTTGGGGGGGGGGTTAAGGGCCTTGCTCAAGGGTCCAACAGAGATGTGACTATTGAACCGACGACCTTCTGATCATAGGCCTAACCCACTGAGCCACCCACCACCCTGGATCCGAGGGGTTAAAGGAATATATCAGATGTATTTATGTGTTATTTATGTGTTTCCAATTTCGTTGTTCAAGTGACAATGACAATAAAGATTACCTTTATCTGTTATGGCACAAAAGCTTCTTGGTAACAACTCTCTCCTTGATCTGTGGTCAGGAAAGCAGTGGCCAGCCACAGGAGCCCTCTAGTGACCATTCTTCTTACACTTACCCGCAAGCCAAGTGACCAGAAAGTAGGTGCCTTCCACAGTCTGCAAATAATATGCTACCTATACTGCCCCACAGAGGAAAATCGCCATAACTGCATATTTTATCAAAAGGAGTTATGAACAAAATTGGGTCTCTTAATGTCTTAATCACATCATAACTTAGTTTAACTATGCTGAGTTTTGAGGATCGTTTATCTAGTTACATATGGATGGACAGTCAAAAAATGTAGGCCATTTTTCAGTCTATGCTACAGTTTGTGTCATCATAGTTACTGTGTTTTGTCTTTGTAGGGCAGTATATGGTCAGCTGCTTTTGTGGGGGGGTCTCCCAGTATAGACGTTATATCTGCGTTTTTTTTCTTCCCTTTCGTTCCTGCCCAGGTGCATGATGGGAGTCTAGAGGACAGACTCGCGTTACAGCTGAAACAATCATATCTTCTTGTGATGGATCATGCTTTTGTGGATTAGTCCACTTCTTGCACAGGCTCTTCGAGGATTCCCTGTTGTTACTAATAAAATCAACTGAAAATATTTTGGTATAAGTTTCATAAGGTGCAAAAAAACTTAATTTTGCCAGAGATGCTACACAATAAAAATGTTTTATTTTAGTAATGAAAGAACGTTTATTTTTTACCAAGGATTGCCAGGCAGACAAATAAGCTGCGAAAACGTTAGACCGTGTGGCAGTTAAGGTCCATGACAGTAAATATGATGTGTTTTTGTTAATATTTTTATGATTTTTAATGCATTTTTTGCTTTTCCTTTTTTACTGAAATACTTCATCAGCCAGACATGTTGAAAATGACCTTTTGTGCTTGCTGTGTGAGTGTTGCTATGGTGAGGTGTCGTACGTCTTGTAAAATATTTCTTTTCAGATTTTTTTTTTTACCTGTCCTATCATACAACTTGCCTTAAATTCTTTCATACATTAGCTGTGAAGGCAAATTCGTAGATTTATGAGTAAGAAATGTTGAAAACAATTGCCTTGTGAATCAGCTAGATAGGGCTTTTTTTTAGGATATAGCTAATTAAATTGCGCTCTACTTAGGTGTCGATCTTTTCTTTTAAGACCTTTTATCTTTTGCTGAAAACTAATCAAAGTAGAACTTTTAGGAAAGAAAAATTTAAATGTTTGAGTGCAAAGCCTTTTGGATTCTAATCAGTTTTAATGAGATGAAATGTTTGCAGTTTCAGAAGGCTTAATGGACTTCTGAGTGTTTTGAATGTGGTAAAATCTTTGTTGAATGGTAAAGTGTTAAATATTGCCTTTATTTTTTACTCGGTGTACTTTTTTGCCTAAAGACAATTACCCGTCAGGTGGACCGTTTGGTTTTGAGCTGAGTGTGTTAATAATGTCAGGTTTCCTTCCGTTCTTTTAAGTAAAAAATCTATTATTGTGCAAAAACTACCAAACAGAGCGGCCTTCGTTGGCATCTACACAGCATAATAGTAGACGTATTAAAAACGTAAAATAAAAGCTAGCTCTTTGATACATGTACCCGGCTCGGGCACTTTCAGAACACGTTTCCTTCACCAAAGAACCGTGACCTGGTAAATGAGTGAAACAGCCTAACACTCTCATAGCACAAGCAATTAATGTAGTTTGAGTTTCCACCTAATTGGTTCGCAGTTTGGATGACGTGCCTTTCTTGTGCATTTTCGTCTCACTGTTGGTTTTTTACGTTTTTTTTTTTTTTGGACACGTGGGCGTGAAGGACGAGCCGAGATCCGCACTTGCGCACTTCATCACTACAGAGAGGCCCTTTGAAACTATGAAACGATTCACCACAACAGACTTTTTACACCGGCCATGGATTCGTGTGACGGGGGAGGCTTTCCTATTTTGTTCAGAATAGATTTTTTTTTAAGGTTTTATAAATTAAGTTGTCTTCCAAGCGACTGTCTTTTGTCCTGGTCATCCGATGGACCAGATATCTACCTCAGATTTTTGTTTCTCCAATCTACACCACCGGGTTTGCAGGTACAGCCCACCTCCACAGAACAGAAGCCATGCTCAGGAGCAGGCCATATATGCCATTTCTTTTATCGTTTTTTTTTTTTTTTTTGTAGCTTTGAACAAATTGCCGTGATTATCATTGCTAAGGTCATTGTGTTTCCAGTGCATTCTTAGGCTGTGTCCAGATACCCATAGTTCCAAAACTTTAAAAAACCGCTGCTTTTATCACTTGAGGATCCTGTAGCTCAGAAGTCCTCGCTTAAATAAAAAAAAAAAAAATGGTATTTACTGCGTTTGGCTTCCTGAGGTACCATTTCTCCATAAAGTTTCTGAACAGACTTGAAAAACCCAGTGTGGTCCCCATAAGTTGACCCCCTACCACAGAGAGCACGAGGCGACGGCCGTCACAACTTCCCTTCAGGTGCCCCGTACTGGTGGGCACTTGAATGGGAAGTAATGCAGGTGTGAACCAATTGTTGATAATCCTGTTTGCGGCTGAGAGCCGGTGTACTCTGTGCGAGAAAGACAATGCTCATTCGATTAGCCATCTTGTATTAGACAGCCATTAAGTTATAAAATAAAAGTAATAATTTATGAAGAGACACCTTTTGTACAGACTCTTAGAGATTAAAGAGTTTCATAGAGATATCTATATGATCAAGAGTAATTTTTTTTTTATTTTTGTTTTGCCACAGGGCTTGCTGTGGTAGCGTCAGTGTCCGGTTGAAATGATCTTCCCTCTGTATTTCCTTTGTTTTCTAGTGTTTGTTAATGCCAAAATGACATTTTTTAACTGTAAATTAAGGGTAGATTGTTACTTAAGTTTAATTTTCTGTTAATTTTTCTTTGTTTTTGAGAACTTTTGAATAAAAATTATTCTTTGGATCCACTATTTGGGGTTGGCTGTGTCCCATGGTTACTGGGAAGAGGGTGGCCGGTGCCACTAAGTTTAATAATGATAATCTCTCACAGCTGCAAGCCCCCCCCCCTCCCCCGGATATCATCACCAGTGACAGGTGGAAATGGCGATGGGAGAAAAGATAAGCCAGAGCCTTCCACTGGGAACAGGCCAGCCAGAAGCCAGAAGTTAAGTCTGGGTGAGGTGGGAGGGGTTGATTGGGTCCTCAGAGGGAGAGAGGAGAGAGTGGCTGTCGATATGCCTGTAAATGGGGCTCCAGATCCTGATTTTGTGGAACAGCTGAGACCGAGCTACACCCCGGTGAGGCCGCAGCCAGACTTGGAGGAGCCAGTGACGGAGAGGGTAAGTGACTCGGGAATGAGGACTCTCCGACTCTCATGATTCCCATCCTGATGGATCTCGTGCCTTCTAATCGCTTACCATGGTAAGGGCTTATGGGGGATAATTGCAATTTGTATTTAAACATCTAATATTCCGATACAATCTATATATAAATTAAATCTACACTTTCATCCTCCAGACACTTAGCTGATCTTGGGTAACGTGCAGGGTATACCCTGGATGAGATGCCGGCACGCATACTGAGGAAGAGTAGTTGGCATGTGTATTTTGTCATTTCACCAGTAGGGGGTGCTCTCCACTCAAACAGTGCTGGGTACAAGTGCAACCAGTTTGAAAAAGTCTAAAAGATCCTCTTTCAGTGCAAATGTGCAAAACTTTGATTTCACATAATGCTGACAATAACATACAAAGTAATGATTTCAAAGACTGCTTGTAATAATATGTAATGCATAATATATAAAAGTAGGTCGATTGCTGTGACAGGTGTTATTTGCAGGCCTAATCCTGCAGTGCACTGTGGAAATGCAGGGAACAAGTTGAGAATGATTTGTGTTTAAAGGATCTTTTGGTTCCTTTAATCTCCCGAAGGAAACAGTTTGCGTCACCTTGACCTTTGACGAAGAGCATTGGGTGGAGGTGGTGCCTTTCAAAGACAATAGTGTCAACGCCGGTCACACCTCGGCCTCCGCAAAGCGTGCGGCTTTAAGCGAGATAATGCCAGAGACAGCGAGGCACCGCAGGGGTATTCCTCATGGC
The DNA here is from genome assembly GCA_026777985.1 of Mormyrops attenuatus. Taxonomy (NCBI): domain Eukaryota; kingdom Metazoa; phylum Chordata; class Actinopteri; order Osteoglossiformes; family Mormyridae; genus Mormyrops; species Mormyrops attenuatus. Next base: position 44,926,563 of record JAODKC010000001.1, on the reverse strand, counting down.
AAATGGCTTGCTCCGGCCTAGGGGGGGCAGATTATACAAGCCAGATCAGAATGCCAGAAATTTCCCTCTCATCGCCGACCTTGACCTCTCGTAAGCCATGCAGGAGACTGACACCGTTCACTCTAAACCCCCTTCAAATGACGTGGGGGGAGGGGGGGTGTCTTACGTGTCAGTACTCGCATTGTACCACACAAAAAGGCTCCATAATTGATGGACTCAGCTGCCAGTAGGTTTTATGTTCACAACGTATGCAAGCAATCCAGCATCCCAAATGAATTAATTTGCATGGCATTTTGATACATAGTATTTTTTGTGATGGTATGGTATACCAGAACTTTCTTAGAGATTATTTTAAATTTTTATCTGTCTTTTAAAACTTTAAAAGTGATTTAGTGACACTTGTAATACCACAGATTTTGTCTTTTGGCCTCTGCTGTTCTTTCCCTACACATTAGTCATTATTTATCATTGCCCTCTGCTGTAATGTGCGTAAATAATTTTGACCTTTTGGTAATTAAAATCATGAGAATAGGGTGGTCGTCTACTGCTCACCATAAAATCTTTTAGCATACCAGTACCTTTTATTTTCCCAAAAAATAAAAACACAAAAAACACAAAACACTGGATAAAGTGCTTTTTGAAGGCTGTAGGTTTTTATCTTGGCACATGTTCAGGAAATCTATGCTGTGTGACTCAGCTGTATTTTGAACAGGCTGAATCCAGTAATGAAGTCAGAGCGCACAAACAGGATAGAGATTCTGCCTACTTGGCCTGTAAATATTAATGCAGATTTTTAAATACAGGCCAAATCCCAATGGCACGTAAGGATGCACATTGGATGAAATGACTGAAACAAGAGCATCAGAGAAGCTGTATATCCACTGTGGCGTATGACATAGAAGTAGGTCAAACTCTATCATATGTAGGCTCAATTTATCAAGTTGTGCCTCATCCATCCATTTTCTGTACCCACTTATCCTATTCAGGGTCACTGAGGTTTGCAGCTTATCCTGGAAGCTAGGGGCGCAAGGCAGGGAATAACCCAGGATGGGGTGCCAACCTATGGCGGGGCTCACACACCTGAGGACATTTGGTAACTTCAATTCACCTTGCATGTTTTTGGACTGCGGTGGGGAAGGACTGCTGGAGGAAACCCCACAACGACGCAGGGAGAACATGCAAACTCCACACAAGAAGCAATGGCGAAGACTCAAAGCCCGGTCCCGGAGGTAGGAGGCAACATTACTAAACACTGCACTACATGAAGAAACGTAATGATGTTTTTTCGTGATAACGAGTGACCTGCACATGCTTTGTTTTCGACTTTTTGCCACTGTGTCTTTCGCATTCATCCCTTGCCAAATCCCCCCTCCCCCCCCAGCAGATACTGTGCAACTGGCACAGGTATTCTCTTCGGTACCAGTGCCTCTCAGCTGCATTCCTGTCATTCCACAGAAGAGCGAAAAGTCCCAATGTCACCCCTACTTCCTTGTGTTTGAAAGAGGGAAAAAAATCCAGACTCTAAGTTCAGACCTCCGGTCTTATCGTAGTAAAAATAACGGGGGTATGGGGGGCATCGAGAGACCATAGCTTATTCATATGTTCATGTGCGAGCTCTTGCACACAGGGTTGTCAATCCTAAATTTATCCCAGCGTCCATCCGCTAAGGAACGGCTGGTATTTACGCGTGTCGGGCCAGCAGTTGCTACTATCTTTCAGCACTACAGTAAGAGTCCATGTCTCTCTCTGGTGGGCAGGGAGAGGGAGTGAGAGAGAGCGGAAGAGAGTGGGAGAGAGGGAGAGAGAGAGAGAGAGGGAGAGGGGGAGCAGCGGCATCGTGATTCCTTGACGCGATCTGTTACTCCAGGCTCGCTGTCACTGCGGGCTTGCTGTTACTACGGTGATGGGGCCCAGCCAAGCCGGGCCTTTCGTTTGACGTTTTTCCATTCGCCCAGACGTGCCCACGTGTTTGGACATTATGGTGCCTGGGGAGGCCAGTGGAGGTACGTTCGATTTTATGACTTAGGCGGAATTTCGGGTCTGAGCATTGAGCAAAATTCCACTCGGGTTCAAAGGGTGAGCCAAGAGGGGAGAGCAGAGAATAGGATCAGGAGGAGTTTCTGGGGGTTCAGAGCTTGGACGAGGCAGGGGGGTTGGGGGGGGCAGTCTGAGGGAGAGAATAATAATAGGGAACCTGTGCTTTGAAGCCGTGTTTGAAATATCCAGAGGCACTTTGATGGGGGACCCACTGTCGTGGGGGTGTGAAGCGATAGGCAGCTTCATTTGGTGTTTGGAGGGGGCAACAAAGCCCCCCCCATGCCCCCGTGTCCATTGCGTTGAGAGGGCGAGCCAAGCTAAGGGTGGAGGGGGGAGGCGAGCTGGGGCTTGGCCCCTTTGGAAGAGCAGATGGGCCCTGGCGGGATACAGGCACCACCCGACGAGAAGCCGCAAGGAGCAGACGAGAGGCAGGGCCTGTGCCACTGCAGCTGTCCACGTTCCGCCACCTGCCCCCGCCAGCCCTCCTGCCCTGGCCCCCGCCCTGCAGCCCGGAGACGCTCTACTGGACCACTCACACAGAGCACAAAAAGCCGATACCTTCACACTGCTTATTACTGCCTTCAGTTCACCAGCTCACTCTTTAAAAAGGATTACACTCAAAAATCAGATATTATGGATGTTTCCAGGATAAACAGGAAGCTAGTTACTGCCAGGAAATGGATAGCCTGCTTAATATAAAACAAAACCAATTTTCTTATTTACTGCACAATGGAAAGACATGGAGTTAATGAAATTTCACAATAGGGATTACACACACTATTTAAAGAAGCATCTGTACAACGTTAAACAGCATGAACAATAGTCCATGAGCAATCTAGTTGTCTTAATCGATACCTTTATTGTCCCCATGGGGAAATTCTCTTTTACGTCTCTCTCAACTTGCAAAGGGCAGCTACCTGTTGGGGTACCCAGGGAGCTGGGGGGTTAAGGGCCTTACTCAAGGAATCACAAACGTGCTGACAGTGGGTCTGAACCAGTGGCCTTCTGATTACAGGCACACAGGCTTAGCCCACTGACCCACATGCTGCCCTATATAGCTTTTTATATATTATTAGTTATAGCTGGTGTTTTGCTGGGATGTATGTCAGGTAGTGCGGCCTGATTTGTCATGTGATTCCATTCAAAGTGTAATTCCTAAAATTACGGGTACTCAAAAATAGGAAGTCCGAGTTCACCAATCTACGAAGAAATATACACAAACAAATTGAGGAAATAACAGACACGTATTGCAAAAAGACAAAAGATAATAATATTGATATCAGTATTTAACCTGTTTAGATATGAATTATTTCACTTTACTGGCCATAATCCAATGGCAGCATATTCTGATATCACAAATGCACCCATCAGAACCCACTACCTTCAGTATTTAACCTGTTTAGATACCCTAACCCTGTTTCGATTACACTTCACAGCTTCAGTTATGAAAAAATATACTTTTCATGTATATTAAAATATAAAAGACTTGGTGCTGTGCTTGCCGTGTTTTCACGGAGCTACTTCAGACTAGTCTTCCAGAAGCATACGTTGGTAGCATAAATTTATGGGCGTGTAGCCACAAACTGGCCTCCTGTTTAGGGGGCTACCTGTAGGCCTACAATACTGGATAAGTCGTTATGAAAGATGGATGGATGTCCAGAGTCATACTGTTGTGACAAGTTTTATTACGTGTGGTATCCAACTTGTCAGCTAAATGGGAATTGACTTTTTAAATGGGAATTTACAATTTTTTATGGGAAAATTGCCAAAACAGAAACGGCGTGTGCCAGAAATGACAGGGCAACGAACTGGTACGTTGTTGACTTAAGAATAAAGTCGTTAGACCCTCTTGCAGCAAGAATGGTGTCATGATACAAGTGTTGACACGAGTAGAGCTGGTAAGCTTTATCTTCGAAAGTAAACTGAAAGTGCATTTCTATGGGTGCCTTATTTGTTGAGGAAACTGGTTTAAAGTGTTAACAGACAACTTACTCGGTGTCTCTGGGAGTCCGGTGCATATTTTTTGCTTTTGGTTCAGTTTTGGAAAGGAACAACAACACATTCAACAAATGAAAAAATGTGTCCACAGAATATCTAAATTTCTGTCCAGAGACACAATTAAACTCCCATCCACAGTCATTCGTCATCTACCATCACAGAAGGATCCAAATGTAGGAAGCCGGGTACATTATCTAAGTTAAAGAAAAGAAAGTATCTTCCCCCTGGACTTATGATTAATGATGATTAATCTTTTATTTCCAGACAACGAAGGTGCTCTTTCAAATAAGAAGCTTGTGAAATATATTGTACTTATCTTGTTAAATGCCCATTCATTCATTTTCTGTAATGGCTGCAGGGGGCGGGGCTATGGGTGCAAGGCAGAGAACGACCCAAGATAGGATGGCAACCCATCGTAGGGCACGCTTACACAAGTACACCTAGGGGCAATGTGGTAACTCCAGTTAACCTCAGCATATTTTTGGACTGCGAGGGGAGAGAAACCAGATTACCTGGGGGAATTCTAGAGAAGAACATGCAAACTCCACACACATGGAACTGGGGTGGAGATTTGAACCCTGGGGGTTCACTCACAGAGATGGGAGAGGACCGCGCTAACCACCGCGCCGCCCCCTCGTTAGTCCTGTTATACATTAACACTGCAGTCTGTCCGATCAGCTTACTGTAATATCTTTCGAACAAACCGACTCATAAGTTGGATTAAAAAAAAACAGTTGTTATTCACCTCACTGATATATCTCCTTCCCACGTTTTACAACTTCATATTTGCTTTGCATCATAGTATTGAGGCTTTGACGATATATTTGTGTACATGATCCGGTTATGAGTGACCTGGAAAAATGGCCGTGTTGAGAATTTCATTTTCACTTTACGCATGGGGCGCGGCACCAGTGATGGCTATCGCTGAAGGCTGAAAAGTAGTGTTGATGATTAAACGCTTCGTCCGCGTATAGTTTTCGTCGTCCGAAGGTTAAACATAATTGTACCCATGAACCGACCCTTTGGGTACTGTTTTGAGAAGCGGCATTACACACTGGAGTCGAAGTGCCGCTTCCCTGACTGAATGGTTTAGGCGATCTAATAAAACACCAGGCGACTTTTCGATGTGCATCTCCATCCATCCATCCATTTTCCGAAACCCTTTATCCAGCTGCAATGAAGTGCCTGTTTAAACTAGCTTCATGTACGAGAAAAGCGCTGCCGCTTGAATCCAGAATTTCTGCGCAATTATGAGAAATTGGCTAATCACAGGGTCTACTGATCACGGTCACTGTGGTCCTATACGGCTCAGATTTCAGCCATTCATTCGCCATAACTATACTCGTCTGTTAAATAGCCTCGAAACCATGACTCCACTGGCGACTGCTGGCAATTGTAGTAATTGCAGGAAAATTCAAGTAAAAGTGCTACACGCTGAGCCACAGAGCTACCCCAATGCGGAGATACCTCTTTGTAAATTAATCATTTGGAGGAGTTTGAACATTTGATACCTAGACACTTATTTGGTCGTTAGTCGTTTAACTTAAGCACTTCGTTTATACACGCTAAAGCAAAAAGGACTAATCTTTACAATTAACTCCATATGCGTTTTGAAACATGTATTCTTTCTAAAATGCAAGTGCATTTAAATAAATGATTTATGTGAATTAAAAGTTATTTTTAAAATTATCCTGTGATAAAATGCTACTTGTTTTTCTTGAATAGTATGAATTAGTGGAATGATAATAATGAGCATAATGTAAGTACATCTTTTTAGGACGTGTAATTTAGGCCGTTTACCTCAACTCCTGTTTAGCTTGTGAGGAGCTTATTACAACCTATAAACAAGAATTAGATATTTAGTTCTTTTGAAATACGGGTTGTATAGTAATGAGATGGTACGATTGATTAGTATAATATTACCTCAAAGTAATTGTGCGTCTAGAAATGACTTCTTAGTGGCATAAGTTAGGAATGACAAATTAACATCCCCTGGGATGTATTATTATATACATCATCATTATATACATCACTATCATTATTATAGCATCGCTATAATAATTCTTTCTGCTCTTGAACTATTATCTTGTCCTGTCAAGGGACTAGAGACTGTGGCCGTGGGTCGAGATCTTTATGGATCAAATGACCCAAGTGCAAGTTTTGGAGATGAACTTCTCCTAAAATTCAACTATTATTGGTTTTCAACGCACAGCCACAATTCTGCAGTTAAAATAAACGCTTAGACGAATTTCACAGTGCTCAACCGGCATTCTTTAATTTAGTAGGCCTAAATTATCCTGTCTAACGACGACAATGTAACGTTTTATATTATATCGTCATGGTTCATTCTGTAGTTACTTGCCATATTTTAGAGCTCAATTAAATTATTCTAAAGTATTAACGTTTAACATCATGACCAGTTAGGGGTAAATATTTGAATTTAGGTAACGACTGGTAGCCTAATTCTGAATGATAATTCGTTTTGTTGTCTGTTAAGAGCCAGAGAAAATACATCAAGATGGGGGGGGGGGGGGGGAATGCAGTGGGAATTGGGCAAATTAAAAAAAAGAATTATAAAAAGGGTTCAAAAACCAACAAATGTAAGTTTAGGAAGGAGGACAATAAAGGGGAGACCGG